>CAMZMU010000046.1:42407177-42868698 GCA_947311845.1 Poa pratensis | reverse complement strand
GACCAGAACCACACAGGCGCTAGCCGGGCAGTGCTCTTTTACCCGCTAAAACCCGGACACCTCGACATACTAGCGCCGATCGCTCCTACGGATCCATCACCGGCACGTTCCCGAACGAGGGCCGTCCCTAACGGAGAACACCGACGGTCCCATACCCGTTCTGCGACCGGTACAATGTGTTTGCCGTCGTGATACCAAAATCTACACGGACAACTTAACAAAAATTTGAAGGGAATAAACCAGGTAAAACATCCGGTGTTGGGTTTGCCCCTTTCCTCACAACCAACCGAAATGATGCATGTGAGCCGAACCCTGTGCTGCCCTCTCCATGAGCAGTACCAAATATTTTCACACAGTGCACCAAATCAGCTAGTAGTAATGGGTACATGAATCTAGTATTTGGAGAGAAGAAAGCCACGGGGTCAAGAAGTCAAAGAAATAGTGCACAGCTTAAAATAAACACCAGCCATGCATGGAATCAGAAGTAGGAACACGAATAGCTCATGCATGTGCTGCCATCGACCTAACCATGCATGCATGACCTAAGAAATTAGGCATTATACTGTACCAAAAGCTGAACAGAAAGATTCATGGCAGCAGCTACGAATATAAGGAGAGAGAATCAATAAATTGGACAAGGATTGGAGATGGACGCATGCTTGCCTTCGCTCTTCTTACGCTACAGCAGAAGTGAGTTCTTTGCACGCCACCGTCGGTCAGCGTACAGTCTCCGTCGTCGGGTCTAGCTGCTGCTACTGCTACTGAGGTGCGATACGAGGTCTCGCTGGTTTCTTATCCTATTTTATAGGCTTAGACAGAAGAAATATCTCAGGGTTAGGCATTAAGGCACCGCTTAGGTCCTTCGAGTGTCCAGGAGAGGATATTATCTGCCGCTTTGCCGCACCTCCGGTTGACTGCCGCGTAAGACTCAGGGTCTAGAAAGCCGGACACGTAAACAGGTCACCGAACTGAGTCAGCAACAATGATTACTGTTGCCTGGCACAGTCGAGTGCCTCTTTTCTTCCTCGTGGGTAAGAGAAAAAATCTCTGGGACAAGAGAAATATCTAGGGTCCCACCTCAGGACAAGAGTAGAGTGCATGGCTGCTTCGTTTACTACAGTCGAACGTTATTTCATGCTATGTATTGAAGCTAAAAAGTTAACTCTAACCAATATTAAATTCATATAAAATTAAATTGTTTTAATTCCCCTATTAATGAAATTCTAAAAACCATGGGTATTACAGTATCAGCAAATGCATGAACTTCATGAACAAGATCCGTCATTCAAAAAGCGCTCGGCTCATACATGGTTCAGCTTCACATCCAAAAAAACGAATGATGTAAGTAGAATGTTGCACAGCATACGAAGGAGTTCATCTTTGAAAAATATTGCACATCAAACCAGCTGCAAACATCACCTCATACTCAGAGTGCTACAGCAGCCACGTCAGATACTAGTGCCGTGCAAATGCCGGTTTGGGAAGGGACTTGTAACATCCTTGACCTGGTGCTTATGAAAAAACTTGTAATGTCAACTATGCAGACATGATGCTTCTAAAAGTATGCTTGTGAAACCTGATGTTTGTAGTAACAACTATGCAAGCTTAACATGTATTGGTGGCAGACCTGAGACTTCTCTTTTTGTTGAGAGTATACGTGAACCTTTAATGTGGACTAATATGTATTGCAGCCTATGCTAGCTAATCGGCCATGGGATTTCACGGCAGCTCACAATCCCATCCTTCATACACCTGGCATGCAAACCTCAAGTTTGTTTGTGTGTCTATTGCAAAATACTACTTGCCAAAATGCATCACCCGAAGCAACAGAGAAATGTTCCTATGGAACAATGGTAGCAAAAGCGTTACTGCCTAGTAGAGTAGAAGAACACGGGGGTTTACTAAGAAATAATGTACACCCAAAAATGCTGAAAACAGCAGTGGCACATACAACGAAAGCATGAGCACAAAATTGATCTTCTACTAGTAATGATTACCTCGGCGTTGATCTCGTCGGCTATCCAAACCTCGCCGGCCGCTCCAAAATGACCTGAAATAGCCAAAATCAGATCGGATTTCGGGCAGCCAAGAATGGGATTGCGGTTTAAGAGGTTGCTCCATTTCTAGGGTTTTTAATCGAAGCGCCACGCGAGGAGGGGCGCGTGGCAGGCCTAACCATTTGTCCTTTCAAAACCCAGTTTTCTGGCCATTTCCCACTTTAAATGATCATATATTGGAAAACTCTTCTTCGAGTCCCATTAAGCCCTTCCGGAAAGGGTAGTCGGTAGGCTTTGTTGTCACTTGAGACAAAGTACTACTACAGAGGTACTTATTATGTAAAAATTAGTGCCACATTTACTCATCATATAGAAGTTTTAACATGCACTTACTGAGTAAACACTTATTTTTTATATCTACAATCTCAACAGTTAATCGCCTTGGTATTTGGGTGAACAGATGATGTTTCATTTAGGATCGATAGCCAACATATTGGCCACAATGTTAAAAGAAGCATACGAGTAAGTGGATCCCCTTCTCTCAACCCCTTCGTTCGTCGGCTGTCACCGCTCCTCCCACGTCTCCACCTGCCTCACCGCATCGGCTTTCGTCTTCCTCATCATCTCCCGCTCCTCGGCACTGAAAGCCGACGGCAGCTCGCAGGGGACTGCACTGCCCGACACTTTCACCATCGTGTCCATCATGAATTGCCTCTCAAGCCCCTGCCTTCCACGCGTCATGGAACGCACGGTGACCTCGGCGGCCCCGTCAGGTACCGTGGGCTTGTACCGCAGTAGCTTAGCGTACTCGCTTAGAAGGTGGAACATGTAGTCGTAGACATGGTCCATCGTCAGCTCCTCCTGCATGAACTTGCTCGCTCTTCCTCCTATTTCCTGCGCCTGAAAACCCACCGACGAAACGTTGGTGCGGCGGTTCAGAATTTCCGACGGTGTGACGCTGCCGTAGTTCGGAGTTTCAGTACCTTGTCCGGGTGCGCATTGCCCCAGTCCACGGCGAACTTGATGGACCGGCACTGGCCGCGGCCGCGGACGGGCCAGTAGTGCCGCAGCGGCAGGAGGCCCCTGGAGAAGAAGTCGTGGTACCTCGGCCGCACCACCAGCGCCATGGAGTCGCACGCCAGGATGTACTTCCCGCTTACCGACCACCCGCGTCCTTCCACATAAATCTTGTACCTACACAGACAGACATGCTAATGTGACTTTCAGGCGACAGATCTGGATACTCTGACTCGAACTCGAACAGAAGTGTACCTGTGCTTGCACTGCTTGGCCAAGTTCGACTCCCTGAACCCATCTCGCGCCTGTTTTCTCCAGTCCTGAAAAATGCAGCACGTTCATGAGCGTTACCACTTACCAGAAACGAAGAAGAAAACTGGCAGTACACGACGTGGTAATGGTAACAATGGCGTGCCTGCGCGTAGATCCGCGCGTTCCAGTCACGCTCGCGGGACACGTTGCATTTGAGGAGCTCCCAGCGCGCCGTGCCCACCGTCGGGTTACCTTTCCAGAACGCGTACGGCGTCCTGCGCGTCCAGTGCAGCGCGGCGTTCCCTTCCTCGATCTCCCTTTTCAGTGCTGCCCATGGCTTTATGTTGAGCTCCGGCCTTCGTAAATGGAAGCAGAACCGATCAGCAATTACCACTCGGCAGACGGCCAGACGCACTGTGTGATACTACGTGATAAAATCTACTGTATGTGTTTACCAGCCCCAGAAGGACCAGTCAGGGAACGCGATGTCCAGCGTTGGCTCGCTGCCGCAGTACCCGAACAGCGGCGGAGGCGCGTGATCGCCGGCGTTGACGACCGGCAGGTCCTGGCAGTCGAACATGAGGTCGAGGTCGGGGACGCGGCCGGCGTGGCGGCGGAGCAGCTGCAGGATGCCCCACTGGGTGAACACGTCACGCGTCTGGAAGCACCGGCCGTACCGCGCCACGAAGAGGCGTCCGGCGATCACGGTGACCCGGAACTTGGGGCCGTACCGGTGGGCGCCGACCAGCGTGTCGCGCGTGATCCCGGTGCGTCGCCATGGCCGCAGGTCCTCGTGGATCCACCGGAAGTACGCCGGGCAGGCCGTCCCGGGTTCCGGCGCCGGTGCTGGTGGCTCTTGCGGAGGAACAGGCGGCAAACCAGGACGTTCGGACGGTGTCCGGTTCGCGCCCGGACTCGGCGCCGGCTCCGGACTCCTTGCAGCATTTTGAGGTATGGCTGTAGTGGCGATAGGAATGATCGGAGCAACCTGTAATTTGTATGATGTTTTGATAAGTTCGCCATGTGGTCGTAAAACTGATACAATCTACATGACTATTTGAAGACGATCTTGTTTTCTGAAGTTCAGTAGATGGTTGGGTTGCACGGCAGACTTGTCGGCAGCCGTGGTACCGTTCTAAGTTCTGATGCATTGGTCGAACAGTGCATATAGTACGGTCGCAACTCGCAGGTGATCCTGGCCTACCATGAATCTAACCAGCTTACGGATGAACAAACTCAACTACTACCACTACTGTAGTACTTTGCAGTATGGCATGATGCATCCGTACTTATGTCATAGCATGTCAGGAAACAAAACAGAGATGCTGGGAACTTTACTCTTGCGCTGGCAGACATCCAGTAGGCGGAGACGACAGCACCGGCGACAATCGCGGCGATGAAGACGAACACGCCGCCGTTCATGGCCATACAAGGAGCTCCCAGGCTCCGACTGAGCCCACGACCAGCGTTAGCCGCAGCCTGCATCTCTCAACCTGACACTGTACCTTCTTCCCTCCTCGGACGAGCCGACACCCGTAGAAGTGATGAACTCGTCATCTCGTCCTCTTTTCCCAACCTGTTTTAATATCCTGGACTCACGTTTGTATTTTTCCTACCCGGCTAATGTGGGAGCCTAGGACATGGAATTGAATTGCGGAAGAATGGGGGATTCAAGATCGATGTGATGAAATTGGCCCTGATCATAATGTAGACTGGCTAGCCATTCTGCTCCCGTCGACATCCAGTTGGCTGCATCAGAATATAACTTCTCGACGAAAGTGGGTCATCCACCGACGGGTTGTTTTCACATTTATTGGCGTGCTAGTGCCTCACGGTCCCATGGAGAGCTTTCTCCAGCCAGAATGGGCACATCGTGCATGCACTATTCACTAATGCCGTCGGCCTGTGCATGCCATGTGTATTTCGAAATTTCCACAAGACTTTTTTTTGAACTTTTTTTAATTCTTTTTATTTGTATTTTGAAATTTTCCACTTAGTCACATATTTAATCCTTAATTGCACACTTAATCATAGGTCAAATTATTTATCCTGGTCAAACTTCTCATTCGGTCACCCATCCTCCAGCCCGAGCACGCTTAACTTTTGAGTTCCTTCCAAACTAGATTCCAAATGAGAAATTAGAACTTACTGATATTAGTACCCTATCAATCATATTAACCCCTCGGCGATGATGTTACACATTTCATTGTTTAAATTTTAAAAATTTGTTTCAGTAAAGTAACAATGATTATGTAATAGTATATTTCGAATAAATAACAATAAAATGAATTTTACTTTATTTTTTCCTTTTTACATTTAATATGGAATAATTCATATCTTTAAATCCGTAAATCAAAATTTGACAAATAAAATGTCTAAATCGATTAGAAAAATGAGAAGAATTCAAATATGCCATCCATATCATCTTTTGCATCACAGAAACATTGATAGTTTTAGAAAATTTGACCACTTTCGATGAATAGTCATGACGGTCATTTTGACCGTTTTTTCACAAAAATAAAAGAAATTGAGAAAATACTCAAAAATTGAAATCATTTTTTAATGAAGGAAATACCAAAAATAATTGTTACCAAAAACATTGTTACCAAAAATAATTTCCAAAAATATTGTTACCAAAATTATTTTCCAAATTATTTTTATAAATATCATTTTCTATTTTTTAAGTGCCAAAAATGACTTTTTTTATGAAGGAAATACCAAAAATATGTTATAAAAGGCACCCATCTTATTGTCATAAAGGGTACTACATATTTGATGGATAATCACCAAGTATTAGGAATTTTCTCGATTTCTACCTAATTTTACCTATTTAAATGACTTTATGTCGATTTTCCAAAAGTAATTGAAATTTGAACTGGAAGTGTGTGATAGTTTGGTCTAATTTTTTTACAAAAATCATTTTTAGGTACACAAGTAGTGACTTTATCATAGAAACGTCGATAGTTTTGAAAAATGTGACCCCTTTCAATGAATAGGCACGGCGCTCATTTTGACCGTTTTTCACAAAAATAAAAGAAATTGAGAAAATACTCAAAAAATGAAATCCTTTGGCATGGAGTCCTTTTATGTATACTAGTTGCTAGCTAAAATGATAAACTTGAGTTTTGACAAACATTTCAAAAAAATGGTTCACAAAAAGGTCTATCATCTATAGACATGTATAGGTTTCGCGCCAAATGACCAAGTTATGGCCATCCCCGTGCCATAGTTTGTGATAATGTGTCCATATTTGACACATAGGTGTGTCTTGGTATGACAAACATTGTATCCAAAAACAATTTCCAAAATATTATCATAAATATCATTTCCATTTTTTAAGTGTCAAAAATGACTTTTTAATTAAGCAAGTACCAAAAATATGTTACAAAAAGTCATATGAATGGTGAAAGAGATTATATGGATGTCATATTTGGACTCCTCTCATTTTTCTAATCGATTTAGATATTTTATTTGTTAAATTTCGATTTACGGATTTAAAGATATGAATTATTTCATATTAAATAGAAAATAGAAAAAAAAAGTAGACGCCGACGGTGGCCGTCGGCGTATCAATGCCGTAAAGCCCCCCGTCTGTGTGCCGTCACGGCCTAAACCCTACGGCCCTTTTATGCCGACGGAATTGGTGACGCCGACGGCGGCCGTCGGGCTCTATCTGTCTACGCCGACGGGGTTGGTACGCCGACGACCGCGTTCGTGGGCTATCCTATCTCGCCTTCTACGCTGACGGCCCCGACATTTGGCCGTCGGCGTAGATGCCGGCCGTCGGCGTCTTGTGGGATTCCTGTAGTGATTTTGTTCTTTGGGTGTCTGTCCTGCACCTGCTCACCCTATGCTCAACTGAGATTACACTGCATGCTTTATGATCTTGATCAAATGAGGGGTAAGTAGATAGCCGTCCACTTTAGAAATTGTGTCTAAGTTTAGTTTCTTCGAGCAATCAATTGGATTCTACTGTTACAGTATGTGGATTGTCCAGCGTTCTCCGTTAGTTCGGACCTTCGATTTTAGGATTTTTTTATTTTTGGTACCCCACTTCACTTAGTAATACTCAGTTTTGCCTCACTCAATTAGTTTTTCTCATTTTTGCCCCACTTCGCTTCACTCGAATTTCGCAGAAGACCAAACGGCACATTTTCTTTGGTCAAGCTGCTCTGACGAGAGCTGAGAGGTGGGACCTGGCCGTGGTCTCTATAGCCATAAAAAGATGTGGTTCCTTTGTCTGTTTCATTTGTTATACGATAATTAAAGATGATTAAATCATGAATAACATTAATTTTGATGAAACAAAATTCGGTAAAACAATGTTGTTTTCATTACTACTTCTTCAGTATAAAAGTTGTTCTTCCTACAATTTTTACAAACTAGACCACTAATACTAATACTAATGTTAATACTAATAATAGTTCTAATACTGCTGCTAATCCTACTAATACTACTTCCTCTGCTTCTTCGATGGCGGTTCTACACCATCGTCCTCGTCGTCGGCATCGTGGTGGTCGTTGGGGTCAGCCCTTCTTCCTCCTCCGCCGGGTGCTCCTCCTCTGAATCGTTGTCGTCGAAGTCTTCGGCGGGGTCGCTCGGAGGCGACGGTGGGTCGGAATCCGAGGGCACTCCTGCTTCATACCTGCGGGAGGAAGTTCTCATGTTCTTCCGCGCTAGCGTCTGATATGTCTCAAACGTATCTATAATTTTTGATGTTACATGCTTGTTTTATATCAAATGCCACATGTTTATCCTAAAGTTTATATCATTTTATGACATTTATTGGACTAACCTATTAACCTAGTGCCCAGTGCCAGTTTCTGTCTGTTTATTGTAGAAAAAGCCCAAAAATGAAAGTGCTCGGAATTGGACGAAAATTTACCTGAATTATTTCCAGCACAAATAAGCCACGGAGCCAGAAGACCACCTGTAGGCGGGCCTCACAGCCACCACGCGGCCTAGGGGCGCGGCCTAGGCCTCCCCCGCGCCGTGGGCCCGCCTGGTCCACCACTCCACCGCCTTGCGCCGCCTCTTCGCCAATAAAATCACCCGTGACCTAAAAATGCGAGAAGACCAAAGACTTTTCCCAGATTTAACTCCGAGCTCGGCCGCCACCAAAAACCCTAATTCGGGGGACAGAAGTCTCTGTTCCGGGACCCTGCCAAGACGGGGAAGTGCCCCCGGAACCATCTTCATCGCCGTTGCTGCTTCCCATGATGAGGAGGGAGTAGTTCTTCATCGAGGCTGAGGGCTCTACCGGTAGCTATGTGGTTTATCTCTCTCTCCCATGGTGTGATCTTTAGGTGATCATGAGCATTGTAATCTAGTTGAATTGATAGATGTTTCTCCTTCATTTTGTTATGGATATGCTACTCAATTGGTTTTATCATTATAATTTCAGGAGTCATTGTTGAGAACACAAAGCCTTGTTGACAGTGTGGGTGGCGTGTGTGACTCTACCAGGATAATAGATTAGAGTATATTTACCATGAGATGTTCTTTGTGTTTGATGTCACTATAAAATTGTGGTGCTTGTTTAGTACTATCTTGGGTGCTCTTAGTGACAGCGTGTTGTGCCCGAGATGTGGAATACAAACTTTGAGGTGTGCTTTTGTAGCCCTACGCGGTGGTCTTGGTGTTTGTTATCCAACAAGAGAATAGTTCCGAGTAGCACCGAAGTTGCATATTGAAGAGGAAGCATTTATATGTGTTCAGTTATATTATTATTGTTGAGAGTGACCACTAGTGAAAGTATGATCCCTAGGCCTTGTTTCCAAGCATCGAAACACCGTTTATTTCCAGTTCTGCTGCACGTTCGCTCGCTGCCATTTTTATCACAGAC
This sequence comes from Poa pratensis, assembly GCA_947311845.1. Taxonomy (NCBI): domain Eukaryota; kingdom Viridiplantae; phylum Streptophyta; class Magnoliopsida; order Poales; family Poaceae; genus Poa; species Poa pratensis. Next base: position 42,859,587 of record CAMZMU010000046.1, on the reverse strand, counting down.
TACATATACCACTTGTTAATATCCATATCACCTGCATTTTACTATCTCTTCGCCGAACTAGTGCACCTATACATCTGACAAGAGTATTAGGTGTGTTGTGGACACAAGAGACTTCTTATATCTTAATTGCAGTGTTGCTTGAGAGGGATATCTTTGACCTCTACCTCCCTGAGTTCGATAAACCTTGGGTTACTCACTTAAGGGAAATTTGTTGCTGTTCTACAAACCTCTGCACTTGGAGGCCCAACACTGTCTACAAGAATAGAAGTTATAGTAAACATCAAGCTCTTTTCTGGCGCCGTTGCCGGGGAGGTAGGGTAAACGATACTCATATCTTCTGGCTACTAAGCTATTTTCTAGCACTGTTGCCGGCGTGTGAGTGCTTGAAGGTATTTCATTTAGATCCTGCAGTTATATCTTTTTGTTTCTTGTTTTTATTTCACTAGTTAGGCTTAATGGAAAACAACAAAAAATGAGAGAGCTTTATGAAATTTATCTTGAATTTGGACATGAAGTGTTTGAAGAGAAAATTAAAAACCTATGGAACTTTATTTGCATGATAGTGGTAATGCTATTTGTATACATTCTTTGAACACCATTATTGCTAATGCCATGGAAAGCTCTTAGCTTGGGGAAGCTGGTTTTGATGAATATGATATTTTTAGTCCCCCAAGCTTTGAGGAGGAAATTTGCTTTGATGATATTTTTCCTCCAATATATGATGATTATAATGAATGTGGTATTCTAGTTCCACCTACTATTGAGGATAAAGTTTATTGTGATTATAATATGCTTCCTATATATGATGTTTACAATGATGAACATGCTATTTTCAGTCCACCTACTATTGAGGATAAAGTTTATTATGATTATACCATGCCTGCAATTTATGATGATTACAATGATGGCTGTGATATTTTTACTCCCACTATTACTAATGATTATGCTTATGTGGAGAGTAATGATACTTTTATGGTTTTGGATCATGATAAGAATGATTTATGTGATAGATATATTGTAGATTTTATTATTGATGCTACTAGAAGTTATTATGAGAGAGGAGATACGGTTTCATATATCTCAATAATATTAAGTCTCCTCTCTTTATGTTGAAAGTTTTGAAGTTGCACTTGTTTTGCCTTCCTATGCTAGTCACTTTGTACTTCAATAATTTGTTTTCTTACGAGATTCCTTTGCATAGAAAGTGGGTTAGACTTAAATGTGTTTTATATTTGCTTCTTGATGCACTCTTATATGTTCAACTCTTATTCTTATGAGAGCATCACTAAAATTGTCATGCCTAGATAAAAGGCTTTAAAGAAAAGCGCTTGTGGGAGACAACCCATGTTATTTTTGCTTTCTGTTTTATTTTGCTTTTTGTTGAGTCAAAGATGCTGTTACCTATGTAACACCTCCTTTGTATCTTTTTGTTTTCGTTTTTGTGCCAAGAAAAGCCTCTAATGGCAAGAAAGTGTTAAAACTGAGTTTTCTGCCAGAAATAGATTTTCTGCGCTTCACTATATGAAATTCCAAAACATCACGGTACGTGATCTTTATCTGTAATTTTTTTGCAGAAGCCTCAGGTTTATATCAATCTTTCGTTAGTCTATCATTTTCTGATTTGAGTTACGTAAGTACCTCGAATTTTTTTATCTTTACGGACTGTTCTGTTTTTGACAGATTCTGTCTTTATTTTGCATTGCTTCTTATACGAATTTTCTTTGTGGTTTCTTTTGGTGGAAAGGTGCTACAAAGACCTGGTATATAGTAGCTAATGTTAGAATGAGTTCTTGCAATGTGTCATTACAGAAACAAATTGGATTAAATGTTTTGAGTACTAACCCTCTAATGAAGTTTTATGAGAAGTTTTGTGTGAAGTAAGTTTTCAAGTATTATGAGAGAAGAATGATAAAAGAAGATCAGGAACAGAGAAGAGCTTAAGCTTGGGGAGGCTCCCCTGGACCTCCCCAACATATTTCAAGAAGACTCAAGCGTCTAAGCTTGGGGATGCCCAAGGCATCCCCTTCTTCATCAACAATTATCAGGTCATCTTTAGTGAGACTATATTTTTATTGCTTCACATATTATGTGCTATTTTTGGAGCGTCTTGTGTGTTTTATCTTCTGTTTTATTTTTTATTTTTTTCTCTGGTCATTGCAATGCTTTATCACGACATTCTTGTTTGGGAGAGAGACACGCTCCGCTTTTTCATAGAATACTCCTGTGCTTCACTTATACCTGTTGAGTATTCTGTTTTTGCACTGTTTAGCTTCTAGCTCTTGGTTTTCATGCATCTCTTGTTCAGAGCTATTAGTTCTTTTGTAGAAAGTACTTTCTTGCTTCACTTATATTTGTTTGGAGAGTTGCTTGGTTGATGTGTTGGTGTAGAAAATGTTATGCATGTGGTAGTGGTATAATAAAAAACTTGCATGGTCTTGTAGATCATTGAACTTTGATAACTTGATTCCTTGCAAATATTTTGAGATATTAAGAAATTAGATGTTAAATGCTTGCTGGTTAATTAAGCTAAAATCTGATTAGTGGTTGTGTTATTAAATCTTGTACCGTATTACAAACTCTTAAAATTGCTGAAGGTGTAGTTGGACTTGATAGATTCTCATGTTTGAAGGTAGTTGGAAACAACATAGTTGCGTGCTAAGGTCGGGCGATCTAACGGGGTACTTGTGCCACCGTGAATGGCCCCTCTTGCAGTGAATTTAATCATGCTCTTAATGTTGAACCTGCTAGTTGTTTGCAATAAACTTGTGAGTTCTTTTTTACTAATGTTGAGCTACGGTTTTTGGTACTTCCACCATCCATATTTTGCTAGCCTCTTCGATGTTGTGCATTGCCTTCTGCTCACATTGAGAGTTGTGCATACTTCGCCAGTACATCCAACCCCGTGGGAGAACTTCCTCTTATTCTCCTACACATAAGCCAAACATCTTCCTCAAAACAGTCACCATAACTATCTATCACAGCATTTTCATAGCTGTTCCGAGATACATTGCCATGCAACTTCCATCTTACATTACATGACTTGTTGTCATTCATCATTGTTATATATTGCTTTGCATGATTCTGTACAGCTGATGTGTGGTTTTACCCATGTTACGCTAAATCATTGCACATCCTGCTACACTGGTAGAGGCACTCAGTTTCATACATCATGTTTTGTTCATTATGAGTTATTTATACCAAAAAGTGTATCATCATATTAGAATGTTGCCCCTACAGTGAGGGAGAGAAAAGTGAAAAGAGCCATGGAGGCCATCGAAAAGTGAAATAGAAAAAGAAAAAAAAAAGAAGGAAAAAAAGAAAAGAAATAAAGAGAGAGGGGGCAACATTACTATCTTTTATCCACACTTGTGCTCATGCTTAGCACCTATACTCCATATGAGAGAGTTTTCATGTTTTACTAGTATAACTATGTGGGGATCTAACGTTATAGAACTTGGGTTGTATATTCCAATGATGAGCCTCCTCAAAAGTGCTCTAGATCTTCATGAGCAACCAAGTTGGATGCACCCCCACTAGTTCCATTGGAGAGCTTTCATACACTTATAGCTCTATGTGCATCTGTTGCATGGCAATCACTACTCCTTACATAGCTTCGATTGTAAGACTTCCTCTTGTCTAATGATCATTTACAGTTTTGTGAGACTATCTTCCTTTGGTCTTCAAAACCCCCCATTATTATTCTCTTTGCCATAACATCCTTGTCGGGGGAATAAACCCCGGGGTACAAAAACTCGCGGCTCGGCAAAAGAACAAAACAGGCATGCCCGGCTGCCCGCCATCCGACTGGCCGCAGGCCCGGTTGCTCGCCATCCGGTGGTCTGACTCCGGCTGGCCGTTACCGTTCGACTGCCCGCCGCCATCCGGCTACCCGCGCACCTGCTACACGAAGTCAACCACCGCGTCCCATCGGACACACGCTGACAAGACCCGGACACTGTACGCGATGTCGTGAAGGAAGAACACTATTGCCGACTAGGAAGCACTATACGCTACAGTGTAACACTATGCATGTGTAATCGTGGGCCTCCCTTGTCCCCAGGGCTCCATTTTATAAGAGCACCAGGGCAGCCACGATGGGGGGGGGGGGGGGGAGAAAAGGAAAAAGAAGGCTCACACTCTCATTCATTCAGCTCACGTACTAGCCAAGGAGCAAGCTAGCGAGCTCTTCTCCGATCACTCACACATACGTGTACTAGCTAGCACTCAGGCAAGCTGCTAAAAGCTCTCTCCTAGTGGAGGCAAGATACAGCTCCAGGAGCGAACATGTACTACACATGTACTACCAGATATATTCCACCATATACAGCTCAGATGCAGGATGTAGCGGTTTTACCTCCTCATGAGGGCCGTGAACCTGGGTACGTCTCGCGTTTGCCGTGCTCGTGCCCAATCCCGTCGGAACACCGTCGCTCGCGCTGTCAGGAACCACTAAATTTAGCCATCGTTGGCATATGCCGAACTTTATACCTCGACATTTGGCGCCCACCGTGGGGCGGAAGCGGCGGCCAGAGTCCCGTTCTCGGCGGGACCACTCGCCACCATTGTCATCATCATCGTTGCGCCAATGTCTCTCCGGAAAAGCCCGGAGGCTAGGCGTCGCTAGCCTCCCGTGCTCGTCTCGTCCTCGTCCGGCTGCAGCTGTGCGTGCTCATCGGCACCAGCGAACTCCGTGCGGCCGAGGCCCTCCGCGCGCCTGGCGGAGAAGCCCGGAGGCTCGCCGGCGCTCAGCCTCCCAGCTCAGCCCGAGCTCCGTCTCCTTCGTCCGGCGGAGAGGCCCGGAGGCTCGGCCTTCTCCCCGCGCCCAAGCTCCTCCGCCCGGGTTCATCGGCGCCGCCCTCCGTATCCGCCCCTCGCGCCCGCACGACCATCTGCCTGGGCCGGCTGCGCCCGGGCCCAAGCTCCTCCCCGCGCTCGACCTCGCCCCTGCGCCCCGGCCGGCTGCTGTAGCGGACCTGCACTTAAAAATTGGCAAGATCCCTGTGTATAGTGCAAACCCCTGGATCGATTCATTTGCACACACAGTTTAAGATGAATATCACAACAAAGTATCAATTATTACACGTGGATCCAGTACTTAGGAAAATATTCATTACAAATTGCATAGCCCGAAGCTAGCTTTGCAAGAGTAAAGCAGCGGAAATAAAAGTAGCAGTGAGTCTTCATCATCTTCATGTGCCACAGGCGAAACATGTTGGTTGTAGACTCGAAACTCTTAAACGAATTCTCACTCGTCGCCGGAACAACCTGCAACAGGAAAAATGTAGGAACAAGGTGGGTCAGAACCATATAAAATGGAACTGGCAAGCGACACTTTGTGGACTCATAGTGGAAAAACTCTAATAACCTATATGCATATTTGGCTGGTGGAGTTCAAAGGCTATTTTGCATAAAGCCATCTTTTTCCTAACTCTTTGGAAAACTTGCACGTACTCAAGTTCACTCATCTAATTGAGCCTGGGTCTAAACCAGGTGCACTCACTTAAATGAGCCTGAGTTCCTAACCCTTGTTCACCCTTCAAAATTTTATTTGAGAAGTTGGAATGTTGGAATCCTCCGTTGACGTCCTTGATCAGCTGCTCAGAATTGTCCGTAACCGGGGACACGACTAAGTACTTAGTTTTGACACTCTCGAGAGGTTGTGCACGTTCACCATTAGACCCAATCAGGCCAAACTATCCTCTACACTCCATTAGTGATAAGGAAAAGGAGAAGATTGAGACGAGAGTTTTCAGAAGCATTTTCCCACCCCATATCGGCTTGACCCGTTCCACCTACATTCCTCTACATCTGCTTGTCAAGCCGGGATGAGTCCACGCAACATAATCCATCAAGACAGAGCCCATATGACTAATGGCTGCACTGGAAGCAATCTTCACTTCGAGTAACTTCAAATCCCTTTGTTCCTGGGTGGCAATCCACAAGTGTACTCTCAGGTGAAAACCACCATGCTCATGGCCCTAAGTATAGTAGAAACTACCTTAGGCGAAGACAACCACGAGCACAGCCCTGAGTAGCCACTCAACATAAACCATTCAATACCAATTCCACCCAGGTGTTTCATTTTAACTTAGTAAAATTAGCTTTTCCATAAAACAACTTTTGCATAGCACTTCAACAAACTACTAATTTAAAAGTAGGATTCTAGACCATCTAGTATAGGAGTACTATTCTAAACAGTTTTAGCATAGCAATTCTACTAACACCAACACATGCTTAAGAAAATATACTAATCATGCATAGACAAAATACTTAGGAATTTTATGAATGTGCCACTTTCCTTTGATAGTTGTTGTTGCTCACAAACTCCTTTCAACGTAACTCAGTGCTCTCCGTTCAAACTATACAAAGTAAGAGATAACAATAAACAAACAATAACACAAGCATATAACATAACAACAAACATGGGCAAAAACAATACAACTGGGTTGGTGGTCCAAATTCATCACATAATTCAATATGCAAAATGAATTAATATGATGAGGTCTAGGTTGGTCAAGATCCATTGTTTGCAATTTGAATTTTGGTCAAATTGCATACTAGGTTAAAGTTTGCAAAACAAGTCACTAAAAGATTTTAAACCAATTTCAACATTTCCATGGTGAAATGATTCAACTAAAATAGTTTTTGGGTCTACTGGACAGAGGACAACTAATTAAAACTATTCCAACTGGATTTACTCAAAAATAATTTATAAATCTAGAGTTATGTCAAATTTACTCAAAAATCACAATTGAAATTTGAATAAATCTAAACTACTCAAAATTGAAAAACAACAGAACCAAAATAACCTACATGTCAGGGGCTTTGCAAAAATATTTTATTTACAAATTTTGAACTTATAGATTTAAAACTATAACTAAAATAATGTTTTACATGTTTATGTAAATAACAAGTTAGTGCATGACTAAAATACAAGTTTTTATTATACCATTGTATTCTACACGTTCATACGAATCCATAGACTACAAAAACATTGAAAACGGAGTTACGGTTGATTTGATATAGAATTAACACGTTTTAACAATTTTCTGGAAATTTAAAACGATTTAAAAGGAGCGCTGACTGGGCGCTGACCGTGCGCTGACTGTGTGCTGACGCAGCAGCCACGCGGCGCGATGGGATTGGCCCGTACCGATTCGGCGCTAGATCTAATCTGGATCGTTTGATCCAGATCCGACGGCTGGAGATGGATCGGGAGGTGCGGCAACGGTACCTCACCTGAGACGACGAAGACGTCGGCGGTGGCAGCTCGGGCGTGGACCGCGAAGCCGTTCGGCTGCTTCCCCGGGCTTGGATACGGCGGCAATCGGCGGAGGAGGTCTTGGGGAGCTCGCCGGTGTCCTCGGCCCTTCTCCTCCTCGCTCGGCGGCGTGCAATTTTTGTGACGGAGTCTCCAGCGAACTCGGGAGGGCACGTTCCGGTCGTTTGGCTGCGGGAAACATTCGAACAAGGGCTCAGGATGATGCGCGGGGATAAGGGAAGAAGGATGGAGGGAGTATCGGGCCTGGACATGGGCTCACCTTGCCGGAAATGGAGAAAAGCGGCGGCGGCAGTGCGGAATCCGGCGACGAAATTGGGCAGTCTGGGGGCACGATTCGAGGGGGAGGGAGAGGGGAAATGAAGAGGGAGTCAAGGGATTTAAGTAGGAGGAAACGGAGCTTAATTTGGGGCTTTAAATCGCCGGGAATCAAATCGACAAGAAACGGCACACGGTGAGCAAGTTACGGGCGTAATTTCCGTGCGCGAGGATGAAGATGACGATGACGTCATTGATGACATCAGCAATTTATCTTTTTCTTTTTCTGGTTTTCTTATTTCTTTATATCTTTTGTTTTAAGTGTCCAAATCGCTTCAAACTTGTTTCTAAATTTTTTTAAAAACAATATTTGTCATGTAAAATATTCAAACACACTTTTCCAATATATTTCAAAATTATAAATTTAAAATATTGCATAATTGCTTAATTGGCACTTTATGTCAATTTTAAAATAGGGTTTTAATAAAATCATTTGTGGTTTATTAAAATCAAATAAAATAACACAAATGTAGATATTGAAAATAAGTGATTTTAAACTTATTTATTTTTCAATAATTGAATCAAAACCAATTTTGAAAATAGAACATGTTTTAAATAATTTAAAACAGTCTTGTAAATATTATTGCAGAGTTTATTAAACACTCAAAGATAATATATAATTTTATATCATATAGTTTAACCAAAATCATTTTAGTATTAGGCATACTTTAAATAACATAAACACTTTGCAAATATGGTTTTAGGGTTTAATAAATAGCCAAAGTTAAATATTCAAAATACACTAATTGGAATAAAGCATTTTTATAAGATGAAGGTGACTTTGAAATACCTTGGATAAAAGAAATTAAACAAAACTCAAGTTTTGAAATTAAAGATTACTTGGATAATTAAACTATTAAAGTTTTTGAAGATGTCAAATTTCTTCTATTATTTGGTTTCTATTATAATTTTAATATTTTACTTTTAATAAAAACAAAAGTTTAAATTTTTAGTGATTTTTACACATTTCAAAATATTGGGATGTTACAGCTGCGTACCCGTCGGCCTCCTACACGCCCGACGGCCGCCCAAGCTCCCCTGGCTAGCCTCGCTTCGGCCCTCCTCTGCGCCCCTCGCGCTCGACTCCGCCCGAGTCCTTCTCACCCACGCCCTACCGCCGCCCGCCGCGCGTCTGCGCCCTGCGAGGCTGGCTACGCCCCGCCCGGCCCTGTCCACGTCGACCCTGCTCGCCGGCTGGCCGGCTCCCTGTCACCGGCGCCCCGCGCCTCCATCTCCTCGGCTTCGGCCCCGACTCCCCACCTCAGCCACCCCAGCTGGTCGACCCCGGCTCACCGGCCTCCGCCTGCCGGCTCTCCGCCTCGGCCTCGCCCCTGCCGGCGGTGCCGGCCGTGCTCCGGCTGCCCGCATCGCCGTCGTCCGGCAGCCCGTCGTCGGCTGCCCGCACCTCGGGGCCAAAGGAGAAAAGAACAAAAGAAGAAAAAGAAAATCGTACCGATCCGTCCGCCTACCTACGTTTGGTTTCCTGGTCGGCTGGGTCCTGCCCGGCTGGGTCCCGGATCGGCGACGTCCCGTTTGGTTCCATGGCCAGCGGGATCCCGACTCCGGCTGCGCGCGTTTGGATGCTGGGTCGGCTGCGTCCCGATCCGGCTGGAGGCCAATCCGGCTGCCCGGTAGGCCGTCCGGCCGACCTCCTCCGACTGCACCAAAGCCCCCGCCTCGACAACCAAAACGCCACAGCCGCAACCCGGCGCTCGGGGCACTGAGTCCCGGCTTGCGAGACACCTGGCAAAAACGCCACAGCCGTAACCCGGCGCTCGGGGCACCGAGTCCCGGCTTGCGAGCTCCATGCAAAAACAAGGCAGACAGAGTCTTGATCCGTCTCCCCCTTCGGCTCGCCGCGTCCCCGGCAGGCCGTGCTCCGCCCGCATCTCCGCGCTTCGGCTTGTCGCTCGCCGGCTCGCTGCGGCTAACCGGTTAGCTGTCTTGCCGGCCTCCTCCGACTGCGCCGACGTCCTCGCTTCAACGACCCGAATTGCATCCCCGACAACAACATAAAAACAGCTAAGTGACGCTTCGCTCCACATTTTTTACTTGACGCATCAGCTCGGACCACCTCGGGAGGCGCCCGGAGGCAGGTCCTAGCCCTCGCCGCTAAGAAAGGAGTAACCGTCGTTTCGCCGAGTCAGCTTCTATCTAGCTTGTAGATCTAAGTACCGTGCCACGTGCGCCCCGACATCTCTTGAACCAGCCAAAAGACCGTAACCCGGCAGTAAGCCTGGCAAGAGCCTGCGCCCGGGCGGCGTAAGTGCACGAGAAAAAGATTGAAAGCTTCGGGCAAAAACGAGCCGTCGTCAACCGCGTTTAGTTTTTGCTGAGTCGCCTCTATCCAACTTCTAAATCTGAGTACCGTGCCACGCGCGCCGCGGCATCTCTTGAACTAGCCGAAAGACCGTAACCCGACAGTAAGCCTGGCAAGAGCCTGCACCTGGGCGGCGTAGGCGCTCGAGAAAAAGATCGAAAAAGCCGGGCAAAAGCGAGCAGGCATAAGCCTTGCATCCAAATATTCACTCGGCATCTTCAATATTTTACTCATTACAGCCGCAATTTCAGTTTGTTCACTTGATGTAACAGAAAAAACACGCAGAGCTCCGCGCCCCTCGGCCGACGGACCCCGCGTCCGCATATGGCAGGACTCGACGTCCGCGATCGCGAAGTCGCCGTCCACTACAACAACAGCGAAAAAGCCTCCGCCCGACTCTTCGAGTCGCCCGAAGGCTCGGAGGCTAGTGTCGGGGAATAAACCCCGGGGTACAAAAACCCGCGGCTCCGCAAAAGAACAAAACAGGCATGCCCGGCTGCCCGCCATCCGACTGGCCGCAGGCCCGGCTGCTCGCCATCCGGTGGTCTGACTCCGGCTGGCCGTTGCCGTTCGACTGCCCGCCGCCATCTGGCTACCCACGCACCTGCTACATGAAGTCAACCACCGCGTCCCATCGGACACACGCTGACAAGACCCGGACACTGTACGCGACGTCGTGAAGGAAAAACACTATTGCCGACTAGGAAGCACTATACGCTACAGTGTAACACTATGCATGTGTAATCGTGGGCCTCCCTTGTCCGCTGGGCTCCATTTTATAAGGGCACCAGGGCAGCCACGTTGGGGGGGGGGGGGGGAGAAAAGGAAAAAGAAGGCTCACACTCTCATTCACTCAGCTCACGTACTAGCCAGGGAGCAAGCTAGCGAGCTCTTCTCCGATCACTCACACATACGTGTACTAGCTAGCACTCAGGCAAGCTGCTAAAAGCTCTCTCCTAGCGGAGGACAGATACAGCTCCAGGAGCGAACATGTACTACACATGTACTACCAGATATATTCCACCATATACAGCTCAGATGCAGGATGTAGCGGTTTTACCTCCTCATGAGGGCCGTGAACCTGGGTACGTCTCGCGTTTGCCGTGCTCGTGCCCAATCCCGTCGGAACACCGTCGCTCACGCTGTCAGGAACCACTAAATTTAGCCATTGTTGGCATATGCCGAACTTTATACCTCGACAATCCTGGTGCCAATACCAAATTCTTACGCTCACCGGTTGAGTAAAACTTCTAAACAGTTGATTCATTACGTTTGTGATACTTTTGTTTGACTGGATCCTTTCTATGTTTGTGAAAGATTGATTGATGCTTGAGTAGAAGGATTGAACTTCTATACTGAATGCTTAAATCATCTATAATAAACTTTGTATGGTTCCATGTCTTTATAGCATCTTCCATGAAAGGTTTTTACTTGTTTAATTGTCTTGTTTTATCATCTGTTTGTTTGATATCAAATATAGACTTTTGCTTTGAATGATTTGATCTCAGCTCACATGCTTTACATTACTATAAGAACAAGATTATGTTGGTAGCAAGTCATTTCAAAAATTATCTTTTGTTATCGTTTACCTACTTGAGGACGAGTAGGAACTAAGATTGGTGATGCTTCATACGTCTCAAACATATCTATAATTTTGATGTTCCATGCTTGTTTTATATCAAATGCCACATGTTTATCCCAAAGTTTATATCATTTTATGACATTTATTGGACTAACCTATTAACCTAGTGCCCAGTGCCAGTTTCTGTCTGTTTTGTCTGTTTATTGCAGAAAAGGCCAAAAAATGAAAGTGCTCGGAATTTGACGAAACATTACCTGAATTATTTCCAGCACAAATAAGCCACGGAGCCAGAAGACCACCTGTAGGCAGGCCTCATAGCCACCACGTGGCCTAGGGGCGCGGCCCAGGCCTCCCTGTGCCGTGGGCCCGCCTGGTCCACCACTCCACCGCCTCGCGCCGCCTCTTCGCCTATAAAATCACTCGTGAACTAAAAACACGAGAAGACCGAAGACTTTTCCCAGATTCGACTCCGAGCTCCACCGTCACCAAAAACCCTAATTCGGGGGACAGAAGTCTCTGTTCCAGGACCCTGCCGGGACGGGGAAGAGCCCCGGAGCCATCTTCATCGCCGTTGCTGCTTCCCATGATGAGGAGGGAGTAGTTTTTCATCGAGGCTGAGGGCTCTACCGGTAGCTATGTGGTTTATCTCTCTCTCCCATGGTGTGATCTTTATGTGATCATGAGCATTGTAATCTAGTTGAATTCATAGATGTTTCCCCTTCATTATGTTATGGATATGCTAGTTAATTGGTTTTATCATTATAATTTCCGGAGTCATTGTTGAGAACACAAAGCCTTGTTGACAGTGTGGGTGGCGTGTGTGACTCTACCAGGATAATAGATTAGAGTGATATTTACCATGAGATGTTCTTTGTGTTTGATGTCACTATAAAATTGTGGTGTTTGTTTAATACTATCTTGGGTGCTCTTAGTGACAGCGTGTTGTGTCCTAGATGTGGAATACAAACTTTGAGGTCTGCTTTTGTAGCCCTACGCGGTGGTCTTGGTGTTCGTTATCCAACAAGAGAATAGTTTCGAGTAGCACCTAAGTTGCATATTGAAGAGGAAGTATTTATATGTGTTCAGTTATATTATTATTGTTGAGAGTGACCACTAGTGAAAGTATGGTCCCTAGGCCTTGTTTCCAAGCATCGAAACACCGTTTATTTCTAGTTCTGCTGCATGTTCGCTCGCTACCATTTTTATCACAGACTACATATACCACTTGTTAATATCCATATCACCTGCATTTTACTGTCTCTTCGCCGAACTAGTGCACCTATACATCTGACAAGTGTATTAGGTGTGTTGGGGACACAAGAGACTTCTTATATCTTAATTGCAGTGTTGTTTGAGAGGGATATCTTTGACCTCTACCTCCCTGAGTTCGATAAACCTTGGGTTACTCACTTAAGGGAAATTTGCTGCTGTTCTACAAACCTCTGCACTTGGAGGGCCAACACTGTCTACAAGAATAGAAGTTATAGTAGACATCAGCGTCGTCGCTAGACACGTTCTCGTCCCAAAACCACTCATCGGCCATTGTTGTTATGGAAAGAACTTTTAGGTTGGAGAGAATTTTCGGGATGATAGCAACAACTTAGGCATGGAGAGAACTCGTCGGCCATTAAAACCCATGTTCATGCCAATTTTGGTCATGATAGCAACAACTTAGACATGGATATGGCCATGACCTTGGTCATCTAGCTTGAAAGCCATTAATCTTTAAATAAGGTTGTTCATTTTGTGAAAACTTTAAAAAAAATTGTTGTATTGAAATTTATGAATTTTCTTGATAATAGTACACTAAAAAGGAAGATTCGCGTGGGATTTCCGATTTTTTGAATTTGTCTTGATTTATGTGATTGTTTTTACAAAACATGGTCAAAATTGTCGATGTGACCATTCGTAGTCACGATGTGAATTTTTTGATTTTTTGGGGTGGTATTGCGTATAATCATGCCACAATACGTTTGAATGATTTTTCTATAATTTTGAGACCAAACAATAACACACTTTTTGTTCAAATTTCATTTAATAAGGGTAATCCCACTAAACTCATTCAATGCATGGAGTATAGCTAAAAATATAAAAAAACAAGATATTCAGAGATTATTCTTCCAATATGATATACTTTGTGTGAAAAGTGTGAAAGTACAATTTGCAACCTTATTTGGGGTACCTGCTTCACAAATATAGAAATTTGACACTAAAATATGAAAAAAAAACATTCAAAACAATTTGGAATCTTATTTTGGAAATATTGTTCGCAATGTTAAAAACATGTTTGTGCCGATTTTGGTCATGACAACAATAACTCATGGCCATGACCTTGTTCATCTAGCTTTAAACGCTGGAATCTTCAGACAAGGTTGTTCATTTTCTAAAGACATTTTTTTATAAATTTTTGTACTGAAAGTTATGATTTTTTCCTTGATACTATTACACTGAAAAGGAAGATCCCCGCATGATTTTCATTTTTTGTTTGAATTTGTCTCGACTTATGTGATTTTTCTGGATGTGAAATTCAATAAAAAGATAAACCCTGAATTTAGGCACCAAATCTGAGTGAATATGATTTGCCCCCTAGAATTATGGGTCATCTGCACCAGTGCTACTTTTGGTTTTTTATAAACCGGTCGTATACACTATAAACTAGCGAGTTGGTACTAAACATCCCGCCTGTGTGACTCCACGACTAGCACAAGAGACGAAGCATTAAATGTAATCTAACGAGGTGGGACGCCAGTGCTACATTTGATTGATCATATTGATATCGGAACTTGGACTTAATCCTTACCTCGCTTGATGGTGGTGGTGGAGAGAAGAGATGTAACAACCATCAAAGTGGGATCTAGGTGTGAAGATGCACACTTTATAAGGCCTTCTTGCCAAAAAAATATGAATCACCAATGGTGGGACGTCTCTGTTCATGGGAGGCCCTCACGACGTGGCAGTGGTCAACGCACCATACCAACTGGTGAGATGAGGTATATAATTAATGCGTAGAGTCGTAAGAATCAGTTGATGCACAATTAGGACCTTTATGCATTACGAAGAAATAGGACTAACATGTTACCCGCCTCTGAAATTGATCTAGGACCTCCAATGCACTTTACTCGTATGGGTATGTACCATGGAAAAAAATAGCGCTATACCGTCGCTAATAGCACGCTATAGTGTTTTGAGAATTGTCTCGCTAAACAAATCATGTACAATATCTCGCTAATAGCATGCTATAGCGCGATATAGCACGCTAATAGCGTAAAGCCGTTGCTATTTTATTATAGCACACTATTTTTTTTTCCTTGGTATGTACTAGTTACTACAAATGTCCGTGCTCTATGCGTAGCATGCCAAAGATCATCTGTAGCAGACACTCTAAAAGGGGTAGTCCTATAAAAATATTGCAGTTTTTAGAGGCCAGTGTAAACAAATAAGTGTGACAAATACCCTAATAAACACATTGGCCTCAATTTTTATAGATGAGCCTCTTTTTTGTGGGATATATTAATATTTGACGTTGACGAGCAGCTTGCAATCATTCCTGCGTAGTGGGAAGAGGGGTTGAACACAAAGAGGCTCAGAGGTTCATTGACAACGCGCTAGATTACAATAGCATGGAATCGAGTGTTTAGCTATTACATGCTATAAAGGGATCGACTACTTTGCCGAGCAACGTATAACCTCTAAAGCTATTCCAACGACGTTTCAGTATGTCATTGACCCACTTGTAGCACATTGGCCGTGATATGGAGCAGTAATGAAGATACTTTTAGGGGCGGAGGAATGCAACCAGACAACTCGGGTTTAGTGTTATGCATAAGATGACGAAAACAACATGTGTAACTGTATACGGTGTACCCACATGCCATGATGAATACGTGGATTGGGAAGGACACCACACTAAAGAGCGTCAGGATGTTTGCCAAGACTGTGATAGGTCACTAACTTGAGGACCTGACGAGGAGGACACCACAAAGCTATTGGCAGTGAATGTTGCTAGAGGTTGGCCAGGGATGCTTGGGAGCATCGACAACATGCTTTGGAAGTGTAAGAATCTTCTTGTAGCATGGCATGATCAATTTAGAGGGTGTTTCCATGTCATACTATCCTTGGAGTTGTTACCTCCTCGGACCTATGGATTTTGAATTGTTATTTTGTCATGCCCGACTCTCACAATGACATTAATGCTTTGCAAATATCACCTATGTTTGCAAGGCTAGTAAATGGGGAAGCTCAAGAATACAACTTAAGTATCAATGTCCATAAATATTATGTGGGGTACTATCTAGCAGATGTTATCTAGCCCGCTTGGTCCACCTTTGTGAAGACAATGCAAAACTCTCAAGGTAGGAATAATGCACAGTTTTCCAAGTCTCAAAAAGCTACGAGGAAGGATATTGGGCGAGCATTTGGGGTGTTGCAAGCTACAATTGCGATTGTGTGTGGACCTGCTTGCTTTTGAAAAAAAAAATAGAGATCGAAAGATATCATGACATGTTGTGTGATCTTCAACAACATAACACACAAGATGAGAGGGATCAAGCGGTGAATTACAACTGATGTAGTGTTGGCACTCCTGCGAGGTCTTGGCGCAATGGTGGTCGAACTGAGAGATTCTTAACCATGCACCGACATATATAACACCGGATTCTCCATACCCAGCATCAACATGATCTTACTGATCAAGATGAGCTAGGTCCGGTCCGGTTAGGACCTGATACTGGACCACCGATCCTATGCAATAAATAGGAGGTTCAGGTTTGTCCCACACCTCCCGTTGCAGGTTCAAGGGTAACCGCAGGTTCGACCCTCTTTTCTGTACTAGTCTGTACATGCTGGTGCTGCCGGACCTTTAAACCTTTCTACCGGATAGGGACTTCGACGACATGGATTCCTGAACTTCGACGACGGCTGATTGGAGATGGCCGGCGACGGGGATGGCGTCGCTCTGGGCGCTCGCCGGCGTCGAGGACCTCAGGCAGCGTCGCGACGTTCCAGCGGACAGCGGCGGGGACGGCGTGCTCCGCGAGCTGCGGGCGCTCACCGACTGCGAGAACCTCCGGCAACGTCGCGGCGATCCGGCGGACAGCGGCGGGGACGGCGTGCTCCGCGAGCTGCGGGCGCTCACCAACTGCGAGCACCTCCGGCAGCGTCACGGCGTTCCGACGGGGACGGCGTGCTCCGTGAGCTGCGGGCGCTCACCGGCGGCGAGCACCTCCGGCAGCGTCGCGGTGTTCCGGCGGACAGCGGCGGGGACGGCGTGCTCCGCGAGCTCCGGGCTCTAACCGGATGCGAGCACCTCCGGCAACGCCGCGGCGCTTCGGTGGCCGGCGGTGGGGATGGAGAATGCGGCAGGGCAACGGACGACGGCGTGCTCTACGTGTTTATTCCGGTGCCGGCGCGAGGGCACAGCCGCGGCACCCTCCAGTTCGCCTGACGAGCGGTGTGGGTAGTCCCTAGGTTCGAACGGATTAGGTCCACCTTGAACCTAATTTTGTGCGGGTCAAAGCCTTACCCTAATGGTAGCATAATCCAGGTCCGGTCCAGCGGGTCACTGGGCAGACCGGACCCATCGCATCATTACTTACTGAGCATAAGTGGAATCTTCATGGTCGTTGGTTGCATCCATTTCGATGGATTTGTGAAGTTGTTAAAATGTATCCGAGCTTCATTCGGATGTGAAACGGAGGTTGCATGATCAAAGAATTAAAAAATACAAAAATCTGGGACTTAGAGGCTTAATTTAGGACGTACGTCGGACTTTGCGCTACAGAGTCGGTAAAACAGTCAGAAACTTTAAGAGGAGCATGTAAATTGGTCTTAAGAGACAAAAGGGTACAGGGCTTCTGCTACAGATGCTCACCGGTGTGATTGTGAACAGTCATGGACGATAATTCCCCCGCGTGCAGTTGCATTTCATTATCGTCTGACAGATGCAGCTTGTGTAGCACCACCATGGAGCACACGATACGTTCACGGGTCGTGGGCAAGGAGCCAAGGACGTTCACCAAACTTACCTAAATCTTTCCTGACTTGTGTGTGATGGAACTAACTGTTTCCAAGACCGAGTCACACCAAGCTAACTGAAGAAACGATGTATCACAGTACTGGCAAGGAAGGAGAGACAGAGGATCGTAGGAACTAGGCTGCTACGTGATGGCAGGTAAACAACTGCTTGACTATTTTTTTTTTGAGTTATAACCGGTGACTACGTGATGGCAGGTAAACAACTGCTTGACATGATTTACCTGATGAACCATAAAAAAACCCTGGACTTTATGAGTTATGACCGGTGACTAACGTTATGCTGGCACTTCCCTTTCTGGCCATCTGCAACGACCAACAAAATGTTATACTTTGTTAGGTGATCACTTAGTACTGTACTAGAATTGTACACATGCAAGCTGGTCTTGCAGTGACTTGTGGTCTTGGACCAACAGAACAAGAAACAGAGGAAGTCTGAACCCGGCACCGGTGCACAAAGTGGGGTTGATGTCTCCCAGCTTGGCTCATTCTGCACACTCGAAACCACGATCAACATTCTTGACCTCTGGCTCCACCCCCTCTCGTCTGTATGGCGCCGCAGGTACGATTCCAGCGGATTTCCTGCAGCTCAAATCTCTCTCCCATGGTCAGTCTCTTGGATGGGCTCTAATTGCTGGGTTCTTTGCATGGCAGCAGAAGGTGATCTTGAAGATTTCTTCTATGAGCGACGAGAGAGTGAAGCAGAAAGCAATGGAAACTGTTGCAGACATCTATGGTGAAGTGCTAGTTTGGTGTTTTTTCAGATTATACCTTGATCTGCTTCGCCTATCGTTTGCTATCTTAGTAAATTAGTACTCAAGGTTGAGCCAGTCTCCTGACTTGATTATGATCCTGACTTGATAATGATCTGAAACAGGTATTGATTCGATAGCCGCCGATCTCAAAGACCAGAAGATGACGGTGATAGGTGACATGGACACCGTCACGATCGCTAAGAAGTTGAGGAAGTTCGGGAGGATCGATATCCTCTCTGTTGGGCCGGCCAAAGAAGAGAAGAAGGATGACAAGAAAGGGGAAAAGAAGTGATCAAATCTGGAAGTTCTCTTGTCTGTTCTTCTCAACCTTCAGGGTGAACTTTCCGTTTGCTTTACAGTGTATGTTCTAGGTATTTGCACCTGTATTATAGTAGGTGGTGAAGTATTCAATATTAATCGTAGGTGATACCTTCCCTGTATAATTGTTCGGATTTCTAACTTGCTCAGCTTTTCGTCGATATAACTGATCTCAAAACTGTGTGTGAAATGCAGAGACAGAGACATACGTTTCTCAACAGAGTAGGAAATCACCATCTTATTACAAACTGCATTATGATTCGTCAACTATATCAATCCAGAAAGCGGAAAATAAATGACCAAACGAGAGTTTTCTCAGTGTCCTTAATACAACCAAGGTTCATGGCAAAAGAACAGAAGTAAAGAAACTGAAGTTTGAAACAGAGGCGACGAGTTCAGTACAAAACAGAGGCGACGGGCCGCAACCCCAGTTGCCGTCATCCTTCGCCGTCCACCACTGCCTCACTGGCATGGGTCGAAATTCACGTCTCTTTTGAAGGATCCACGACGTGGCCGAGGAACAACACTTGGCCCTTGCCATACTCGACGATGGCGAACAGGAACGGGTGGTCTGCCATGAAGCTCATGGGCGGCGGCGGTGATCGCTGCCCCGGGCTATAGCTTGGGCTCGTGCACTCGTACGTCGCTCCTACCGCCGTCGTGCCCTCCTCGTCCACCTCCACGGCGCACATCTGCTCCACCGACGACACGTAGAGCCCTTCCGGGGGCATGTTCGACACCGTCCCGGACAGGTCCGCCGCAAACTTATCAAACGGCCGGCAACCCCGAGGCCGCGCAGCGCGTTCTTGGCGTCGAACCGGGCGGCGAACTTGAACTTGGGGATCATGCACGGCATGACCACCTGCTCGCTCCGGGGAGCGCACCGCATGACGAAGTCCGGCTCGGAGACGGCCAGCCGCAGCAGCTCGCCGAGCCCGTCTCGCCTGCGCGGGAGGAAGATGAGCATGGAAAACAAGGGCGCATTCCGGTCGAGCTTGCCGTCGCGCCGCACCATCTTGTAAAAGCACTGGAGGACCTTGAAGCCGAGGTCGTCGAAGCTGGCGGCGTACTGCATCCCGGGGTCGGAAAGGAACGGCACCCGCAGGGACGTGCCGTCGAGACGCTTGAATTGCCGGCGGACGGTGTCCGACGGGTCGAACCTCCGCGCCCACGTCGCCTTGAAGTGCATGGCGTTGGCGAGGACGACCTTGGCGTCCCCTTGGAACGTGCCGGGT
The DNA here is from genome assembly GCA_947311845.1 of Poa pratensis. NCBI lineage: Eukaryota > Viridiplantae > Streptophyta > Magnoliopsida > Poales > Poaceae > Poa > Poa pratensis. The sequence goes on along the minus strand of CAMZMU010000046.1, from coordinate 42,839,750 downwards.
AGCACGAGGTCGCGTAAGCGCCCCCGCGTGGCTTCCGCGATGAAAGCATTCACCTCAACGGCCGCTGCCTCCGGCTGATCAATGGAATTAAAATTATCAGTTCTCACTCACGTGTTCGTTGATGTTCATTACTTAAAGATTGATTCATTTGGTTGTTAGTAATTTGGTAGCATTTGTACTACCCGATTCTGAAAGTCCAAGGATCTTGCGAAGACCCCGTGGGCGGCGGAAGCGGTGGACACGAACTCCGGCCGCAGCGACAGCGATCTGTCCGCAAAGATGCCGGCGGCGAAAGAGAGCTGCGGCCACGCGCGCATCTCGGCGATCAGACCGGCACTGACCGCGTTGAGGAGGTGGAGTTCTTGGGACCCCAAGAAGGTCAGCAGCTCGCGCAGCGTCTCACCGTTCGTGCCGGCGGCGAGCAGAGCGAGCGCGGCGCGCAGGGAAAGGGGCGAGAAGATGAAATTGGACTGCCTGGCGATGGCGTCCGTACCGGCGACCAAAGCGACCTGTAAGCATTGGTCCATGACTGTCCGGGGATTAGTTTTGCTCTGTTCTGAACTTCTTGCAGAGAGCGCTGCAGGACGAAGTGCCGTCGAGAAAATTAGATCTTGGGACGATCGGTTTGAGAAAAAGGGGAGAAAGAGGAGGCCCTCGGTTAGTATTTATAGACCGGAGGGAGGGCGAGGGCAACGCTAATTTTTTTTAATAATACATTTTTTTAATTAAATTTGAAAAATATAACGGAAAACTACGAAATTACAGGAATAATACGGCCTCGGCTAGATTTGGGCCGACAAGACCTCGTCGGCCAGAGTTGGGCCGAAAAGCGCTCGTCGGCTTAACTCCAGCCGACTGCTTTGCACGGCGGGCCACGCCTGCGGCCGACAGGCCTTTCGGCGTGACGTGGCCTCCCGTCGGCCCAAGCCTGGCCGACCGGCCCCTAATCGGCCAAAGCCTGGCCGACAGGGTGCTGAATAAGGCTCGGCCGAGCCTTCTTTTTCCTCGCGTTCTTCTTCTTCTTCCTTTCTTTCTCACAGCAGCTCCCTGCCGCCCGATCTGTCAATCCAACCAACAATTCTTTCTGCATGTAGTATTAGAGAGTTTAGACAGCTAAGATATACATTGGGTTAGGATTTTGTGCAATTTCGTGTTGTTTGGTTAGAGCAATGGTGTAGTTTAGGTGGAGGTGGTGTAGGGTGGTGGTGGTGGAGGGTGGTGGTGCAGCGTGGTGGTGGAGTGTGGTGGTGGTGGTGCAGCGTGGTGGTGGTGCAGCGGCGGTGGTGACGGTGGTTGTCCATTGAATCGGCACGCTTCAAGGGTATGCATTTTTTTGACTAATTAGGATTTACTGTTAATTATGTACGCATTAGTGTTAAGGTGGTAGTGTGATATTGATATTGCTAGGTATTTATTGCGCTACTAATATTAAGTACATAGATGTTGCCGGTTATAACAGTAAATTGGTGTCACATTAGTGCGCATCCTTCAATTAGTGTGGATCAATGTTTTTAAATTAGAGTATGTTTATATTTGTCATAAGTGTGGATCAGTGTTTTAAATTTAGAGTTTGATTTCATCTGTAAGTAGTCTATAATTTAGACTTTTAATTTAGCTGCGCGAAGATATGGAACAAGTATATTTGATCAGTCCGGATGTGGATGAGAACTATCGCGCAAAGATATTACAGGAGCGTAGCCTCGAGCCTCTAATAACTCGAGGACCGAGAGAATATTGGCAGATACACCCTGCTTGGGAGGAGAGGTACATGCCTAATTGATTTTTACGTGTCATATATTATCTGCATTAATTTTCTTGTTCGCTACATATATATGATTACGAATTAATATTTGTTTGCAGGTTGAAGTGGGCTGGGCTTTTACCTTTCGCGCGTCTAGTAGAGGCCACTGCGGACTCTTCATGCATGGTGATAGACAACTGTCTTCTCACATGCTTAGTGGACAGATGGAGGCCCGAGACCCACACGTTTCACTTTCGATGGGGTGAGATGGCTCCTACTCTCGAGGATGTATCTTTCTTGCTTGGGCTGCCGTTGGCGGGTCAGCCCATAGGGCCGTTGCAGGCCCTAGAAAATTGGGAGCACGAGATGTCACTTCGCTTTCAGGGTATAAACCCTAATGCTGGAGTGTTTAGGTCAGAGAATCACGGACCTAAGCTTGGATGGTTACTAGATTTTCAGGTACGCACTGTTTTATTTACATGCATCAATTTATATACAGAATGCAATGTTTCGCATGCATCGTTTCATTTCACTGACATAATTTATTTTGAAATGTACAGATACAGAGGTTTCCTGCTGGCATTCCGCTGAATGCTACACAAATCACTAGGAGCCTTGAAGCATATATCTTGTGGCTTATAGGGAAGGTGATGTTCACGGAGAACCATGTCACCACTATTAGCAAGAGGTACATCCCTATTGCTTTCGAGATCGCGAGTGCTACTGCGCCAGAACACATTACACAGAGGAGTTGGGGATCAGCTGTATTAGCGGCTACTTACCGAGCTATGTGCAACGGGTGCCATCTACTGTCGGATACAGCATCCATACTTGGATGTCCCTTGTTGTTGCAGCTTTGGTCATGGGAGAGGTTCCCAATTGGACGACCAGACGTGCGTGCACACGAGGCTTTCCCAGTGGATGCGTTTTTGTATGTCAGACATATATGTATTTCGATTTGTATGTGAGACATATATGTACGAGACATATTATTATGTATGTACGAGACATATCCTTCAGTAGTTCTACGAGACATATTATTATGTGAGACAACTCTCCGTTACAACTTCAGTAGTTCTACGTACATATATGTCTCACATATAACTCAACGATAACTAATTCTAATCACGTGGAGGTAACTGAGTACGAAAGTAATTCGAATCAACGACTTCACTTCCCTCTGCCACGTGCTCGTGTTGGAGGCATGAAGTCGTCATCACTATTATCATCGACGACAGCCTTGGATGATCCACCACTCTTCGCCTTTGATATAGCCCTCTTCACTGCTTCAGCGTGAAGGAGATTTCCAGGCCCATCACGACATGCGCCAAAAAGCATTTCCATCCAACCAAAATGAGGGATCTCTTTGTTCACAAACTATCCATCGACAGGCCAGTGCTGGACATTCACAAAATCAGGGGAAAAAAGTTAGTACGATAACACTAGATTCTAACATAATATAAATTCGGTACTCAGTTACCTTCACGTGAAATGCATAGGCCTCCGGCGAAAAATAGATTATCTTTGACTTCGGTGTCATAGGCATGTCCCTAAGCCCCGCCTCAATAGCTTTTAGCTCATTAATTCTCTGCCACTTCCACCGCCACCCATCAATTTCATCCCTAATTTCTTCAGGGGTCATCTGGATTTTGGTTTTTTTGGCTATAATTTCTCCCACCTCACGAATGTTGCCCCACTCACTAACTAGCTCCCTATAACAGCTCTTGGGCCTACCCTCCCTAATACTACCTTCAGTCCATATTGCGGCGTGATACAAAACACACCACGACCTATGCTCCGAACTAGGACCCGAACTATCAGACATCGTTCCTATCCGACTGAGGAAATAACCACGCACCACACCCCTCCTCCATCACCAAATCTATTGTTAGACATACATTTCTCACGATTGGGGTTTTCCCTAATCGTGAGAAATGTATGTCTAACAATACATTGTCTGTCCCGATGCATATGGCATCTCGTTTTTGTGTTTTAATTGTGACCACTAATTTGGCAAATAATACATGTATCACTTATTATAAAACGTATATCACTAGAAACTGTATTTTTTATACTGATTTAATGGTCTAACTTACGTGACATAAAATCAATATTTAGTTGGTCAAACTGATAGTCAAATCTTGTCACACAGCGGAGGTTTTGTCTTCGGCTAGGTGGTGCGTGATCCTGGGGCCGGCGTGGATGTCGGAGCGGCGGCTCCGGGCTTCGTCTCCACCGTGTTACGTTGAGATGTTTGAGCGTCGACTTTGATCGTTTGGGCGTCTTGATTGTCGGTTTGTGTGGGGACGCGGCCTTGGAGCTGGCGTGGATGTCGGAGCGGCGGCTTCGGATGTTTAGCCTCCACTGTATTGCGTTGAGGTCGCCTCTGCCATGTTGCGTTGAGGTGGTTGTGTCGGCTTTGGTCGCTACGGCGACATGGTCGTCTACCCGTGAGGGACGTGGCCTTGGGGCCGGCATAGATGTCGAAGTGGTGGCTCCGGATTTTCGCCTCTGTCATGTTGCATTGAGCGGTTTTGGTGTCGGCCTTGGTTGGTTTGACAACTTTATCGTCGACTCGTATGGGGCACAACCTCGGGACCGGCGTGGTATATTTTGAGTTGTACTTTTTTTAGTCCTTATTCTTTGGGTTTGCTCCTACTATATCAATATATAAGACAAAACTTTTGCCTTGTTCCAAAAAAAAAAATGGAATAAAATTCACCTCACTCACAAACAGAAATTGTAAAATATTCAGCTTAAGCCTGGTAGGCTTCGTCAATACAGATAGTCTACTCTTGTAGAGAGTTCCTCGGAAGCACGTAGCACCAATGTAAAGTAGCATAGATTTGGCTATAAGTAGTACTTAAATTCGGCGTACGGATTTGGGTGCCCTGTGTATGAGCACCCCAGCACATGTGAATGGATAAGTAGATATAATTGATCACGAATGATTATAGACTCTGCAATAAGATCTATCGAGGCATTACTAAGTATATCAAAGTTGGGCAAAACAGCGCTCTGTCCGCGCTCCACTTACTGTAGCAAGTATATCAAAGTTGGGCAAAACAGCGCTCTGTCCGCGCTCCACTTACTGTAGCAACTACAGTGGGAACTGTAGAAAACTACAGTGTTCTACAGTGCACGGTTGGACCCACCTGTCAGCCTCATGACACACTAAAAACAAAAAAATAGCCAAGGCGGTGACGGCCACGGCTTCTTGCCTAGCCGGCTAGCCCTCTCCTCTCCCTCACTCTCTCGATCCCCATGCCGCCGTCGCCGTCGCCGCTTGATTTCGGCGTGCTCCGGCCGCCTCCGTCGCCGTGCTGTGGCGCGGTCGACGCTCCACCTTCTCCTCATCTTCGATCTGTTTTTCCCCGCCTGGCGCTGCCGCGCGCGACCGGCCCAACCCTAGGCTAGGGTTTCTGTAATACCCCAGGGTTTAGAGAGTCAAAAGGGTAGAAATAGAATATTTGTATTTGCATAGCATGCATCTGAAAATGCGGGAAATTTTGGCGCGCTTAAGAAAAGAGTTAAAGGGATCGATGTTTCTCTCGACTCTGATGAATTAGGCTATAGATCATCTGTTGAGTGCTATGAACTTCGACATGACCTTTACATAATTCTAAAACATTTTGAACACAATTCACTGATATCACAAGTTTATAATTCAAACAGAGTATAAAATACAAACCACTCATATCATCTCAATTCTTATCTCAGTTCCTTATCTTATCCCTATCATCTACACATCCATGACCATAAAAGGAAACAATTATTAAGATCTCATTTCACACATAATAAGAATTCATACACCACATTTCCTACATCATTTCATCACATCCTTTCCCACACTTAGAAACAATAATTTCAAATGATGGTCCAAAGTGTATATATAAATACATCAAGATCTCATCTCATACAACAACATCTCATTTGATCATCTTATACACATCTTTAAAATACAATTGAAGCCGAATGACCAGGAGGCATTTGGGTACAACACATGTATTCATGACCTAATACTATTTCACTAATTGAAGTCGAAAGAATAACAATTACATCATTTATAGAATATGTACATATCTCATCCAAATAAAAAGGAGTTTACAAATGAATGAAAAGAATCCTAAAACTAGATCTTTATCTTCTCATCATTATTTTGATCTTATATTCCAAACTTCTTATCTTAATTCCTACAAGACAAATAATACAAGAAAGAGCAGAAGAAAGAAAGACATACATCAAAGAGGATTTTGGAGAAGGATTTTCTCTCAGCCATGCATAGAGGTGCTATGCAAACTCATCATCGAGAAGTTAAAGCCAAATGCAAGTATCTGTTCTTTTTAAGGGACATTTGCCTCAGACTTTGCATCATAGGCTGTAGTATCTGTTCTTATTAAAATCTCTAGCAAGTATGGCAGAAAGCAAATGAAATGGCATAGAAAATAATGCAAAAGCAACCTAATCCAGCTACCTTTCCACTAGGACAAGCCTAGGAAGATAGAAGGGGTCACTTTTGCACCTCTGTACACATTCATTCTAGTTCCACCAAAAGAAAGGATCAGATGATCAAATCCATCCAATAAGCCACCTGGATTCAAAAGTTTTGTGTTATGTAAAAGCAGTTTGGTAACAAGATTAGCTACCTTGTTAACAGATTTCTATTGCATGCATAAAGCTATTGAACATAGCTTATTTATCCTGTTCAACCAAGCAAATAATCAAATTAAAGTCACACAAATAAATTGTAAAGCCATTTGAACATCACTACTTATATTTCTAAAGCCACTAGCTAAATCATTAAAGCTACACAAATTTATTCTCAAGCCCATATAATTGCACAAAGCCCACATAAGAGAATGAGCCCACAAGTCCATCTAGCAACAAAAGCCACTTGGCTTGCCTAAGAATAAATCTTGCAAAGAGATAATACCAAGCTTGGGATGGATAAGCTTGCCACATAGGAGAGCTATCCACAAGCAAAATATCTCACAAGAGGATAAGACCAATGACTACTCATCTTTATCCACAAGGGAAATATCTAGCTTAACTTGAACCCCAAGTAATGCTCATGTGTGAGGGCATGACAACAAGTAGCTTACTCACCCATGTAAAGCAAGAGTCACCACTTGAGGTGTCAACTTGTGAGGGATAACAAAGCCTTATAAAAGACATCTCATGGCAGCCCTTTGATCACTACACACCATGGTTTTATGGGACCAACGAATTGGACCAAATAATATATTTCCATTTTAGCAAGAACACAAGAACAACCAGCTACACCACAAGTTTTACACAGCAGCCAATCATCTATCTAGCAGCACCATTTCCATCTGTTCTTCACCAAGAACAACCACAAATCACAAGCCAATCATGGAGATTACCTAAACCATCCACCACAAGCCATTAAAACTTAGGAGAAGTCAAGCAACAAGGAGGAGAAGGTAGAACCACAAGGTGCAGTCCAGAAGAGACGGTTGAACCTTGGAGCAAGATCAGACTCTTCCGTAGCTTTATCTGCTCTACACCCAAGGTTGTTAAACATATGTGCTAGAGAGTGATTTAGCAGGTTCTGTAAATGACAGAACCATGCTTGAGTGCTGAATTTAGCATCTGTTCTTAACAGAACCTTGCTCAGCAAGGTGTGGTGCTATAGAAGATGATTTGCAAGCAGAGTACTTCTGTTCTGTGCAAGAAATAGGGCAGAGAGATGAAAGGGAGTGAAGTTGAGTGTTTTACCATTTGTTTGAGCATCTACAGAAGCAAGGGAAAGATTTTCAGTGTAGTATCTGTTCCTATTCTATTTTTATCAAAGCACACAAGCCAGTGAACCAGCAGAGCTGGATTAACTGAGCTATGCACATCTGAACACTTGGAAGAAGCACAGGAAAACATAAAAACATTTCTAATCAAGCAAGAATGTTGTGTAACTCTACATGGAGGCATCACAGCAAACAAACATGATTAAATCATGCTCTAAATAAGCTAATCATCACTGCTAGTATTAATTCTAGCTCAGAATTATTTTTCCTATTGCACATATCACATCTATGAGCAAGTTAAGCTCACAATGATTCATTCAGAGACAGTGGTGTGATCTACACACTAAGATCTACACCATTCACCTCACGAGTGACACAGAGAGGTAATCAGTGCACATATACAAGCATAGCAGCAGCAGAGCATCATCTGCTCATCCAAATCCTAAGCCAGAGAGGCATACGGGCATGAGTATCAGCTAGTAGAGCTAGCAGTGGGTAGAGAGAGTGGAGGAACACGAAGTTTACCTGGCAACCGTGGCCGTAGCTCCTCGGCGGCGAGGCAGTGCCCGCGCAATCGATGGAGGGGGCACACGGCAGTAGAGGTTCAGCACCACCGCGCCACGGCGGCACAGAGGGGGAGCTCTGCGCCCAGCCATGGCGAGCACGCTGGAGAAGAAGGAGGGAAGCGGCACCGGCACCGAAACCCTAACCCTAGGGGATTGGGTTGTGCTCGGCCATGAGAGGAAGAGAGGGGCGAATCGCTCCGGTGAGGTGGAAGAGCGGAGCGAGGGGAGTGTTTTGCCCCAGCGCACGGCGGCGGAGGTAGCCGGAGTTGGCCGGAGTGGGGCGGCGACGGCAGAGGCGACACGGGCGTCGGAGGAGTCGAGCAGAGAGGGAGAGAGAGAAGAGAGTGGCTCGGTCGGTTGACCCGACCGAGCCAGGTCTTTGACTTGGTTCAACCAAGTTGGACCAGGGGTACTTTTGTAATTTCATGAAGTTGAAAAATTCAAATCTTTCAAAGTACTCTAAAAATTCAAATAAATTCCTAAAAATACTTTAAAAATATCTACAAATATTAGCAGAAAATAAGCTATTTAAATAAAATACTAACAGGAATTTTAAAAATTATTTCTTTGATTAAAAATCCAAAGATCCTTAAGTGGATTATTCTTTGGAATAATTTCTTAAAATTATTTTCTCAAGAAAAATAATCTGGGAAAATAAATATTAAGTTCAAAATAATATTTGAACTATACCAAGACTATCTTGTTACTCATCCTAAATCCAAAAATATTCAAACTTAAATGAATTTTTACACCAAATTCAAATACACAAAAATCAACTAAAAATTTGCAACATACTCTACAAAATATGAGGAATTTTTATGTAAGTTTTATTTGAAGTTTTGAAAAACATTTTGTGGATGAAAAATTCAAGGATCCTTAAGTGGAAATGACTTGAAATTCTTTTTCAAAAACTATTTCTTAAAAGAAAATAATATGGGAAAATAAAGTCTTGAAGTTTAATTATATTGAACTATTTCAATTTAATCACTTTAAATTTATTCCTCATGAAAATTGTTGTCAAACCTTTAAATCATTAAAAACTCACAAACACTCAAAAAGTATTAAAATCCGCAACTTGGGAATTTTGGGGTGACGGTGCATCTCATGACTATGCATAATAGCATGCTGCTAGAGTTTTCAGTAGTCCTTATCAGGATTACTTTGCTATTTTCAGAACTCGGGGTTTTACCGCAAACCCTAGAATCCCGAAGGGTTGAACGGTCATTTCTACCACAGGCAAGTTCATTCTTGCATATCCTTATTGAACTATTTTATAAAAACTATTTTAAAAAACGTATTATTATCATTGCATTAAAAAAGAAAAACTATTTTCGAATGATGTGAATTGCTATATATATTGTTTGGCTGGCAATGGAACCACGGATTGATGTTGTGGTGGAGGTTCCATTGTACGGGAAAGTATATACCTAGGATTAATTACCAATGTCACAGTGATCCTTGCGCCGTATTGAAGCGTTTACCATGAGATCTGCTATGGACGGTAAAAGTCAGCCGTATCTTCTCTCGTTCACATATCCTCGGCAGGCTATTACCTGGTTGTGTCCGTTGCGGCGGCCAACAGCGTGGAAGCGCGTGACCTTCCCACCTGACGGGGTGATTGGAATGGAAGCTCGGGAGGGGTGGCGGGATAGCGGTCTTTGTTACCGGCCGCGCCACAAATGGGCGGATATGTGTTGTGCGGAGAGGGCGGTGATTGGCTTTAGACTCACACCTGGCCCCATACCATGGAAGTATGGACGAGTTTGGCCGCTCGGAAAGGCAACAAGGCTGGGTTTCTCTCATGGGTAAAGTTACGCAGCTCTGTAGAGTCAACAACAAGAAATTGTGACTGTCACATCCGTGTTCCCGGAAGGAACTACAGACCGCAGCGGGAAAGGCATCCCAAGTGATGACTATGAACCCGTGGAGACTGTGAGCATAGTTTTCTGAAATAAAACCTGACCTTTTGAAGAAATCTTTTCCAAAACTTGCATTATGCCTACGACCGTTGGTCATGGCAGTAGCTAGTGCATCCAAAACAAAAACTCTTTCCTATATTATTGAACTTGCTAAGTAATGCTCGAGTGGCTTACCCTTTCCTCGTTGACCCCCTGCTTAGATTTTGGAGCCATCAAAGGAGTTGCCAGTTAGCCATCATGACGTCAAGGAAGTATCCAACAAGGAGTCAAGTCTACTGATAGAGCTTGAAGGAATCAACTGCTACTTCATCAACAGAAGAACGACGACAACAGTGACAATGGTGGAGCAACAACAATATTGTCAATGGCATACATGACGACCACTTCGCCAATGAAGGAGACAACATCATTTTGGAAAAGGAGTACAGCCTGGATAAAGACATACCAGATGGAATAGACTAGGGCTGTGACAACAGCAGTAGTGGAATAGGAATTAGAGATAGAGCTGATATCCAGCTTAGTGCGACGATTTGGATCTTTCTGTATTTCATTTGCAAGAGACTTGCTTCAATATAAAAGGAGGGTCTCGAGATTTTGTATTGAACAGTGTTGCAATCCTATAGTGTTACCTTGGACCGGCTATGTTTCTGTTGTACTACTCTGAGGGATGTAATATTTGCGGAGAGGTCCTTCCGTGCGTGTTACATCAACGACTTGTACACTACAACATGCAGTGGTGTGCTGGGTCACCGCAGATGGTATCCGAGCAAAACGATCTTAGGATTAAAACCCTTTTAGGAGACTTGTAGGTTGGTAAGACTATAGGAAGTTATCTTATCTAAACCATATCTTTCTACAACTATGATGGTTATTCACATGAGAATACTACTGTTATACTTGTATAGATTTTTCTTACTCCACAAGAGTAAATTTTCTTATCTATTCTTTTATAGGAATAATACTTACGTATCTCATTCCTTTTCAACTTGGTATTACAAGTTTGAAATTATCTTCTACAAGTTAGTATCCCAAATAGATTTATATCTAAGTCAGTGTTACCTATAAGGTATCATTGATAATACCACCATATATATGTGAAGACATCTGGTGAAGTAGAACCCTATCGTAAGTTTGTGAAGACAGGAAGGCGGGAGAAGTCTGATGATGGTGAAGAATCGGAGATAATCAAGTATGGTAACTATGAAGAGGATTCCAATACCCTAAAGCTTCATTTCAAAGGAGATTCACCTTAGTATAGTATAGAGTCGTAAGAATATTAGGAGATGGCATAAATAATGAAGGAAGCTACAATACTACTTATGGTGTACAATCAGCAATTCCATGAAGGATCCAGATATGTCAAGAGATGTTTGTTCAAGCCAAATGGAGGATTCAATTTACATGGAGTTTAGTTCTGTACGTAACCAAACTAGACCACAACTACTCTCTGAGTACTTTGTCTTAGCATTATCCCGTTGCAAATGGGCAGTTGGGGTAACTACTGAGTCAAAGAGTTGTTAGAATAGGACTATAAGGTGATATAAACCTATCTTGTAGTGTATAGCATCTAAGCCTGGGTACTTGAGATGTTTTTACTCAAAGTACTAAATATTTACGGGCTTATGTTGCATGTTTGCTATGTGACTGCATTCGGATTTATTGGATCTTATTGGATTTTTGATTGACTAGGTTGGTACATGAAGTTAGGATTTGATGTACAATGGCATGATTGTCACATTAAGTTCTTTTCTTGATGTTGCTGATCTAGAGGTAGATAGTATTCGTGTGAGGGAGAGACGTGTTCTCAGAAGTTTGAGACAACAATGAGAGCTCATGAAGAGAAGGAAGTCAAGAAGACAAAAGTCAATAAAGCTACAAATATGGAATGTGGAGAGTGTCACGTCATATTTGGATCTGGAGACATGTTTTACCAATGCCTGGAGGAGGAATGAAGTAAGTTCAAGAAAGAGTATCACCACAAATTGGACGAAGATCTACCGAAGATAACGCAAGAAACGCTACATGAGAAGGAATAACCAAGAAGGAAGAATATTCAGTTTTTGTATAACAAGTTATGAAGTCTTTCCATGGAAGTCCAAGATCAAGAAGGAAGAAGGACAATATGCAGAATACATATGGATTTGTCATAACTCGGTGGAAGAAGTTATTGTTGGAGCAATAAAGAGGTACTGATACTAGTGAAATGGAGTTTGAGAATGAGTTTAGCAGAACTTAGGAGTCTAAGAGTATTATAAGGATGAAGACAAAGGAGTATGAAGACTCGAAGAACATGGATATTTCTAGTTCTAACGGAATAAAGGAAAAGTTGATCGTCTATTGAGAGGCATTACTAGAGATGGAAACGGTGAAATTAACTGCCAAACAAGAGTTCGTGATTAGAACTTGGATATATATAAGTAAAAATTTGTGTTGGATATACAAACAGATTACAAGAAAGAGTGAATGAGAAAGTCATCCGAAAAATGATGATAAGTCAGAAAGGAATGCCAGAAGTAAAGTACTTGGATGAAAGCACGTGGAGATTTCAGAGATGACATATCAACCATGTCAAGAAGTGCAATTACATAGTCCAATGTTCAAGAGAGCATCATAACCATGGGAGAAGAATCCAATTTTGTCATGGATTGACGACAAGTCTAGAAGGTGGACCAATTTGGATGAAGGCACCTCACCACATATGATGTCGATGTACCAAAGTCAGAGTTTATATCTCGAGCAATGGTGGAGAAAGATGTATTACCAAGAGAATTGACATCTTAGAGCTAACCACTTGGATGATGGAAGATGCAATCAAGGCGAGTTACATGGTCAAACAAGTCGCAACTGTTTGGAATTAGTCTGAAGTATCAGAAAGGAAGGAAATGATATGTCAGCGGAATTTTACATTGACGACCAACATCATATTCGAGTATGGAGTTAAGATATCATCCATTTGCACAAGTTCCTGTGTGCAATTCTTTTCTTGAGACCACCGGATAAGCCAACTGGAATTCGAGCCATAGTAGGAATCCAATTTATCGGAGGATTACTTTGGTTGTCCACAATATGGTGGACATACCACGTATTCTTCAGGAAACTGTTGGATATATAGGAATAGTTAATATCTATTATCAGAGAACAATATTGTGTATTCACAACATGGTGGATATACCACGTGTTCTTTGTGAGACCATGAGGCACATATACTGGAAGATTAAGCACCAAGAAGAGTTACAAAGCTTGACTGAATGGAGCCAACAGAATTAAGGTCAACTGATAGAGGGTCAGAACGGAGGAAGACTTAGGGAATTCCAAGGGGGAGAGTGAACAAATGTAGTGGAAAGTACTTGGCAGAAGATGACATGAAATTCAAAAGGAAGACTTTGATTGAGAGAAGACTGAATGGGTTATTAGTGCTCTAAAAGTTCTTCGATGCTGGAAATCTTTACCAGATTTTGAAGCCAAATAGAAAGTGGAGATTTGAAGAATGAAAATTTTAAGGGATTTAGTGGTCATAGAAGCTATGACTAAATGATCTAAAGGAGAACAAACAAATGAGACCTGAATTCATGGATGGGGAAATCTAGATACCTATTCGTTGAATCTGATTGAGACCAGGATCTGAGGGGATTGATGCCAGAAGGTTTGTACCCCTGATTACAATTGATTGAATAGAAGAAAGAGTAATCAAAGTTGGATAGACAAAGGTGTCTACTACATTTGGAGGAAGCAAATTACAAAGAGCAAACTATGTTCTATAAGACATTTTAAGAATAGTTACCTCATATTCTCGAGCAAAAGGAGATGAGCTTTACCATCAGAAGTGAGGTCTTCTTAAGCTCATGATTATAAGGAAGGGTACCACCTGAAGGTCATATAAGGATGTAGAAAGGGTCTTCGACAGAGGGGTATAAAGCCAGAGTAATGCAAGGAAGTCTGAAATGGATAATCCAAGAGACATGAAAAGGTAGTAAAATCATTGGAATCCAGTGGAGAAGCGACGAAAGTCGACAAATGGATAGTATGGATCCATGGAGGATGGACATAAGGATTTTGGACAAGGTATCATCTTGATCTACGACCACGTCAGAAAGGAATTTGAGAGAATCAATATATGTGAAAGTTCTTTCTTTCCTACTCTACTCGAGAGAATCAAAACTTCGGGACGAAGTTTAGTTTAAGGGGGAGAGGATGTAATACCCCAGGGTTTAGAGAGTCAAAAGGGTAGAAATAGAATATTTGTATTTGCATAGCATGCATCTGAAAATGCGGGAAATTTTGGCGCGCTTAAGAAAAGAGTTAAAGGGATCGATGTTTCTCTCGACTCTGATGAATTAGGCTATAGATCATCTGTTGAGTGCTATGAACTTCGACATGACCTTTACATAATTCTAAAACATTTTGAACACAATTCACTGATATCACAAGTTTATAATTCAAACAGAGTATAAAATACAAACCACTCATATCATCTCAATTCTTATCTCAGTTCCTTATCTTATCCCTATCATCTACACATCCATGACCATAAAAGGAAACAATTATTAAGATCTCATTTCACACATAATAAGAATTCATACACCACATTTCCTACATCATTTCATCACATCCTTTCCCACACTTAGAAACAACAATTTCAAATGATGGTCCAAAGTGTATATATAAATACATCAAGATCTCATCTCATACAACAACATCTCATTTGATCATCTTATACACATCTTTAAAATACAATTGAAGCCGAATGACCAAGAGGCATTTGGGTACAACATATGTATTCATGACCTAATACTATTTCACTAATTGAAGTCGAAAGAATAACAATTACATCATTTATAGAATATGTACATATCTCATCCAAATAAAAAGGAGTTTACAAATGAATGAAAAGAATCCTAAAACTAGATCTTTATCTTCTCATCATTATTTTGATCTTATATATTCCAAACTTCTTATCTTAATTCCTACAAGACAAATAATACAAGAAAGAGCAGAAGAAAGAAAGACATACATCAAAGAGGATTTTGGAGAAGGATTTTCTCTCAGCCATGCATAGAGGTGCTATGCAAACTCATCATCGAGAAGTTAAAGCCAAATGCAAGTATCTGTTCTTTTTAAGGGACATTTACCTCAGACTTTGCATCATAGGCTGTAGTATCTGTTCTTATTAAAATCTCTAGCAAGTATGGCAGAAAGCAAATGAAATGGCATAGAAAATAATGCAAAAGCAACCTAATCCAGCTACCTTTCCACTAGGACAAGCCTAGGAAGATAGAAGGGGTCACTTTTGCACCTCTGTACACATTCATTCTAGTTCCACCAAAAGAAAGGATCAGATGATCAAATCCATCCAATAAGCCACCTGGATTCAAAAGTTTTGTGTTATGTAAAAGCAGTTTGGTAACAAGATTAGCTACCTTGTTAACAGATTTCTATTGCATGCATAAAGCTATTGAACATAGCTTATTTATTCCTGTTCAACCAAGCAAATAATCAAATTAAAGTCACACAAATAAATTGTAAAGCCATTTGAACATCACCACTTATATTTCTAAAGCCACTAGCTAAATCATTAAAGCTACACAAATTTATTCTCAAGCCCATATAATTGCACAAAGCCCACATAAGAGAATGAGCCCACAAGTCCATCTAGCAACAAAAGCCACTTGGCTTGCCTAAGAATAAATCTTGCAAAGAGATAATACCAAGCTTGGGATGGATAAGCTTGCCACATAGGAGAGCTATCCACAAGCAAAATATCTCACAAGAGGATAAGACCAATGACTACTCATCTTTATCCACAAGGGAAATATCTAGCTTAACTTGAACCCCAAGTAATGCTCATGTGTGAGGGCATGACAACAAGTAGCTTACTCACCCATGTAAAGCAAGAGTCACCACTTGAGGTGTCAACTTGTGAGGGATAACAAAGCCTTATAAAAGACATCTCATGGCAGCCCTTTGATCACTACACACCATGGTTTTATGGGACCAACGAATTGGACCAAATCATATATTTTCATTTTAGCAAGAACACAAGAACAGCCAGCTACACCACAAGTTTTACACGGCAGCCAATCATCTATCTAGCAGCACCATTTCCATCTGTTCTTCACCAAGAACAACCACAAATCACAAGCCAATCATGGAGATTACCTAAACCATCCACCATAAGCCATTAAAACTAAGGAGAAGTCAAGCAACAAGGAGGAGAAGGTAGAACCACAAGGTGAGTCCAGAAGAGATGGTTGAACCTTGGAGCAAGATCAGACTCTTCCGTAGCTTTATCTGCTCTACACCCAAGGTTGTTAAACATATGTGCTAGAGAGTGATTTAGCAGGTTCTGTAAATGACAGAACCATGCTTGAGTGCTGAATTTAGCATCTGTTCTTAACAAAACCTTGCTCAGCAAGGTGTGGTGCTATAGAAGATGATTTGCAAGCAGAGTACTTCTGTTCTGTGCAAGAAATAGGGCAGAGAGATGAAAGGGAGTGAAGTTTAGTGTTTTACCATTTGTTTGAGCATCTACAGAAGCAAGGGAAAGATTTTCAGTGTAGTATATGTTCCTATTCTATTTTTATCAAAGCACACAAGCCAGTGAACCAGCAGAGCTAGATTAACTGAGCTATGCACATCTGAACACTTGGAAGAAGCACAGGAAAACATAAAAGCATTTCTAATCAAGCAAGAATGTTGTGTAACTCTACATGGAGGCATCACAGAAAACAAACATGATTAAATCATGCTCTAAATAAGCTAATCATCACTGCTAGTATTAATTCTAGCTCAGAATTATTTTTCCTATTGCACATATCACATCTATGAGCAAATTAAGCTCACAATGATTCATTCAGAGACAGTGGTGTGATCTACACACTAAGATCTACACCATTTACCTCACGAGTGACACGGAGAGGTAATCAGTGCACATATACAAGCATAGCAGCAGCAGAGTATCATCTGCTCATCCAAATCCTAAGCCAGAGAGGCATACGGGCATGAGTATCAGCTAGTAGAGCTAGCAGTGGGTAGAGAGAGTGGAAGAACACGAAGTTTACCTGGCAACCATGGCCGTAGCTCCTCGGCGGCGAGGTAGTGCCCGCGCAATCGATGGAGGGGGCACACGGCAGTAGAGGTTCAGCACCACTGCGCCACGGCGGCACAGAGGGCGAAGCTCTGCGCCGAGCCATGGCGAGCACGCTGGAGAAGAAGGAGGGAAGCGACACCGGCACCGAAACCCTAACCCTAGGGGATTGGGTTGTGCTCGGCCATGACAGGAAGAGAGGGGCGAATCGCTCCGGTGAGGTGGAAGAGCGGAGCGAGGGGAGTGTTTTGCCCCAGCGCACGGCGGCGGAGGTAGCCGGAGTTGGCCGGAGTGGGGCGGCGACGGCAGAGGCGACACGGGCGTCGGAGGAGTCGAGCAGAGATGGAGAGAGAGAAGAGAGTGGCTCGGTCGGTTGACCCGACTCGAGTCAGGTCTTTGACTTGGTTCAACCAAGTTGGACCAGGGGTACTTTTGTAATTTCATGAAGTTGAAAAATTCAAATCTTTCAAAGTACTCTAAAAATTCAAATAAATTCCTAAAAATACTTTTAAAAAATCTACAAATATTAGCAGAAAATAAGCTATTTAAATAAAATACTAACAGGAATTTTAAAAATTATTTCTTTGATTAAAAATCCAAAGATCCTTAAGTGGATTATTCTTTGGAATAATTTCTTAAAATTATTTTCTCAAGAAAAATAATCTGGGAAAATAAATATTAAGTTCAAAATAATATTTGAACTATACCAAGACTATCTTGTTACTCATCCTAAATCCAAAAATATTCAAACTTAAATGAATTTTTACACCAAATTCAAATACACAAAAATCAACTAAAAATTTGCAACATACTCTACAAAATATGAGGAATTTTTATGTAAGTTTTATTTGAAGTTTTGAAAAACATTTTGTGGATGAAAAATTCAAAGATCCTTAAGTGGAAATGACTTGAAATTCTTTTTCAAAAACTAATTTCTTAAAAGAAAATAATATGGGAAAATAAAGTCTTGAAGTTTAATTATATTGAACTATTTCAATTTAATCACTTTAAATTTATTCCTCATGAAAATTGTTGTCAAACCTTTAAATCATTAAAAACTCACAAACACTCAAAAAGTATTAAAATCCGCAACTTGGGAATTTTGGGGTGACGGTGCATCTCATGACTATGCATAATAGCATGCTGCTAGAGTTTTCAGTAGTCCTTATCAGGATTACTTTGCTATTTTCAGAACTCGGGGTTTTACCGCAAACCCTAGAATCCCGAAGGGTTGAGCGGTGATTGGCTTTGGACTCACACTTGGCCCCATACCATGGAAGTATGGACGAGTTTGGCCGCTCGGAAAGGCAACAAGGCTGTGTTTCTCTCATGGGTAAAGTTACGCAGGTCTGCAGAGTCAACAACAAGAAATTGTGACTGTCACATCCGTGTTCCCGGAAGGAACTACAGACCGCAGCGGGAAAGTCATCCCAAGTGATGACTATGAACCCGTGGAGACTATGAGCATAGTTTTCTGAAATAAAACCTGACCTTTTGAAGAAATCTTTTCCAAAACTTGCATTATGCCTACGACCGTTGGTCATGGCAGTAGCAAGTGCATCCAAAACAAAAACTCTTTCCTATATTATTGAACTTGCTAAGTAACGCTCGAGTTGCTTACCCTTTCCTCGTTGACCCCCTGCTTAGATTTTGGAGCCATCAAAGGAGTTGCCAGTTAGCCATCACGACGTCAAGGAAGTATCCAACAAGGAGTCAAGTCTACTGATAGAGCTTGAAGGAATCAACTGCTACTTCATCAACAGAAGAACGACGACAACAGTGACAATGGTGGAGCAACAACAATATTGTCAATGGCATACATGACGACCACTTTGCCAATGAAGGAGACAACATCATTTTGGAAAAAAGGAGTACAGCCTGGATAAAGACATACCAGATGGAATAGACTAGGGCTGTGACAACAGCAGTAGTGGAATAGGAATTAGAGATAGAGCTGATATCCAGCTTAGTGCGACGATTTGGATCTTTCTGTATTTCATTTGCAAGAGACTTGCTTCAATATAAAAGGAGGGTCTCGAGATTTTGTATTGAACAGTGTTGTAATCCTATAGTGTTACCTTGGACCGGCTATGTTTCTGTTGTACTACTCTGAGGGATGTAATATTTGCGGAGAGGTCCTTCCGTGCGTGTTACATCAACGACTTGTACACTACAACATGAAGTGGTGTGCTGGGTCACCGCAGTTTCGGGCGTCGGTGCGGCTCCACCGTGCTCGCCCTCCTCCGGTGCTCTGCCACGGCTGGGTGCAGGGTTGCGACCCCCGTGCCGCCGTGGTGTTGGTGGCGTGATGCACTTCTCCTCTGACCCTTCTCCTCTGTCCACATGGGCACTGCCCCGTCGCCGGCGAGCTACGGTCAAAGGCGTAAGGTATGATCTTCCCTCTCCTCTCTCATCTCTTCCCCGTCCAGGCCTTCGGCCATGCTCTGAAACGATTAGAGGAAAAGATGATTTAGGTTTCCTGTTGCTTCGGTCTCGAGCTTGACCTGCTGCTCCTGTGATGTTTACTGAATAAATACCAGTGCCCCTGAGCATTCCTGAGCATTCCCTTGGTTGATGATCTAGCCCGTGCCTTAGCTTCTGGCGGGAAAATGTTCTGCACCTCCACAGACTTGCTATCTGCCCTTCACAGTAGCAGATGGTGCTCTCTGAACCTATGTTCAGAGATGTGCCTCTGTTATGTGCTGATGTGTGTGCTGGAATTATACTCGCTATTACTGTGATGTGCAGGTGATGCTGTTCTGAACCTTGGATTCAGAAGATGCTTCTGATGATTTTCCCCTTTGTTATTATGCTGTAACTGTACCCTGTTGTAGTGTAATTCATTTGTTAGAGCTAAATTATTTAGCTTTGCTTGCTGTGATGCCTCAATTGAGTTACACAGAAGTATTTAGCTAAGGCAAATTTGATTATACTGCTCAGTGGTGCTTTTACTGCATATGTGTGCTTGTCGACTATAACAAACCGGAAAATGTAAATTCAGGCCAGTGTTTTGACTGACTGTTTTCTAATCGCTTACAATGCAGCCGAGATTCAAACGAAGTTCCAATCCTCATCGTAAAAAAACCTAGAAAAAAAAACGTAAGACGGAGGCGACATGCTCCAACCTAACAGACTTGGCTCTCGAGTAAACGAAAATCGTCCATCAGTCGTCGACTCGTCGTCACTACTGAAGAGAAGGGTCCACGACGTGGCCAAGGAACAGGACCTCGGCCTTGTCATCCTCGACGATGGCGAATAGGAACGGGTGGTCCGCCACGAAGCTCATGGGCGGCGGCGGCGACCGCTGCCCTGGGCTATAGCTCGGGCTTGAAGGCGAGTAGAACACTCCTACCGCCGTCGTCCCTTCCTCGTCCACCTCCACGGCGCACTTAAGCTCCACGGACGACACGCAGAGCCCTTCCATGGGCGGCATGTTGGACACCGCGCCAGACAGGTCCGCGGCCATCGGGTCGAACGGCGCGGCCAGCCCGAGGCCACGCAGCGCGTCCTTGGCGTCGAACCGGTGGGAGAACTTGAACTTGGGAACCATGCACGGGCTCACCACCTGTAGTTTCCCGGGAGCGTGGTGCGTGACGAAGCCAGGCTCGGAGACGGCCAGCCGAAGGAGGTCGCGGAGCCCGTCGCGCCTGTGCGGGAGGAACACGAGCATGGAGAAGCGCGGCGTGCCGGCGGTCTTGTACAGGCACCGGAGGACCTTGAAGCCGAGGCCGTCATCGTCGTCAAAGCTGGCGGCGTACTGCATGCCGGAGGCATAGAGGAACGGCACCGCACGTCCCTGCCGTCGAGACGGTGGAAATCGCGGTGGACGGTGTCCGACGGGTAGAACTTCTGGACCCACGTCGCCTTGAAGTGCATGGCGTTTGCGAGGACGAGCTTGGCGTCAACTCTGCTCAGCGAGTCGGGGGAGACGAGGTTGCATATGCGCCCCCGCGTGGTCTCCGCGACGAGGGCGTTCACCTCAGCTGCCGCTGCCTCGGGCTGATCCATGTAAAACAAACATTATAGCTCCGTTAAGTACTCACATCATTGTTGTGCATAATTATTTTTGTTTCGTTCTTCATGTTTTATTTGTAGATTTGATCGTTAATTTAGTATAGTACTACCTGATTCTGAATGTCCAATGATCTCGCCAAGGCCCCGTGGGCGGAGGCAGCGGTGGACACGAACTCCGGCCTCAGCGAGATCGATCTGTCCACAAAGATGCCGCCGGCGAAGGAGACCTGCGGCCACGCGCGCATCTCCTCGATGAGACTGGCACTGGCTGCGTTGAGCAGGTGGAGTTCTTGGGACCCCAGGAAGGCCAGGAGCTGGCTCAGCGTCTCACCGTTCGTGCCGGCGGCGAGCAGAGCGAGACCGGTCCGGAGGGAAAGGGGCGACAAGATGAAGTTGGACTGCCTGTCGATAGCGCCCGTGCCGGCGAGCAAAGCGACCTGTATGCACTGATCCATGCCACCCGCGGATTACTATTGTTTAATTCCAGATTAGGGTTGGGTAGGCAAACTGAATCTTGAGCCGTAATCGAAAAGGGGTTGAAAGATGAAGCCACCGGCCAGTATTTATGGACGGATGGGCAAGGGGTATACGTGCAGCCGTGCACCGCCTTAAGAATCTCTGATCATCCAAACGTTCATCGGAGACCAGACGGCTCGGATTGGAGATCTATGCGACCTCACATTGCTTACAGATTTGCACATATACGTGTGGTTATTGCTACGAAGGGAACAAGAGAAATTCCTTGTCAGCTTCGGCCCTTTTGATTGGGTTCATTGCCACTAGACGGACTAAGAGCATCTCTAGCAGTACCCGTATCTCGCGGAACCGTAAACACGGGATACAGTTCGTTTTTTGCATGTTTTACGGGTTGAAATAGCATCCGTAGAATAGAAACTGAAAAACAAACTATAAATTTAATTTTTTGAACCCGCAGGAACAAAAGGATTGATATCATAGCAAGTTCTTCACAAAAAGTACAAGATCGGTGCATTTTACAATATGGAATCCTAAATAGCATCGCCACCCTAACCCTAATGCCAAAACCTGGCTCGCCGGAGCCATCGGGTGCGGTGGCGGCGCTCTCAATCCTCGTCGGAGACGAGGTCACCACTCCTCCGTCTTCTCCTTCGCCGCGCGCTCGGCGGCGACCCCCTGCTCGAGGAGGATGGCGTCGAGCTCCTCGTCATGGCGCGTCTGGAGCTCCTCGTCCTCCCACGCGGTGCGCTGGCAGAGCACCGCGGTGACGGCATCGAGGCAACCCTAGGGGGCGAAGTCCTTCGGTTCCAATACGGAGGCGAAGGCAGCCGGGTCATAGCCCTCAATTGGGTGCTTCTCCTCCGGCGCCTCCCTCTTTTCGGCGTGCGCTTCCGCGCGCCAGAGGAGCTCCCCGCCTCGCCGCGGCAATGCGCCGCTCGCTCCCAGTCAAAATCCTTTACCGCGCGGTAGAGGAGGGCACGCAGCGGCTCCACTCCGGCGTTGGTGTAGTGGCGCATCGCTCACTTTAATTCCACGCCGCGTCGGAGACGACGAGAGTTGCCGCTGAAAGGATAAGGATGTCGCCTAGAGGGGGGGGGGGGGTGAATAGGTGATTTAAAACTTTTCCGGTTTAGACTTGATAATTGCGGAATAAAACTCGGTGTTTAAATTAACAAGCCAACAACCTAAATATACTAGGCTCACCTATGTGCACCAACAACTTATGCTAAGCAAGACAAGCAACAAAGTGATAGCAATATATAAGACTTAAAGCACGAAGGCTATCACAATGTAAAGTGCATAAGTAAAAAGCTCGGGTATAGAAATAACCGAGGCACGCAGAGACGATGATGTATTACCGAGTTCCTCCTTTTTAGGGGAGTATGTCTCGTTGGAGGGGTGCGAGTTTCAAACTCAAACGCCACAAATGGCCTCACCCTATTCTCCGATAAACCTTGCCCAAAAGCTCGGTTCACCTTCCACTATTGATTTCCTTTTGGGCGGAAATCAAGTCCCTTACAACAATCTTGAGGCACAACCCACAAAAGGATTGGGAGCTCTCAAGTGACCACAAAAGGTCTCAACCACCACAAAAGGCGTCTAGGGTCCAACGACCCAAGAGTAACAAGCTCACAAACTTTCACGTCCACGAATCTTCGTGGAGAGCCCAAACCGATGCATAAAATTAAAGGCAAGAACACAAAAAGTGCTCAAGTCCTTCACTCTCAAATCCCACCAAAAGCAACTAATGCTTATGGGGGGAGAAAAGAGGAAGAACAAAAAAGAACTCAACAAATGGAACTTCAAGATCTAGATCCAAATGGTTCCCCTCACTTAGAGGAGAGATAGATTGTTGGAAATGTAGATCTAGATCTCCTCTCACTTTTCCCTCAAATATATGCAAGAATCATGGAGGGATTGAGAGGAAGGCAAGCTTTTCCAAGGTCAACAATGGAGGTGAGAGAAGGGAAAAACGTGCTCAAGTGGTTAGGGAACCGTTGGGGAAGAAAGCCCCATTTTATATTTCCCCAAAATCCGACCGTTTGGGCCAGATTCGTGTCGTTCAGAGTGAATCCGCATTTGCGTCGGAATTTCGGAATTTCGGAATATTCTGGATGTCTACCAACAGATTCAGGACACTATACAGTATCCGGAGTCTTCATTTCGGAACCCGTTCGGAATGAGTTCGGAAAATTCCGACCGTTCGGAATTTGTCCGGAATATTCCGAGTCACCCAGAATTCCTGAAACACACAAACGAAAAACGCAATAACTTTTTCATCCGGACTCTGATTTTGATGATCTTGGGCTCGTTGGAATCGGAACGAAGAGCTCTTCAAGATCATGCAGAGAAACATCATAGTCCAACAAGGGAGGATACAACTAAATGTAGAAAGGTAAGCCTCTCTAAAAAGGAACAACCGGTAAATCCTCCAATATCAAAAACGCAACAAGATATTCATATGAAATCCGTTTTTGATGAACTAGAGCTTGGTATAGAGATGAACACAAGCTCTGAATTCACACATGGATAAAAGCCAAATAAGAACCAAGAAAGATGATATGCCAAGTATGCAAAGGTTTGAGTTCTCCACAAAGATGCGATCAAGTTACTCACTTGAGAGTCCCTCTTGATAGTACGCCGTCATCCTATAACCCGGTCTCCCACTAACACTATGAGACACGTAAAATAGAAACCATATCAAGATCATACATTTGCCTTGCGCATTCCACTTGAGATAGATGATGATGACCTTGACTCTCTCAAGTTGGAACACCTTTCTTGATTGTGCTTGCTAGCACATGCTTGATGAAGATTTTTCCAAATACTCCCCCATACACCATTATGGGAGAGCCTCTCTTAGCTCCGTCTTCATGTATCCACTTGCACTTTATCTTCTTCTCTCGAGATAGATGACGATGACTTGGAGATAAACATGAATGTTCACTCAATCTTCTTTTCTAAGCCATGCTTGCAATAAGCTCAACTCTAGATGACAAGTTGTGTGGATCACACCTTGAATATTACTTTGGTCATCACTTTATCTTCTAGAGTCCAACACATGAAATCCAATATTTTCTCATGGACAAGATCTATAAGGATATCTCAATGAAAACATTAGTCCATAGAGATTGTCATTAATTACCAAAACCACATATGAGGGCAAATGCACTTTTAATCTCCCTCATTTTGGTAATTGATGACAATCTCTTTTGAGAGGGTTTATAATATGAAAATTAACGAGAAAGAACCAATTGTACTAACATCAAATACTACAAAAGTATGTGATGTTAGTCTAACAACATATATAGAGCAAACTCCCCCACAATCTATGCACGTGTGGATGAACATGAATTCATTGCATATATTGTCAACCATTACCGGTGGTGGAGTTTCCACTATATACAAAACCAAGCAACAAATGCAAAAGCAAGAATGCCATAAACCCTCCAAAACTTCTCCCCCATTAGCAACAATTGCCGAGGAAATCTAGAGTTGCAAGCAAGAATGCCATGAGTTTAACTTTTATCATAAAATGAGTAGAATCAAATGGTAATTTCCATTGATCAATAATAGGAGGAAATCAAACTATATTGAGAATCCAAAGATTGCAACAAAATAGCAAAGGGAAATATACCTCAACGAAAGAGGTAAGCAATCAAAGGATCCGAAAACCAATTGCACACAAGAAGATATTATGATAAGATCAACCAAGTATTCTAAAAAATCAAGAGAGGGCTCCCCAAGGTACGTGCACAATGTAGGATTTGCATTGCAATATGGTGTGCACAACATGGAATCCTCACTCCCCTCCTAGATAATTTTGAACACAAATAAGTGCAAGAGAGCATAGTTGAGAAAAAAAGCAAAACAACTTGCAACAAACAAATGTTGAGTAACAAGAACAAGAAGCGACAAATAAAGACTTGCTCAACCGAAAAGAGATGGGTGTGATACGGAAAGCCATTTTAGGAGACTAATGCAAGGATGAGTGTCGTGGTGGGATCACGGCAGATGCCATGGGTATGGCTTAGTTGGGGCCGAATGGTCGTTGGGGGAATCCGGGGAGGGTTTATGCACTCAAGATGTGCACAAGCAAGAACATGCAAGAAACCACAAGAACATGAACAAGAAGCCAAGAAAGCCAAGAACACAAAAGACACCACGATGTACCCAGGTTCGGGGCCTTCGTGAGGAAGTAAAACCCCTACTCCTGCCTTTCCTCTCTCAATATATCAGTGTAGTTCTCAGGTACAAGGTGCTCCTCGAGCTGTATGATGCTCCCAAGTGAGAGCTCTAGAGAAGATGAAACTATGAAGGGGGAAATGAGCTAGGGTTTTCGCCGTCCTCCTCCCTGGAGGTAGAGATGCCGCATATATACACAGGCCGAAGTACATTTTTACCCCTGCCTACAACTGACAATGGCATGGCCAAAAGGTAGAAGACAAGCCTCTGCCTCCTGCCAGCTCAACGGCCGGACTGTCAGGCCAGCCAGGCCTAGCTTTCCTCTTCCGGTCATACTTCAGTAGCCTGCCGAGGTCTAGCCTGTAGACCTTTCCCGAAATAGCCGAGTCAGCTCCTAGGCCCCCGAGCTTCCGGGAAACCCGTGGACGGACCTCGCCGTCCTCTGAAGCCTCGGGCTACGAGCTCTGCGGCGCCCGTGACCTCTCTGACATGCCTCGATCCTTGCTGCCAACCTCGGATAACACTCCGGATCCTATACCTCGGTAGAGAATACCTTATTCCTGTGGTAGCTAGCTGACTGCCCCGAGGTTGATACCTCGGAGGATATACCTCGGAGAATATACCTCGGACGTACACCTTACGTCGGATGACGCCTCCTGCGTCCTTGCTCAATCGTTACCTCGGACAGCTTACTACCTTAACCTTACATGTCTTGACCTCATCATTACCCTACCCGGGGGTAACCCCCCGACAGTAGTCCCCGAAGCTGATGTGGTCTTGCAGCCTCGGATGAAAGGCCGCACCAGGTTCAACCCGAAACCACATGCGCTACGATGTTTTGCAGGTTACCGAACCAATACTCCGAGAAATCCATCGGTCTGTTCCTCGGGCCATACTGCTTTTCCGAAGTATCCGCCGAGATCTCGGACGTCAACCCCTCGATTTCTGCATCTTTACTGACTTCGGTCAGAGAACACTGTTCACGTGTCCCATCCGTCACTTCCTGGTCCACGATAGTCAAAGCACTCGAGTGCTTTCCACCACGCGGCCCACGTCAGCGGAGGTTTCCCGCTTGCGCCGCTTCGCGCTCCAGTAACCGCGCCGCACGACGGTTTGCCTCCTGCAACCGATCCTGTGGCCTGCTCGTCCACCGCTATCTTCGTGCCACGTGGGCATTTGTGCACAAACGATCCCACTCGCCGCTCCGATAACCGCGCGGTAGTGCGCAGTTACCGCCCGCGGTTATAAATACGGGCCCAGGGCAGTGCTTCCCTCTTCTTCCTCATTCACTCGCCGTCTCGCCTCCATCGCAACCAGTGCGCCGCTTCCGTTGAGAAGAAACGCGTTCCCGCCGCCGCCGACGAGCAGCTCCTTCGTCGCCGCTGCGACCGCGTCACCGGCGCCGCCCTTCAGCACCTCGTTTTCACGGTATGTACTCCCTTTCTTGATACCCTAGGCATTGCTCTAGGTTTCTTCCTCTTCGCGCTTTGGTTCTTCATATGTTCTTGAATAAAACTCTATTTACCCCTCCGGTAGATCTTACTCGCATACTCTTTTGGGTAGAAATGGTTTCATGCCTCGGATAGATGTTCGCCTAGCATAGATATGCCTCTATGCACATAAGATAGCCACCAAACTCCTCCTGAGTTAGCCAAATATTGTACTAGATTCCAGATTCCCTTTTTCCTTTGCTAAACTTCTGCGCATTCTCTGCAGATTGATTCTGCCGAGATGTCTCCTCCTGAGACTTCGGAACAAACCGAGGTTCCAGACCTCGAACTGGAGGTCGGAGAACGAGCCGGCTGGGAAGGTTCGGATGTAACTCCGGACGAAATCCAGTGGCTCAGGGCGACTCGGCGGATTCCCGCCGGGGTAGAGTGTCGCCTGCCAGAGGGCGAACTCGAGCCTCAAGTCAAGCAAGGGGAACGGGTGGTCTTCGTCGCGCACTTCCAGCGCGGCTTCGGACTGCCCGTTAGTGATTCTTCCGGAGCTTCCTCGACAAGTTCGGACTCCAGGTTCATCACCTCCCCGCCAACGCCATCACCACTCTCTCCTGCATTGTTTCCTTCTCTGAGGGATACCTCGGCCTCGAAGCCACGGTAGACCTCTTTTCTCGCTACTTCCAACTCAAGCGGCAAGTGATCCCGGATCCAAAGAACAAGGATCTGCCCAAGCAATTAACCGCCTGCGGAGCTGCCACCATAGCTCCTCGCCGAAACTCCATCTTCCCACGTATCACTACTCCGGACACCGTTCGCAAGTGGCTCCGGACGTGGTTTTACGTGAAGAACTCCGGCGAAGAGGACCTCCTCAACCTGCCGGCGTTTAACCTCAGCCCTCCTACAGAACAGCTCAACTGGGACTACACTCCCCCTCACACCGGCGAACTCAAGTCCATCCATGGGTATATTGCGAAATGGCAGGACCCGGAGACCCCGGGAACGACGGGAAAGTCCTGACGGCCGACGACCTGGCCTGCACATTCGTGAAGCGCAGGGTCTCCCCTCTTCAGGCGAGGTCTCACAAGATCTGCCACATGAGCGGTCTTTATGACCCCACCCGTCATACGCACGTTGCACTGGACAACGCCGCGGTAGCTCGGCGAGTCCGAGCTATCACCAAGTCCAAGATCTCTGACGCTTGGACATGGGGAAGGGAACCCCACTACCGGACCAATCCAGCGAAACAGGTACGCTATTCCGACGTTTTCTTCGATACTTCTTTACCACCGAGGTCTTGCTACCGACGTTCACCTTGACAATTTTTCTTCCTAACTCCTTTTCATATGTCTGCCATACAGCTGTTCGCCCGCCAGACCGCCGAGGATGGAGTCCATCCTGCGGACCACTTCGGCAAGGATCTCCCTGTCGAGGACCCACCATCCAACGTGGACCCTGACGACGAGGATTATATGCCCATTGCCTCGGCCCGCATCACCACCGCGGGTAAGCCTCAAGCACAAGCTTCAGTTCAAGAGATTTCGGATGACGAGGAGGGGTTCCTCGTCATGGAACCAATAAACGCGGTACCTCTCTCCCGCCTTCCTCACCTTCCGAACTTTACTCCAGCAACCAGCCGGAAACGCGCTGGTGCCGCAACTTCGGCCGCCGAACCATCCGCCACTGGAGCCTCCGGACCCACTGAGGCTCCGGTCAAGAGACGCCGGCTGAAGAAGTCCGGACTTCCTCCTCATGCCCGGGGGGCAAGAGGTTTCCTACCTCGGATGGGTAATGCTTTGCTTCTATAGCCAACAATGTTTGTTGTTAAACATATTATCTCGGTATTAACACTTGACCTTCTCTTTTCGTTGCAGTGCCCCCATAGACGTGGATCAGGAGGTATCCTCCATGACTGCACCCGTTGGTGCCTCTGAAGCCACGACCACCCCGACGAACTCTCGCCCGGATCTCCACCGAGGTCTGGCCCGGCCTTGGGGAAATCTGCCCCCACCCGGGTCAGACTTCTCCGCGTCCTCAAACGGATGCGGCAATCGCGCCAGAACTCCGGCTACCGCCTTGCCGGAGCCTCGACTCTCCCCCCGCAGCCAGACTGCCCGCAACCAACAGCAGCAACAGCAGAAGCATCAGCAGAAGCAACAGCCCAAGCAGCAGCCCCAAAAACCAGTTCGCCAGACTACCTTGCCGTTGGAGAAGGGCAAGGAGAAAGAAAAAGAGACGGTGAAGTCTAAGGTCACCCCCAAACCAACATCTGGGTCTGGCACCCTGACTATCTCTTCTCCCTCAAGGATGCAACCGAGGTCTCCTCCCCCGGCGACACGCCGAATTCCTCCATTCGCCGCACCCATTGATGAGACTGCCCCTCCGGCCGAAGAATATGCTCGGAGGGCATCTCTTATATTGGATAACCGGCCTGCTTCAAGCTCCGAGGCTACTTTGGCCTTGGAGGCCTCGGTTAGGGGCATCGAGCAGGGCGGACCGTGGGGATTTCCTCCTCTGCGCACTGATAGTGACCAGAGCCTCGGCTCCTTGGAACACTACAATGCAGACTGGAATTCTGCAGACATGGACGAGGTCTCTTCTGCCTCCTTGACCGCCCAAGGGGACGAGCATCCTGCGGGGAGCAGCGCCTGCGCCCGACGCATGCTTGAAATGCAAACTTCTGCTTTGCTTGCTACTCGAGCTGTCAACGTAAGTTCCACTTTCTTTACTTTCATGCAGTATCTCCTCTAATATCCACCATCTCCAGTCCCCGAGATTCGAGGTAAACTATTGACGCTCCGCCGGAGTTAAAATTGTTTGGCTTGAATCTTAACTCTCCATTTTCATCCGACGTATCCAATCCATTTTATCTCACTTTAGCATGCACCTCGGGTACGAGTCCCCGAGACTCCTGTCGAGGCATACCCCGGCAACATTTTCCCAAAGAGTTGACTCCGAGTCCCCGAGACTCTTGTCGAGGTATAGCCTTTCTAACCGAGCTATATTTTTCTTCCTTGCAGAATGCTATGAACGTCGCACGGATATCTTCATACCCTCTGTTTGACCACAAGAAACTCCACGACGAGCACAAGGCCGTCCTTGCAGCGAAGAAAACTTCGGATGACCAGCTAGCGCAAGAGAAAGCCGAGGTAGCTCGTCTGGTAAAGGAACTGAAGCGCATCACTGAGCTGCGGACGTCTGAAAAAGAGCAGCTGCAGGCGGAAAAGGCCAGTGTTGTTGAAACAGAGAAGAAACTTCGGGAGGATGCCGCCAAGGAACATGAGAATGCGCTCCAGTTAGCCGAGGCCCGCGCCACCTCGGCCACCGAGGCTTATGAAGCCCTTCAAGCTTCGGTTAACCAGCTCCTCCCGACGCTGGAACGCATCAACCAAGAAATGGACAGTAAGCTTCTTGCCCCCCTTATCCTTGCTTTGTCCTCAACGTTACTGGCTCTTTGCCGAACTGTTTCTTTCATTATTAACAGGCTATCCTTCTGCAGAGCACTTCACCTACACCCAAATCTCGGCCCGCAATATCACTGCTCAGCACAGGAAGAGGCGTAACGAGACGAACCCCGACTGGACCGTTGAGGACCACATCGTGGCCATCAAAGCTCGGATCCATCCCTTGAAACCATTGGGTCCGAACTCCTCGACGCAGGTCTGTCTGCTTTCCGAGCCTTATGGCCTCTTGCCGATGCTCCCAATACTACCCCGAGCTCGCCGCCAAGCTTCGTGAAGCCGAACAAAGACTCCGAGAGTGGCGTTCATCTTCAGCTCGCGCTGGAGCTGATGCCGCTCTCAAATTCATCATGACTTGGTGCGAGAAGATCGACCTCGAAAAGATGGACACTCTTCGCCGAGGCTCGCCCTGGTCCTCGGACCCAATTCTCATCAAGCGCCGCGAAAAGATGGCTGCCTTCTTCGCTGGATATGCCAACACAAGAACTTGAGCGAAGGAGACACCTACTCCGACGCCGAGGATTACGAGCCAGAAGACGAGGAATACGAAACAGAATCCGACGTCGAGGCCGAGCAAGGTGACGACGGTGAAACCCGCGAAGCAGAAACCGAGGCTTCTCCACAACCTGACGCCGAGGTTACTGCCGACGTTGCCAGCACTTCCCAGGCTACCTCGGCTCCGGACGAAATCCCTGCTGCCTCGGCTGTTGCCGACGTAATTCCTGATGCCTCGACCTGAACTTATGCTTGGCCAAAAAACTTCATTAAATCCCCGGTATGCCGGGACGCAGATGTAATCAAACTTAAGTAGTTCCTTTGCTACCTCTATTACTATTATGCTCATCGAACCATGCTTTTCTAAGCTTTATGTCGAATCCTTTTGAATGATTGCTCGAGTTTACTTTCGTGTTTACTATATTTGGCATTCTTTGCTCTTGTCTGCCATTCTGGCGTTCGACAGTCGAGTCACAAGATTGTTGTTCATAGCATACAGTACTTGGTAAATTCCGAGGTATGTTTCAAAGTCATCCGACATAAAAAAGAAGTAAAAACAGGGGTTAGTAAACGACATATGCCGAACTGTCTTTTTGGACCGAGTCCCCGAGTTCATTTTCATGTTTCCCATGTTCTTTCGTCTTTGCTCTTGACTGCCATGCTGGCGTTCGTCAGTCGAGTCACAAGATTAGTTACATAGCATACAGTACTTGAAGTTTGAGACGAGGTTCAAAATAGCTCGGCATACGAACGAAGAAAGAGTACAAAAAAGAAACATGCAATCATAAGAGCGAGGCAGTCCCCGAGCTCACTCTCGAGGTGCCGAGTTTTATTTAAAGATCAGCCGAGGTACATACATTACTTCCTTCAACAGTAGAAGGGTCGGAGTAGAGCTACATTCCATGGACGCTGAAGCTCCAAATCGGGTCTGTCCAGCCCATCTCCCCTTGGTTCCTGTGCATCTATAAGATAGTATGAATCATTGTGCAGAGCTCGGCTCACAATGTACGGTCCCTCCCATGGAGGTGACAACTTGTGCCGGCCTTTACTGCGCTGCACAAGCCTCAGCACTAGGTCTCCTTCATTAAACTTTCGGGGTTTTACATGCCGGCTTTGATAGCGTCGGAGACCCTGCTGATATATTGCTGACCGAGATAAGGCCAATTCTCTTGCTTCCTCAAGCAAATCTACAGCATCTTCCCGAGCTTCTTTAGCCTCGGCTTCTGTGTACATTGCCACTCTGGGCGCATCATATTCAATGTCGGTTGGCAGCATTGCCTCGGCCCCATAGACCATGAAAAATGGCGTATAGCCAGTTGATCTGTTCGGTGTGGTCCTTAGACCCCACAGAACTGCTGGTATCTCATCGATCCAACACCCCGGTGTTTTCAACAGTGGTTCTATTAGCCGAGCTTTGATTCCGGCCAATACCAATGCATTTGACCTTTCTACTTGCCCATTAGCCTGTGGATGAGCCACCGAGGCTACATCAAGTCGAATTCCCTTACTCATGCAGAACCGAGCAAACTCTCCGACAGCAAAGTTCGTGCCGTTGTCTGTAATGATACTATGAGGATATCCATATCTCAGGATTATTTCCTTCAAAAAGGTCACTGCCGTATGACCATCCACCTTTCGGATTGGCTTCACCTCGATCCACTTAGTGAATTTGTCCACCATCACCAGTATGTGAGTCATATTGCCTCGGGCTGGCTTGAATTCTCCCACCATGTCCAGACACCAAACTGCAAAGGGCCACGTGATAGGAATGGTTTGAGCGCCGAAGCTGGCATGTGCTGCTGCTTGGCGAACCTTTGGCACCCTTCACATTTCCGAACTATATCTTCTGCATCGGCATTGGCGGTGGGCCAATAGAACCCGTGCCGGAACACCTTGGCCACCAGAGCTCTTGTGCTGCAATGATGTCCACATTCTCCTTGGTGGATCTCTAAAAGCATCTCCTTGCCTTCAGCTGGTTCGACACACCTTGCAACACCTCGGTCACACTTCTCTTGTATAGCTCCTTGTTGATGATGGTGTATCCCTTAGCTCTCCTCTGGATTCTCCTTGCCTCGGTTGTATCACTTGGCAAACTTCCATCGGCTATGAAGTTCATGATCTGCTCCGCCCATTCCGGCACTGGATGCAGAGGAAAAAGCCTCTCATCTATCTCCATTGGTTCGGTCGCCATGATCTCCTTCATGATTTCCTCCACCATTGCTCGGCCAGTCCCCGAGTGTTGGTGCGAAGTCCCCGGGTCAGACCCGAAGTTCCCACCATCTATCTCCATAGGAAAGCTCATCATTCCTCGGATACTGCGAAGCAGTCCCCGAGTCCGGCCAAACGCATCCGACGTCTACCTCCATAGGAATGGCTCAGACTCCGAACTTGGCGGTAAGAAAATTGACTCAGAGTCAGGCGAGGGCTTGATTGAAGGAGTTCTCAAATGGTTCAGTGCTATCCCCGGTGGCACCGGTTCTTTGGATGAACCGAGCTTAGACAATACGTCGGCGGCTTCATTCTCCCCCGAGGTATGTGCTTGTACTCACATCCTTCGAAGAACCCAGACACCTTTTGCACATGAAACCGATACAACTCCATGTTCGCATCCAATGCATCCCAAGTGCCGTGGATTGATGCACCACCAAAGCTGAATCGCCGAAGCATTCTATACGCCGGACACCTATCTCCTTTGCCACCTTGAGCCCATGGATCAGGGCCTCATACTCCGCCACGTTGTTCGACGCCGAGAAATGGATTTGCAGCACATACTTCAACTGGTCTTGCTTCGGCGAGGTTAGGACTATGCCGGCACCTAATCCGACCTTGGTCTTGGACCCATCAAAGTGCATCTTCCAATAATTATAGTCCGGCAAGGGCGGCTCATATTGCATCTCGGCCCAATCGCATAAAAAGTCCGGTAGCGCCTGCGACTTGATTGCATCTCGCCTTTCATAATGCGGAGTATATGGAGATACCTCGATCGCCCATTTGGCAACTCGCCCAGTTGCGTCCTTGCATCCGATGATCTCCGAGATTGGAGCATCACATACCACCGTCATGGGATGCTCTTGGAAGTAATGCTTCAGTTTCTTAACCGCCAGGTATACTCCGTACGTCATCTTCTGGTAGTGGGGTAGTTTTGCTTCGACGTGGATATCACCTCGCTCAGGTAGTAGATTGGTCTCTGCACCGATTTGCCTCCTTCGTCTCGCTCCACCACCACTGCAACACTCACGACCCGGTTTGTAGCCGCAATGTATATCAACATCGGTTCATTCTGCAAAGGGGACGCCAACACCGGAGCAGTGGACAACATCTTCTTCAGCTCATTGAACGCCGCGTCCGCCTGCGGGGTCCAAGTGAAACTGGTACTTTTCTTCATAAGTTGATACAATGGTAAGGCTTTTTCTCCTAGCCGACTTACAAACCGACTTAAAGATGCAAGGCATCCCGTGAACTTCTGCACATCTTTTAAACAGTTCGGCAACTTCATTCTTTCGATCGCTCGGATCTTAGCCGGGTTAACCTCTATACCTCGGCTTGATACGAGGAAACCGAGCAATTTTCCAGCCGGGACACCAAAGGTGCACTTGTCCGGGTTAAGTTTCAACCGATACTTTCTTAAGTTTGCAAATGTCTCTTCGAGGTCTTCGATGAGAGTATGCTTCTTTTTAGTTTTGATAACAATGTCATCAACATACACTTGCACATTCTTGCCCATTTGAGAGTGTAAGCACTTCTGCATACACCTTTGATAAGTTGCCCCGGCATTTCTCAAACCGAAACACATGACACGATAGCAATACGCCCCATACGGGGTAATAAAGGCAGTCTTTATTTGATCATCAGTGTTCAGTGGGATCTGGTGAAAACCAGAATATGCATCAATAAAAGACAACAGCTCACATCCAGCCGTAGAATCGATCACTTGATCAATCCGAGGTAAAGGAAAGGGATCCTTCGGGCACGCCTTGTTCAGGTTGGTGAAGTCAATGCACATGCGCCACACCTTGACTATCGCCGGTTCGTCCTTCTTTTTCTCCACGAGGACTGGATTAGATATCCAGTCCGGATGCAGCACTTCCATGATGAAGCCTGCAGCCAGTAACTTCGCCAATTCTTCGAGTACCACCTTTCTTCGGTCATCTGAGAGCCGCCGCGTCGGTTGACGCACTGGTTTCACCTCTGGCCGAACAAACAAAGAGTGCTCTGCCAACTCCCTCGGAACACCTGGCAGGTCTTTAGCCGACCATGCAAAAATGTCCCGATTCTCACGGAGGAAGTGACAGAGCGCGCTTTCCTATTTCTCGTCCATGCCAGCACCAATGATGGCGAAACGCTCCGGGTTCTCCGAGTCCAGCGGGATTTTCTTGGTCTCCTTGGGCACCTCGAATGAAGCGCTCATGTCCGGAGTAATTAGTCCGGACATGCCGAGCTGAGTAGACTGCGCCATTGCCACCACCTTCTGAAGTTGCTTCTTCTCCGCCGCGATCACCAAGGACTCGGCTAAACTGATCCCGCCGAGGCACATTGCATAGCCTTCTTGTAGTCACCTGAAATGGTTATTATTCCCTTGGGCCCCGGCATTTTCATCTTTAGGTAGGCCACATGAGTGGAGATCATGAACTTGGCCAAGGCTGGCCTTCCCAGCAAGGCATGGTAAGGGCTCTGCAAGTCCACAACCTCGAACTCAAGACTTTCAACTCGGCTGTTATCTCGGGTACCAAAACCCACGTCGACCCAAATCTTTCCCATAGGTGCACAAGAGACCCCGGGCACAATACCGTGAAATACAGCTGCTAGGCTGCAACTGGTTCGGTGAGTATCCCAGCTTGACCATGGTGTCTCGGTACATGATATTTATGGCACTCCCATTGTCCACCAAGACTCGGGTGAATCTCACATTGTTGGTCGGCCCACAGAACGTCGGATCCACCACCAGTGCATAGTTTCCAGGGCTCGGCATGATCCGAGGTGTATCTTGCCTGCTCCAAGTGATCTCTTGCTCGGACCAATTCATGTATTTCACCACTGCTGGAGTTACTGCATTCACCTCCTTGGCACGCCTCAGCATACTCTTCTTATCAGTTGACTCAGTCACAAACACCACGTAACTCTGATGTACTTCCCTATAATCATTACCGGGGTTCTCATACCTCTGATTCTCAAAGGACCACGTTTGGCTTTGGCCGGCACCACCGTTGTTGTTGTTGCCCTGGGCACTCACTGCATTCACCGGTTTCGCCTGCACCATCTTCTGGTTTTGGGCCGCATGCACCGGGGTTGAATTTGCTCCGGTTAAGCTCTGATTCTGCGCCGCTATGGTCGGCTTATGCTGCTGCTGCGCGTTCGGATATTGAGGTCTACGCCATTGGTTCGGTGGCCCACTCCGGTTTGTCCCAGCTTTCGCCCCTTCTGCAGCGGTTCGGTGATGAAAACTACACTGCAGAGTGGTATGGTTGGGTGTTTTGCCATTCCTGCCATGATAGATACATGGCCCATTCACCAATGACTCGTAAGTCACAGGTGGTCCGGCCTCCTGCCACTGCTTCGCACCACCGCCCTGACTCTGGTTCTGGTTCGGAGTCCATGCCTGACCCTCAGTCTTCGGTTTCTGGGCGCCTCCAGGTCCGGACTGACTTGGGTTTACAGCATTGACTTGGAAATCTGGTTCTCTCCTCTTTTGCCCGAACTCTTGACGGTTATCAAACCTCGGTCCGTTGTTGCGATTGTTCATCGGATTCCTCCTGTTCCGGGCATTCCCATCCATCAGAGGCTGCATCGGATCGCCAAGGGCATAGGAATCAGCTATCCGAATCGTCTCGGCCAGAGTCTTTGGCATATCTCTCTGGAGCCTCTGCCACAACATGCTACCATACCGACATCCATCAGCAAACCACGCTATAGCCTGTGCTTCGATAACTCCTTCACAGGAGTTCCGAACATTGCTCCACCGAGTCAAGAATTCTCGGTCAGTCTCATTGTCCTCCTGCTTGCACGCCTGCAAAAGCTGAGGTCGGTTTGGCCTCTTGTAAGTGCTGGCGAAGTTGCTATTGAATGCCTCCTCTAAATCCAGCCAGCAATTGATGCTATTCTCCGGCAAATTGTTCAGCCAGATCCGAGCAGGACCTTCCAACATGTGCGGGAGATACCGGACCGCCCATCGGCGATTGCCCCCCGCAATGTATACTGCTGAAACATAATCAGCTAGCCAATCTTGCGGCTTGGTGCTCCCATTGTACGGCCTGGTACTCCGACCCAACTGAAACTGAGACACTGGTGGAGGTGGTTCCTTCATGATCCGAGGTCCAAAACACGCCGGACCAGGAGGGCCTTCCTCTTCCAACCTCTCGGACATGTAAATCCGATCTAGCTTGTATCGCGCGTCACCTGTAGGCAACGTCCGAGCTCCGATACGCTCTCCCAATGCACCATCCACTCTATAGAATCCAGCCCGCTCCATGGCTGAATTTCCATCATCATATCGGTCGCCACCTCGACCGACGCTCTTCGGCTGCGGAACATACTCCGGCTCTTGCTGATACTGCTCCTGCGGCCGGGGTTGCTGCTGATGCCTCGGGGGCTGAGGTGGTTTACCTCGGCCAGCCGACGCTGCTTGCCCACCGTTCTGATTTCCCTGAGCTGAACGGCCTTTAGCTCGGCTTGCATCACCTGGGCCGGGGTCTCCATTGGCTCGGCTAGCGTCACCGACCTTTTGCTTTCCAGCTAACACCGGATCGTACACTTGCAGCTGCATCTCCTTGTTCCGACCTGAAGTGACACTCCGGGCACGTTCGGCTCCTCCGACGTGTGGAGACGAGGCTTGCCCCTTGGACCCCTGGCTAACTGGCCTAATCGAATGGACCGCCTGCGAACCGCCAAGCCCGGCCTTGCGGAGGGCTTCATTTTGCTTGCTGGCCACATGCACTAACTCATTGAGCCGCTTCTGCTGCTCACGCCATGCATCTCCGGTCAACTCCGATAGCCCGGCCCTTACTGCTTCGGCTGCTCTAAGGTTCTTGGCTGGTGAACTATACACCGGCCTACCAGTAGCCGACCTGCTACTTGTTGCCTTAGTCGAGCTCGAGACTGCAGCCCTAACCATCTCCTCATAGAGGTCCTTGCCTCGGTTGAACAGAGCAGCTTTCTTACGCCGCACAACCGGAGTAAAACCATCCTCTATACCATGTGCAGCATTGTACTCCTTTGCTCCATATCAAACTGCTGCTAGCCTCGGCCAGCAACCGAGCTTCTCTCATCACTCTCTGGCGCTCTGCCTCTAACCCGGCCACCGTATGCTCCACACTTGCCTCTACTGCGAGTGGCCGAGCTAACCTATCAACGATAGATTCTAAGGGAAATTCTTCCCTTGGCATGCCCAACTGCTCATTCTGACTAGGTTTCTCGTACGGAAACTTCGCCGCCCGACCTGATTTCTCAGGCAGCGCGTTGGCGTCGCCTCCACCTCGGCTAGCGCGACTTTGCCAGCATCTGCCTTGCTAGCTGCAGGCTGGGTACCAGCCACCATCACCTCCACACACCTCGGAGGGCGAGTAACACGTTGGCCCAAAGCCGCCAGGAGTGGAGTTTCGTCGTCCACGAGCACCTGCTCCGGGTACTCGCGAACCACCTCGACAGCAACGTATGTGGGGAAACTGCCGAGCATCATGAGGAAACCATTGGTGGGGAAAGGCTTGCCGGCGAAGCACCCCGCATTGTCACTCACAAAGGCAAACTCGCCGATGTTGGCAACAAGGCCAGAAAGAACACACTCAGAGGAGCCCGTCCGGATGGAAACTCCACCCAACGCCTCAATCTGCCCCACGGTGGGCGCCAACTGTCGTGGTGGGATCACGGCAGATGCCATGGGTATGGCTTAGTTGGGGCCGAATGGTCGTTGGGGGAATCCGGGGAGGGTTTATGCACTCAAGATGTGCACAAGCAAGAACATGCAAGAAACCACAAGAACATGAACAAGAAGCCAAGAAAGCCAAGAACACAAAAGACACCACGATGTACCCAGGTTCGGGGCCTTCGTGAGGAAGTAAAACCCCTACTCCTGCCTTTCCTCTCTCAATATATCAGTGTAGTTCTCAGGTACAAGGTGCTCCTCGAGCTGTATGATGCTCCAAGTGAGAGCTCTAGATGAAGATGAAACTATGAAGGGGGAAATGAGCTAGGGTTTTCGCCGTCCTCCTCCCTGGAGGTAGAGATGCCGCATATATACACAGGCCGAAGTACATTTTTACCCCTGCCTACAACTGACAATGGCATGGCCAAAAGGTAGAAGACAAGCCTCTGCCTCCTGCCAGCTCAACGGCCGGACTGTCAGGCCAGCCAGGCCTAGCTTTCCTCTTCCGGTCATACTTCAGTAGCCTGCCGAGGTCTAGCCTGTAGACCTTTCCCGAAATAGCCGAGTCAGCTCCTAGGCCCCCGAGCTTCCGGGAAACCCGTGGACGGACCTCGCCGTCCTCTGAAGCCTCGGGCTACGAGCTCTGCGGCGCCCGTGACCTCTCTGACATGCCTCGATCCTTGCTGCCAACCTCGGATAACACTCCGGATCCTATACCTCGGTAGAGAATACCTTATTCCTGTGGTAGCTAGCTGACTGCCCCGAGGTTGATACCTCGGAGGATATACCTCGGGAAATACCTCGGACGTACACCTTACGTCGGATGACGCCTCCTGCGTCCTTGCTCAATCGTTACCTCGGACAGCTTACTACCTTAACCTTACATGTCTTGACCTCATCATTACCCTACCCGGGGTAACCCCCCGACAATGAGCGTAAGCATCAATATAGTCTTTCAATATAAGTGACACATAGTGCATATCATGTCTTTCCATAAACACAAACCAAAGAAGATATAACAAATAGGTCCACAAGCTTATTAAGATACAAAAGGTGTGCCAAAAGAAAAATAAAGCTTGTGCCTTTTAGAAACCACCAAAGAATCAAAGGCAATAAAAAGGTGGTCACTAAAAAAGTGGAATACCAATTAAAGATGTAACAACTCTCATGTGTATAAGTTTCTAATTAGACATCAATTATGAAGATATTAGTCCACAAAGAAACATGCACACACAAAATAGGTACAAAGTTAGAGAACATGATATCCAAGAGGAAGTCATAAATACACCAATAAGATCTTTGCTTAAAAGCATAGCACCAAGCTCAATTTTATTTTAAAGGAAAATAGATGAACTTGCACCACACACTCATCATAGAATCAAAAATATCCACAAGGGATAAGGTGATAAATGGGATGCTCCGAGAAAGATAGCCAGTATCACACAAGGCAAGTGATTTTGAAAATTCATCAATATTGCACATGCGAGACTTTGAGTAGAATTGCTAGATTAACATATTTGGGATCGGTGAATCATGAAAATGATAATATATATTCCCCTTGATATGTAATCATCCCGGCTTGCTCACATTTGCAATAAAGATGTTTTAATAAGAACTTTGCAAGAATCACATCAACTGTAACAAAAAGAGATTCATGCTAAGATACAACCTACACAAGGTCGAAAGCTGGAAAGTATGCATGAGGTAGATACTTGTTACTGAGATAGCATTGGTGATGTAGAAGATAAGAGTTCATGATCATCCGAGCTTGGCTCCAATAAGCACATGGTGGTAACACCTTCCTTGTAAATGAGATAAGCTCCCAAAGCATCTCCAATGTACCTAAAACCAATTCAAGTACAAAATGGTTCCCAAACTTATTGGGCCCAAGTAGTTAGAGCAACTACAATACATAGGACACACTCCACATAAATATGTGCATATTGATATGAAATTAATTTCATGCACATCTTAGCAATTTAGGAAATGATGGAGTTTATCCTATATATTGGGTCAACGAAAAAAGCATGCCATAAGGTATACATATAGTAAATATGCATGCACAAGACTTTCAAGAACCAAACGAGATACAAATTGGACAAAACACCAATTAAACCAAGAAAGCACACACAAGTGTGACAAGAGAGAGAATTGTCTAAATTATATCAAAGGCCCAAATCAACACATGATTGAAGATACCATTTTGAAAAGATACCAAATGAAGGTCAGATATCAATTGAAGAAAATACCACCAAGGAATAAACCAAACCCTCTACACTTTTCATGATGGCACAAAGTACAAAGACAAAAAATGTTTGTCTTCGAAGGAGACACGTCATCGGGATCAAATACCAATTGAAGACAACTAATGTTCAAAAGCATATATGATTGCTCCCCCAAGATTTGTGCATTATTTATGATCTTGCATTTTAATGCAAAATGCACACAAATGGGATCATCACTCTCCATATATTTATTCAAACACTAGTCATGATCAAGGAAAGCAATAAGATACAAAATCGATTTAAAGAAAGATGTTCTACTCAATGTAGGATTGCTTCCCCAAGAATAGTGCATTATCTAGAAGTATGACTTTGAATGTAAAGCAAATTTTGAGTAGAGCAACAAGGATCGAAAAGATACAAGGAAGATAAGAGAGTTAGATCAAAACAAATCCTTGGCAATAAAATAAGGCTATTCAAAGCAAGAGCCAAAATGAAGATGGTCTACAAATTCCATCACAATTATGAGTATCACTCGTCATGGACAAGGAGTGTATGGAGATATTTCTCGGTGGTATATTGGAATGAAACACAAGACCAACTTCACAAAAATAAGCATATGGTAAAATATAAGATTTAAAGGCCAAAGCTTAAGTAGATATATATTCTTGATAGCTTCAAGTATTCACGCGATCATGCAAAACCACTACAAAGAGTAGCTTGAAGCAATCGATTTCCCAAAAGGATATGCGAACATATTTGGGGAAAACCGTATTAGGAATGTTCATCACAAACAAGATCCAAAGAGTGAGTAAATAAAATCATTTAAGCCAAAAGGGAACTTGTTTGAGAAACATGCCACATAGGAACAAGATTATTAACAAAATCAATTCTAGGTGGCAAAACCTCACATGTTCACATTCTATAGGCTTGTAATATGCACAAAGCTTATTACTCCCCCATAATGTGATAACCCAAATTTTCTTTACAAGAGGTAAAAAAACCAACTAGAGATAATTAATGGACATTATAGAATTTGAATTTCTCATAAGAATGACATACCACATAGAGAATAGATAATACTCCCTCCATACCAAAATATAAGGCGCGCTATTTTTTGTGCCAGTCTTCGATGTTCAAGTTTGACCATTAATATATAATAAATTATGTGGATCAAAAATGTATAAATGGTATTGTTGGATTCGTCTTGCAAAACTCTTTCATTTCATATATTTTTATACTGATTTTGTGATCATATTATAAGTACAAATCATGGTCAAAGCTAGACGTCGTTGACCAACGAAATTAAAGGACGCCTTGTATTTTGGGATGGAGGGAGTATTGATATATCATCACTAAGTGTTATTCCTCATGTACACACATTTTTAGGATTGTGAAGTGCACGAAGCACATCACTCCCCCAAAATGAGATAGTCCATTAATCTCTCAGAAGGAGAGCCAACAAGATAAGATATCAAATAAAAGCAATAAGACTCAAAACAAGTAAATGATGTGCAAACCAACATACACATACTTGATTTCTCAAGATAAGTAAGTAGAGAGCACAACACATATAAACACTAGCATGGTACAAAACCAAACACATGCAAGGGTGCAAGCAACTATCATTGTATATATGATATAAACACATGTTACCGCAAGGAGGAACATTGCATAAGAGATATAACAATATAACCCAAAAGACTTGGATTGAGAGAATATAATTGATGAAGATCCCTTAATTCTTCATGATGTAACCAAGTCTCCAATGCCCTCCAACAACACCTAATGATCAAGTTTTACCTTGTTGGTCCCCAACCAAGTTGGGTCCTAAGAGGTTAGTCACAATAGGCTTGGCAACCCAAATGGTGCTTTCTTGACACCACTTTGAGTACCAAGATATTTGGCAAACACATTGCCAACCTTATCCTTCCGAAGAGAATAAACATCATAAATAATAATGGGGTTGGATAAGGTACCATTAGTGCATGAAGAAGCAAAGTGGCCCTTCTCACGGCATATGTAGCAACATCGGCTTCCTCCTTTCTTCTTAGTTGAAATCTCGACTTGAGGAGAGGTAGCTTGATTCTTCTTGGGAAGAGGCCTTGCTTTAACTTGAGGAACTTGAGGCCGCTTCCCTTGTTGCTTCTCACTAAGATGCTTCTTCTTCAAAGGGAAAGATCTAACATGGTGTCCTTCAACTTTGCACTTGAAGCAAACAATCTTGGCCGAATCTTTAACTTGTTCTTGGCCCTTGTTCTTCTTGATAGACTTGGACTTGTTCTTGTTATTGGAGTTGAATCCAAGTCCACTCTTGTCATTGGGGCATCTTTGAACACTCAACACATTGTCAAGTGTGGACCTCCCAACATGACGCTTTTCCAAGTCTTTCTTTAAAGAAGCGACTTGGGCCTTGAGCTCTTTTAATTCCTCTACATGGTTAGTATCAACAAAAATACTAGAGGAAGTAGATGCTTGATGCATGTAAAATGCATACATGAACTTTACATTTTATTACTTGATATTCCAACTTATTTGCATCATATATGGGTTATATTTATGTTTTATAATGATTTTAGGGGATAATTCGCAGTTCCCCATTTATTTAGAATTAACGATGCAGAACCAGAAAACCCTTTTTCCATCTTTTTGACTTTCAGGGACCCAAACGACGTCCAAATGACCTAATATTTCACGGGCGTCAGTTTTTGGAAGAAACGAAGCGTAGGAGCGAAGGAAGCGAACAAATGGAAACCCGAGGGAAAAAAGAGTTGGGCCCACGCGGTCAGATTCCTTGACCGCGTGGGACCCCCCATCCTGGGCCTCGAGCCTCCAATGTCGTCGATCTTCATCCCCGTGCCTCCGTGTTGACCTAAAAACGACTATAAAAATAGTCCCCCGAGGAGTTTCGTGAGGAGGCGGCGGAGAAACACAAAAACCACGAAACAGGATACAGAAGGCTGCCGCCGGAGAAGATCGGAGGGGGGAAACGCCGCCGGAATCACCTCCGGAAGGCTCCTCCATCCCCCCTCAGGAGTCTCCATCAACACCACCGTCAAGACCGGCACCATCTCCATCACCATCTTCGTGGTCCACTTCATCCCCCTCATAGTTTGAGATTGTTGAACCCTAACTATTGTCTAAGTACTATTCTACATGTTTGTGAGTTGCTACTTGTCATTGTTTTGTGGGGAGATTATATTCTCAGATTGTGTTGTATCAGTTATGCCATTGAATCATATCATGTCTTCGCGTTGTGATTAGTTCTCTCATGTTCCTGGGGGCATAGGATAGATTGGCAATGATTTATTTATGACATGTGTTGGTATTTTGTCTAGTGTTTATCTTTTTATGTAATTCTATGATGGTGTTGTGCGAACGTCGACTGCACATCACTTCACCTATATGGGCTCATAGGAGAACACCGTAGTGTAATGGAGTGAGGGAGACTTGGGAGGACATGTAAACCTGAGACCGAGTCATGAAGTTGCATTATGAGGGTATTAGTATCGGGGACCTTAGAGTTTAAGGCTATGGTGGGACTCTATGTCTTAATAACTCTTGTGCATTCATTTACTTGGCCATAAGAACCATCATAAGGGGGTTTAGTTTATTTATTTAGCTTTCCCTAATTATGGCTCCGTCCAAAAGAAGATTAA
Source organism: Poa pratensis (assembly GCA_947311845.1). NCBI lineage: Eukaryota > Viridiplantae > Streptophyta > Magnoliopsida > Poales > Poaceae > Poa > Poa pratensis. Next base: position 42,794,871 of record CAMZMU010000046.1, on the reverse strand, counting down.
AACTTGACAAAATGCTTACCTTGTTGTTCTAGAAATATTTATGCCATGAAGTCTAGGTAGCCCTTGGGAACGTTCTCCACTTATAAGAAACACACACTTGAGCTTGTCCTCTCGCTGCATAGAGGATTGGGCTTTCTCTCTTTGAGAGCTTTCACTTGTCATATTTTATTTCCAGCTTTTTACTTTATTGCAAACTCTACGCCAAAAACCCAAAAACACTTGCATCATTTAATCATTTTAGTTTGTCTAGTGCATAGATAATAAGAGAAGTGACACTCTTATTTGAGAGGATAAATACTTATACCTTCTACTCCTCGTGGGATCGATACTATACTTACACATTGAAGATTTCAACGATCCCCTATACTTGTGGGTATCAAGACATTTTCTAGCGCCGTTGCCGGGGAGTGTAGCGCTTAAGTTTTTATTCTTGTTTGCACTAGATATTTATTTTCAGTTTTGCATATACTCTAGTTAACTTTCAGTTTTGCATTTAGTTTAGTTTTACTTTCAGTTATATATATCAAAACACACAAAAAATTAGAAAATGGAAAATACCATAAAAACTTTTGGTATGGGCATAAGTCCGGAGATAATGAATTTTTACTATGGATACATGAAAGCTTCTAAAATTGCTGAGGAATCTAGAGAGTCAACAGAACGGAAAATACTAAAAGATTTCATGTAAAGTTTAAATTATATTGCTGGAGAGTGGCTTTTATTCCATGATAATAAAACTTGTTGCTTTAAACATACTGATAGACACTTTGAATTTCAATGTAAGTTCCATGAAGAACGTGTCATAGCATCTTACCATACTTATGATTACACTCATTTAGGGATGGAACAAGTAGAGGAATTTGTTACTTATTATGCATCTAATGAATTGCACACCTTTGCTAATGAAAATAAAACTTGCCCTAGAGTTAAGAGATTCGAAGGAAAGGTCACTTCTATTCTTGAACATTGCATACCCAAGTTCTCTCAAAATATTTATGTTGTTGACTATAATGAGAGGGGCAAGGTTCCCCAAGAAAGTACTGATGTTTTGCAGGAAGAAGATGATGAAAACATAAGCTTGGAAGAGGAAGAATGTGAAGAAGAGGATAAAAACCTAAGCTTGGGGATGCCCATGCAACCCCAAGAAGATGATGAAGATGATGAACAATTAGAGAATGAAGAGAGGAAACTTCCACCTTCACCACCTATGGATGAGGGTAACCTTCAATATATTGTTGATGATAAACTTTGCTTTTATGATTCTGATGATGAGGAGGAATATCAACCTGTGCCTAATGAGAATATTATTGATAATAATTTTAAAAATGATGAGGAGTATGGTTTAGACATGTTTTATGATAGTACTCTAGATGATGGTCCTATTTTGCTTGATAATCCTCCATGTTTAGAACTTGTTACTAAATTTTGTGAGGATAAAGATGATATACTTGCTGTTTGTGACAATACTCTCATTCATGAGAGTCCTACTTTATTTTTGAATTCTCTTGATTACACTATAGAGGAGAAAATTCACTATGATGATGCTATGTCTCCCATTTATGATGATTACAATGGCGAATGTGATATTTTCAGTCCACCTACCATTGAGGATAAAGTTTATCATGACTATGATATACCTCCTATATATGATGATTACAATGATGGTTATGAATGTTTTACTCCCACTATCACTAATAAGAATGATTTTACTTATGAAGTGAGTAATGGACGATGATGATGAAGAATTGTTTGAAGCACCATTGAGATCCATGTCTTGTTCCAACAAACGTTGGGATTCCTCTACATTGTTAGCCACACAATTACTAGAGGATATGGAAGCATTATTTTCATGGCAACAAGACATAGAAAGCATATCATCATAAGATTTAGTTAAGCAACTAATACATGATATGCAAGGACTAACAACACTACCATGTTGGACATTTGAAGTACTAGAAGAGTTTAAGTCCAAAGATAGAACATTGCAATGAGGTAGAGATGAATTATAGTCAATAGAATATTCTCCATCAACAAAACAATTTCTATCTCCACTCACCATATCATTACCTTGTGACAAATCACATGTTGGTGGAGTGGAAGAAGTTGTATTGCCATTTGCGACTTATAACCCTCTTCGGCGGCTCAGGGGCGCGACTTATCTGGCCGTGCCTGTTGGTTTCCAGATCTGAACGTCCTCTGTGTCTGGGCTATTTAATTCGGCCCATCAGCCTTCCTAGCGCTCTGCTTCGAGACTTGAGTTACGCCTCTGCTACTCTTCTCCGTCGCCTTTGCTTCCGCTTCTTGCGCCCGCAATCTTCTGGCGGAAATCTTCATCGATTGGAAAAAAAATGCCTCGCCGCAGTTGCAATTGGGAAGGCTCATGGATCGACGAGGTGTTTCTGGAGTCTTTGACCACCCGCGGCCTTCTTCCACCGAAAGATCAATGCGAATGGCGTGCCCCGGCGAGGAGGTAATCCCTGATCCGCAGCCGAGAGAGGTAGTGATTTTTGTGGAACACGTCGAGCGCGGGTTCAAGCCCCCAGGCTCTCTCTTCTTCCGCTCCCTGATGTAGCGGCTGGGTCTTCGCCTTCATGACATCGGTCCCAATTCAATGTTGCAAGTGAGTAACTTCCATGTTCTTTGCGAAGATTATTTGGGTGCCCCTCCTTCAATAGATTTTTGGCTTGCCCTCTTTGGCTGTAATAGTCAAAGAGAAGCGATAGATGCTCCTTTCCTCCAATGTGGCGCCATATCTTTCCAACGTCGTAAGGGTAGCATTTTCCCAAAGCTAGCCCTTGCTAATAAAATTAAGGGTTGGCAGAGAACATTCTTTTACTGCAAAGACACTTCTCCTGAGGGCTAAATTCGTCTTCCCCCTTGGTCGCCACTTCCCTTCGAGGCTACCCCTGCTTTGTCTTCCAAGCCCGATCCTTCTTCGTTATCATCCATCGAGATCCTCTTGGACATGGTGAGGGCACTGATGCTCCATGGCCTTACCGGATTGGATCTCATATCTTGCTGAACCAAATGGCGAATTCAGCCCGTGAGCCGCCGTCTGCGACTCATGGTGGATTTTCACCTGTCATGCAGATGATGCTGATCGTACTTGCCCTGAAGATTGAGATAAAGGGGAATGGATGAACTTCATTCGCCGAGTGACTGACGAGGATATTAACTCGTATGATAACGTCGGTCTTGCTCCTTTGTGGGCTGAGCACAAGCCTTTTGTGGTAATTCTTCTTGTAACTTTCTCCTTCTAAGATTCTACATTCAAAGTTTATTATTTCTGACCTTAGCTCTCTTTCAGATCGATCCCCATTTCTGGACTCTCCCGTCAGAGGAGGCCGACTCAAGCCAAGAAGCTGCTGTCGAATCATCAGAACAAGTCGCTGCTCCTAGCGAGGAAACAATTATGCACGGCACTGCTTCTGAACCTGGGGGTAGCGCATCTGAAGAGGAGCAACAAATGGCCGATGCTCTTCTTTCCACAGCTCCGAGCACATATTTCCTGGAACTTCCTGAAGTACCTCGCATGTCCTCCAAGCGTTTTTTGTCCGAGAGCCTGGAAGGTCCCTCGCAACCTGAGAAACGTCGCAAGGCCTTGGCACTGCTTGTAGAGAGAAAAACTGCCAAATCCTTGAAGCTTGCTGAGCCTGATAATGTTGTCCTTTCCTCCAAGCCAGTTCCGAAGAATTGCTTCTCGATAAGTTCGGGTATTTGCTTGCGACATTCTCTTTTCTTTGTACTCATGTGTCTTCGTGAAGAATCGTTAATCACCACTGTTTTTCCTATTCTGTAGGCTCAGATCTGCAAGATTTATCTTCTCCTTCCTCTGGTTGCCTGATGAAGAGCATCCGTATTGCCTCTGGGTATGGTTTGCCTTTCTTTTATGGCTGTGACACTGCTACTTTAGCCTATAATCCGTCACTATCTTACAGGGCCACGATTGAAGGGGATACAAAGTCCGCCTCTTTCGCTGCTCTCTCTCAACCAACCATTAGCGAAGATGACGTTGCTGATGAAAACATGGGGACCAGCGATGGCGCGACTCATCTGAAGCCTTTCTTGGAAGAGGGTATTGCTGATGCGGCTCCTGCCATGGTTCCAGTCGCGGCGCCATCTGCGACTCCTGATGTTATAAGGGTGCCAATTAAAGTTAGAGCTCCAGTTTCTGAAGCGGCTGATCACCCAGGCGCTAATAGTTCCAAATTAATTGCGGATGCCATAGTTGCAGCTGGAGATAGGCACGCCGCTTTACTGTGCGACCTGGTTGAGCAATTGTCTTCAAGTCGCCAGGTACGCAACCGTAGCCCCCAAGGATCAAGACCTTGTACCAGTTAACGGGGTGTTGATTATTTTTCTTCTCCAAGTTTGAGCCCCAAGTGCCTGTAAGAATTGCTTATGTTTTTTCTCTGTTTGGTTACAGCTTGAACTTTCCTCGCTTGATGCCTCTGGCTCAATGAAAGGCAAGGGCACGTCCTTAGGTCAGCCTGAAGTAATGCGATCTGCCATAGAGCAACACCACGAGATCATTAGAAACCAAGCACAAGAAATAAAGGTACTCAAAGATCATCTTGACTCCTGTGAAGAGCAATTTAAAGAGCTCGAAGCAGATTCCAAGCAGCCGCTCATGGAGAAGGACGAGGTCATAAAATCCTTGCGAGAGGGGTTGAGTCTTAAATCTGAATTGCTTGATCAACTGAAAGGAGACCATGTGAGGGAACTCGCCGTGCGAGATGAAAAATATAACTCGTTGCTCAAGGCTTTTGAGGGTTTTGGATCTGTTGTTAAATCAGCCATCCTGCAACTTGCCGGTTCATCCTTAGTCCTTTGTCTCTTGATCATGCATATTTGTTGACCATCATGAGTTGCTGATTTGGATCTTATTTTGCTTTTTTGACGCAGGGCCTGGTGCTCCAGTATGCCGCTCCAATCTGAAGGACCAGCTGGAATATCTTTCAGATTTTAGCCAGCGCCTCCTGAAGGTTATCAAGGAAGTTATAACAAAAATCTCCCCTACGACTGATGCTCCAGTGTCGTGTGAGCATTGGCTGAACAGACTGTTCAAAGCTCCCCATTATGTCTCTGATTGGAAGGGGTCCTCTGCTTGCGCCGGAGCTGCTCATGTTTTGACATTACTCCGGGCATATTATCCAGAAATAGAAATTGGCAAGGTTGCTCGTCATGACCGGGCGAAGCGCACGGATGATACTGATCTTCCAATGAGTGAGTATTTCAACATCTGGAAGGGGATGCGTGGGTACGCCACACTGTTTGTTAAGAACTTAGACTTGGGCTCTTATCTTGGGAGATTCAATCCTGATGGCAGCAAAGTTACGAAGGAAAAATCCACCGGGGCTGATTCATCCCGGGCTGCTAATCCATCGTCGGGATCTAGTGGTCCTTCTACTTCGTCTAGTGGTTCCCTGGTTATAAGGACACCTGCCGCTTCAGCCCCAAGACAAGCCGCACAGCCTTCTGTTCCTGCAACTCGGAGGCAGAAATAAATAGTAATGTGGGACATGCCCGTTAGTTTGTAAAACATTTGTGTACTATAAACAGTACTTTTGTGACCTATAAGCAGGTTCTTTTATGATATTTCCATTAAGTAGACACTCGCGCGGCTCAGTATTTCCTAGGAACATGTGTGTTCAGGGTCGAGAAATGCCATGATAGACATTCAGACTCGATTGACGCCACACCCCAGTACTTTGGCCGCATAATGCAAGATGCTTCTAACTTAAGGATAAGTGCCACTCGTTTGGCAAAGGTTGAGGTGCGAGTTGTGCTCGCTGTGCTTGTAAAAATCCCTCAAGGGTTAGTGATGTATGAAATTCAAAAGACTCAGCGACTCAATGATAGTTGAGGCGAAACGACGAATCCTTGAATGTCAAGGACGCCGGCTTTATTTCATAATCACTTAATTTCTTACAGGGTGTGACAAAGGCGATGCAGGCCCTTTAATGCGAGTTTTCTGTTCCTCGCAGGCCATACATACTTGATACTCATCGCACTAGGTTGCGAATTGATACTCCTGACGGAGTGGGGTTGAACACCTGATTGGTTCATGTTTGAGTCGCTAGAGCGACTCGGCTCGAGCATGATAGCTCTGATGTGTTGTTCATGTTTCAGTCGCTAAAAGCGACTCGGGTCGAGCATGATAGCTCCGATGTGTTGTTCTTGTCAAAGTAAGGAGCAAATCCTTTGGAAGATTAGTCGCACTGGGTTGCGACTTATGCTGGTTTGCGTCTGTGCTGCAGGGTCTCACAACAACTGGACCTCTTTGACTGGGGTTGTTGATTGAGATTCGATCTATGCATATGCGTCATCTCTTGTCTTCTTTTTGTATCAAAGCAATTTCTGGAACATTATCTTCCTGATTCGCGACTGCTTGGTTGGAATTCACCATCTGGTGAGTGCATCCCGCTGTCCGCCTCCATGGCGTCCCCAATGCGATTCGTTTTGGGCTGCGAAGGCTCATCTGTGGCCTGTAACCGTGTGAGGAATTGGAGATGCAAGCTTCTTCTGCGATTATTGAGCCTACTTCCTCGCATTCCAGTGCTCTTTGTCTCTCTCCATGTATCGTGATTACGCCGTTTGGTCCTGGTATTTTTAACTGCAGGTAGACATAGCAGGGACGGGCAGTGAATTTGACGTAGGCTTCTCTCCCGAAGATCATATGGTATGGGCCTTTGACAGCTACAACCTCAAAGTCCAGGAGTTCTGTGCGGAAGCTTCGCTCAGTCCCAAAGCTGATTTCGAGGGTTATTTTTCCTATGGGTCGTGTAAGTACTCCTGGATTATGCCTTGGATATCCTTCCTGGTTGGCTGTAGCCGCCACTCGGTATGTTCATTCAACGGAGCGTGTCTTGGTATAGGATGTTGACTCTTCCTCCTCCATCCATGAGGACTTTGTTCAACCTGTATCCCGTGACTTGTGGTGCGACTACAAGGGTCGACTGTCCTGGATCTTTTACTTCTGGGGATGATCGTCGCGGATCCAAATGACCGGTCGGTCCGTCCAGCGACGACATCTTTCTGGCGTTGGGATTTTATCACATCTCCGGTTGTTGTCCACTTGTCTGCTTTTTCCTGCTATTTGCACCTCTACGGTATGAAATTGTGAAAAGGCATGGCGCCCCCATGTGTGGTTTTGGTAATTAATGGCAATCCCTATGGACTAATGGTTGCATTGAGTTGTACTTGAAGTGTTTGTCCATAGACCATGCTTGAACTCCATATGTTGGATTCAAGGTTGATGCCATGAATATATTGATATAATGAAGTATTTGGCATCAAGATCATCGAGGTGTACAGATATATACTTGATATGATCAAGAAGAAAAGTATGTGTTGACCAAGTTGTTATTTGATGAGTTATCCGATGAATGGTCATATGCGAGTTGAGCATATCGCAAGTATGTCTTGAAGAAAAGAATTATGTGATCATTCATGGTTATCTTCAAGACATCATCTATTGAAAAGAGAAGAAAAGATACAAGGTTGATCAAGATTTTGTTCAACACACAAAGCTACAGGATGTACCAAGTGGGATCATGTATCTCTTGGTATGGTAAGCAGTTGTCCATATAGCTTTGTGAACTAACCCATGATATGTGTGTGGCATTTCTATGTGTGGTTAGGTATCTTTCCATGGGCTTGCATCAAATGAAGATTTCATATAGCCCATGAAGGATGACGTCAAGTGGTGATCGTCATCAAGATTGAGTTGTGCAAGTTCAAGAGAAGTATCTCGAAGATATCATAACTTGAAGCTTGCCACCCATTTGGAGATAATGGTCAAGTGAAGATGTGCCGATGAGAGGCTCTCACATAGTGAAGTATGGGGAGAAATATGTGGATCTTCACCAAGCGAAGCGCAATCAAGAAAGGTGGTCCACTTGAGAAGATCAAGATCGCCATCATCTAGTCAAGTGGAATGCGCAAGGCAAAGGTATGATCTTGATAGGGTTTATATTTTACCGGTCTCATGTTGTTAGTCGGGAGACCGGGTTATTGGATAGACACCGTACTATCAAGAGGGGCTCTCGATTGAGCTTTAGCGTATCAGTTGGAGAGAGCTCAAACCTGTGCATACTTAGCATCATCATCTTTCTTGGTTCTTATTTGGCTTATCTCTTTATGAGGTTTTGGAGCTTGTTGTGACCTTCAAAACAAGCTCAAGTTCACCGAAAAAAGGATTTCGTATGAAAAACTTGTTGCGTTTTCGGTTTTGGAGTTTCTCCCGGTTCATCTTCTATAGAGAGGTTTCACCTTTCTACATTTGGTTTTATACTCCCTTGTTGGACTATGATTTTTTTTCTGCATCATCTTGTCATGCTCGTTGTGGTGATTCCAACGAGACCAAGAACATCGAAAACGGAGTTCGGATACTCAAGTTATGCTCGTTTTAGTGTCGGTGTTTTTCTGCAATTTTACATGGTCGGTAGTACCGGAAATAAACTCCGGTACTATCGGCGAATCGCGTTTCGGTACTGTATTTTAGTGTCCTAAGCGGTCCTAAGCGGTAGTACCGGAAATAACCGCCGGTACTACCGGTCGTACGCGTTTTTCTGGCCAACGGGCAGATTTTGACCCATCTATTTAAGGGGTCTTCTTCTCCAAAGAGACCCCAACTCTTGAGCTCGAAATTTGCCACCATTGTTGACCTTGTTGAGCTTTGCTATCTCTCTATCACTCCATGATTCTTGCCTCCAATTAGAGGGAAAAGAGAGAGAGGAGATCTAGATCTATCATTCCAACAATCAATCTCTCCTCTAAGTGAGGGGAAGCCTTTTGATCTAGATCTTGGAGGGATTTGGTGTTCCTCTTTGTTTCTCCTCTCTTCTCCCCCAATAGCATTAGTTTCTTTGATGGAATTTGAGAGTGAAGGATTTTGAACACTTCTTGTGTTCTTGCCCATTGCATCGGTTGCATCGGTTTGAGTTCTCCACGGTGATACGTGGAAATCGAAGTTGAGAAGCTTGTTACTCTTGGGTACTTGGGGTGCCCTAGAGCTTGTCCTCTTGGGTACTTGGAGTGCCCTAGACGGTCCTTGTTGATCTCGGAGTTTTGGTGGCTCGCGGGATAGTTGGGAGCCTCCAATTAAGTTGTGGAGTCGCGCCCCAACCTTGTGATTCTAGTGGCTTTGGGAGCCGCGGGAATTCGGTGAGAGCTTCCAATTAAGTTGTGGAGTGTGCCTCATCCTTGTTCGGGTTCGGTGACCACCCTCAAGTGTCCCATAGTGGTTCGTGACACTCTACATTGGTAGAGACACGAAGGAGATTACGGTGTGCCATTTGACGGCTATTTGGGGATCACTTTGTGACTCCGCACCGCTCCAACGGAGACGTAGCTTCCATTGGGAAGTGAACTTCGGGATAAATCATCGTCTCCAAGTGCCTCGGTATTTCTATACCCGAGCTTCTTACTTATGCAATTTACTTTGTGATAGCCATCGAGCTTGAAGTAATATATCTTGCTATCACATAGTTGTATATCTTGTTTAGCATAAGTTGTTGGTGCACATAGGTAAACCTAGCTTGTTTAGGTTTTGCGCTTGATAAATTAACCGCTAGTTTTATTCCGCATTTATTCAATCCTAAACCATAGAAGAATTTTAAAATCGCATATTCACCCCCCCTCTAGGCGACATCCGTGTCCTTTCAATTGGTATCAGAGCGGGTTCTCTCGTTTTTGGCTTCACCGCCTCGAGAGTAAAGATGTCGTCTAGTGAACTAGTGCACAATGCTTCTTTTGTATTAGATGACACAAATTATGATGTTTGGAAAATTTGCATGCTTGAAATTCTTCGGGTCATTGACCCATACATAGGGCGAATTCTAGATAGGGGTTATTCTCCTCCAAGGAATCCCAAAAGATTATCTTTAATAGATGAGAATAATTCCTATCTAGATGCTCAAGCTTCTAATGTGATTTTCAATGCTTTGAGCAATGTAGTTATTATGTCGGTCTCTCCTTTTCGGAATGCTCATGAGATTTGGACCAAGCTTCAAGATAAATATGATGTGTCCAAGAATTGTGGAGATGATTGTTGTCCCTCCACTTCCGGTCGTGATGAGTTCTCAACTTTTTCTACTTCACCTACACGTGGCAAGCCACAAAGTAATGCAATGGTGAGTAGTGATAGATATTGCAATAATGATAGTAAGCTTATTGTTGATGATACTTCACCTCTATCTTATTGCAATGATTTATCTTTGGACTTAAACGCATCTAGAACCAAAAATGATCTACATGCTTGTGTTCATAGTCCTTGCATATCATGTACAAATTGCTTGACGAATCCTCGTGATGATATGCTCTCTATGTCTTGTTCCCTTGATAAAAATACTTCTATTCCCGCTAGTATTTGTTTGGCTAACAATGTAGAGGAAATCGAACACTCCATGGAACAAGACATGGATTTGAATGGTGCTTCAAGTTTTGCTTCATCACCATAAACCACTTCGCACTTTTGCCTCATGGCAAGGGGATCAACGGTAACTTCTACCTTGACACCCAATATTTCTCAAAATGATAATGATGATGATGATAATGAAGAAAATGTTAATGATGCTTCCCTTATTGAGAAGGGTAAAATGGTTCTTCATGCTATCTATTATATAATTAAAACACAGGACAAACAACGGCTCAGATTTAACTCTAATAGAACAACCGAAGGAAACGGCTCAGATTTAAAGAAAAGGAACGCTTTGGAATAAGACAACCGCGGTTAAAACCGATTAGAAGAAGTACACGTGACAATAAAGTTGGAAGGGAAAAATACGTTCACTTAGTGTCCTGTAGAAGAAAGGCATGCACGAATTCCTTTTGATCCACGACTACTCAAGTGTAGGGCAAAAACACGCAGAGCCGGAAACTGCAATAACGGCGGCGGCAACCATGAGGCAAAGAATCGTCCAGCGATCGAGATCCAAGACGGACGGCGGCGAAAACCAGGAGGCGTAGGATCGTCCAGCGAGATTCCAGGCGGCCAACAACATAGATGAGATCAGAGAAGACGGCGTCGTGCCGCCGGTCGATGCCAAGCATGAAGCATGACGTATGTCCGCCGACGTGTTGCAGGCAAGCCTAGAGGTAGAAGGAGAGCTAAGCCAGCCGCAAGCAGCAGGCTCCTCCAGGCTCAAGACATGGGATTTTTCGGCCAGCGGGAAGGATAAGGGACGTACTCAAACCATGATATCTTTTTTACAGGACCATCCACGACTGATTTGATAGGCACAATTTTTTTTTTGAACAGCATTCGATTACAAAGTAACAGGAAGCTCATCACACTTACAACAAGGTCCAGAAGAGCAAGAAAATTACAAGCGGACCCCGAAAAAGCGCAAAGAACACCCCGAGCCACCAGAAGAGAGCACAATCGAATCCCTACCCGCACCCCAAGCACCTAGGCGACGCCGGCGCCGCCGTACCATGTACCGCCGGGAAGGAGGAGCCACCACAACATGTAGAAGATCGCAAGAGCTGTCCGCCGCTGAGGGACGGATCCGAGAACCTCTGAACGCACACGGCCAAAGCTCCAGCACCCAGCAACCGCCGTGCATGGAGCAGATTCATGGCCTGCCCAATTGCACAAGCATCAACAAAGCGCAAGTTGTCAAATTCAATCTTGAAGAGATGGACATTAATGTTTGTTAGCTCTCTGCAGGTCTCTAAACCTAGCTCGCGCCATTAGAGATTAGAGGTGCAGCACGGTCCATGCGGGCTGCCGGCGGTAGCGGCAACAACGGCAGGTGCACGCCTCGGACCAGACCCAGGCCGCACAAATGAAGATGCAGCACGGTCCAAGCAGGCAGCAGGAGGGAATCAACGGCGAGCTCGAGCTGCACGGCTCCGCGATGCCCACTACACGTTTGATATCAACAATTATGTTGCTGGGGCAGGTATTTGTGTGCGTTCTTCACCTCACTTTAATTGAAATTAATTAAGTAGTTTCTATTCGCATGTTTTTTTAATCTATGCCTATATCATATACAGAGTAAAAGTATTAAGTACATCGTCTACATCTAAATGAAGAGATTAATGCGATCAACTGTGGACGTTAAGAAAACTGAAACATTGGTCTACTAGAGGTCTATTGCATAATGTTTAGATCATATAAAATTCATTTGCATTGCAATTTACTGAAATGATCAACTCCTAGACGCAGTGCACTGGAAATCACATTGCAATCTTGAAGAGACGGAACAGTTTAATTCTGTGTGAATGCATGTGTCCAGGAATACAGATTCACTTCTGTTTAGTTTTGTATAAACATTTGTGTAATCAATATATAGTTGGTATGCCAGGATGTTTGAATTCTGAAAATTTTGGTGCTCACATATTAATCCTGTAGACCATAGTCTATATATTTATCTCTGCTTAATAAATGTGTTTGCATCCTTCACATGATCGTAAAAGAAGTGGATGGTGTGAATTTATGGAAACCATGGCATGATTGATAGTCTTTGTATCATGAGATCTGATGTTAAATAGTTCAACCGTTTAATCTTAAGAACACCATTAATTTAGACAATTTCAGGGTTTGTATGTTACAAGGAGCGCCTAATTTGTATTAAGGTATCTAAAGTTTTCTTACCTGTTTGTACCTTTCAACAGTGATTTGTAAATGAATAGCCATTAGATGTTGCAGTACTCATTAAAATGCAGGCTTTATATATCTTTCCATACAGCTTATTTTGATACCGTCCCTTTTGGCAAGTTAATTAAGTTTGACAGCACGTTTTATAAAAAGAGACAGAAGAAGTACAATCTAAAGGACTTATCATATTGGAGTTTGATGGCTGCGACAAGGGATGCCCGTTCTTCAGTTAGATGAATTTGTCAACGTGTAAGTGCCTTTTGGATTTCCACACAAGTCCATATTCTACTTCCCTTCTACTTTTGTTATATTTTAGACTTATACAGATTCAATTCTTCTGAAAATGTAGCGCCTCATTATTTTTTGGGAAAAAATAAGCTGTTTTTCATTCTATTAGATAAAGAAAAGCACAAAGGTGAAACGACCGTGCAGAAGCTCAAAACCTGAAGTGTCGACGCGGCAGCCACCTTCATCGCGGATCATGACAAGTTTATATTGATTGACTAACTATTTGAAAACTACATACTTTTGGTGGACTTTTTATCTTTCATTGGAAATTTGGAATGGAGTTTTATCTTTTCACGCTACTTAATACGGCACAACATTGAGATATTTTGGTACCATGAGAAGTCAAATTAGAACCTTAGAAGTATCATCATGACATTCAGTAGTACTAATAACTTTCGTGTAATCTTACTTATTAGTAGTGTGTGCCACAGTTCCAGATCTTAGGTTTCAGTTCTGTCAGTATGCAATACATTAATTTGATTTCCTTGCATCACATACGTAGATACTTTAGACCCCTTATATATGGCCACTCTATTCTGGGTAGTGGCATTGGCATTCGTGTGGTGTTTTGTCGATTTTCAATGAAAGAATCATGTTATATCTTTAACTTAACTAATACACTCTACTATCTAGATGTTCAGTTCACTGTTGTCCATTTTCAATAATAGTAGCATACAAATTTAGATGTAATTTTCATTTCTAATGATATACTAATGATTTCCCAATACTATCTACATATTATATGTTGTATGCAAAGCAAGATGCATGATCACAACTCCCACTTCTTGCTTAATGTAAGGACAATCTGAATAAATTTTTATACCAATAAGGCACGCCCCATTGATTTCATATGAAGAAACAGCCACAAAGTACATGTTTTAAACCAAACTTAAAAACAAAATAAAAAGCAAAAAACAGATCATAAACTTCTACATAGATAGAGATCAACTAGACAGGCAGCCGGGTGATATCCCCACTCCAAAATGGGCAATCTAACAACCTACAAAGCCAGAGTAAGAACCAAAGGCCAGATCATACAGAAAGAAGTTATTTTCATCCCGTCAATCTTGCCACCATCGGTGCCCAGCATGACTCAATCTGAACAAATAACTTTGTTCTTCTATAGCCATTTCAAAGGAGCATGGAAATAATTCTTATAAGTTTAGCTATTCGACTAACCATATATTATGAAACTTCTTTCTCTAAGGCAACGTCTGGAACGGTCCAATATAATACGCCTCCTTCGTAGAAAATATCATAGCTATGTTTAATATTGGCACTACGAATTTTCCTAACAGAATTTTCCTAACAGCTAAAGTAGCTCGGTATTTTTATAATTTCTATCGGTGATCTTTTTCATTTAGCAGTACAATTTGTATCAGATGTTGTTCACAAAAATAGCATTGGAAAATAAAAGAATAAAATAGTTTTCATTGGCGTGCATCAGTATAAACAAACAATTTTATGCATGTAATGATAAGGTTTGGGGGCTGAATTATGTTGTTCTTTTGATATAGTTGGCTAGGTAGTTTTATCTCTCTATGATATTAATAATTCCTTGTACCCGGAAATTTTATCGAATAACATTTGGCCGTGAAGAGAAAAAGTAAAACTATATAGCAAATAAAACAAAATGTAGTAAGTCTAGCCGCGCAAATGCGCGGGCGACCCAGCTAGTTGCTAAGAATAAAGATGCTCGTGCTACATTCATAGAAATCTTGACTATTGCTATTGAGAGCAATAAACTTATTGATGAGCATGAAGACACAATTGAGAAAATGCAAAGCCGCGAATATAAATACGCGGATGAGATCGCGGATCTCAAAGAAGCTCTTGAAGATGAGGAAACCACTAAGGAGTCTCTTAAGGAGACTTTTGCTCTTGAACTTTCTAGAGTAAAGGGATCCGATGATAGAGCTATTGAGGTGGCTAATGAATTCAAAATAAAGAATAGTGAGCTTGTGGATTCTCATGCTAGACTACTTGCGGATTTTGCGCACCTCAAAAATGGCTCTAGGGTCATTAAGAGTGAGCTCATCAAACTCACCGAGTCTCATGTGCAACTCCAAGCTTCATATTCAAAAGAGCTTACCAAGTTATCTTCCCCTATTGCTACTAATGATAATGCTTGTACTACTAACTCTATTTCTTGTGAAGCACCAATAGTGAAGGAGAATGTTGAGCTAAGGGCTCAACTTGAGTTGCTATCTAGCAAATATGGGAATTTGGAAGAAAGCCATGAGAAGCTCTCGAGCTCTCATGAGGACCTTCTAGTCTCCTATGATAAGCTAAAGTTAGCTCATAAGGCTATTATTACAAAGGTAACATCTTGTGAGCCTCATGTGGACAATGGCACCAAGAAGAACGCCAAGAAGAACGCCCCGAACACAAGAACACACACAAGATACAAGAACCGTTTCTCTTACCGGTCGGTCCAACCGGCCCAATAGTATCCACACGAGGGTGGGAGATCGGCAAGTAGATACAAGAAGGGATCTTGGATGGTTGTTTCTCCAACGGTCAACCGAACCGCTCCAATAAAGTCACCCGAAGATGAAAGATTGGCTAGTAGTCAAACTACAAGTAGAGGTCTTGAATCCATAAGGGGATCTTCTCCACAACGGGAGGAACCATCCCCGCAAGGGGAGGAAGGAGACCGTCTTGAGGTGGGGAGCCTAGCTCTACTCTAATCTCAAAACATAGTCTATCTAGATCTGTAGGGGGTAGGTGCCTATATATAGGTTTGACCACAAAGGGGTAGGTGGGGAGGGATACAAGGGAATATTCCCTGCAGGTTCCCGCAGCAGCGGTTGTACCGCTCGTACGGGCGGTAGTACCGCTGGTGCGGGCCAAAGCTCACGTTAACTTCGCTCGGGCAGTAGTACCGCTCGACCGAGCGGTAGTACCGCTGGCTCGGGCGGTAGTACCACCGGCAGTGCCGCACATGGGCGCAGAGGATGGTTTCTGGCGGCACTGGGGGCGGTAGTACCGCTTGAAGGGGCGGTAGTACCGCCAGTCTCTTGCTCTCTTCCTTCTCCTCTTCCAAGCCACCGTCTTGGCGTCCTTCATTCCTCTTGCATCTTGGTCATCCTCTCATGTACGCGTAGTCTTAGTGGCGAACCTAGTATCATTAAGGGACGAAGGATGACGTAGTATACCATCCAAAAGGGTGGGAATTGAGTTATCTAAGAGGAATGAGTTCACCTTTGATGTCCATGGTGACTTGTGGTATGTTGGAGTGCTTGACATGATGATGGTCCTAGGTTGGGCTACATCATCTCCCCCCTTTAAAAAGAGTCATCCTCGACTCTTGCTCATCATCATGGCAAGGAGGTAGATGTGTAGACCTTGTCGTGTGGTTCATCATGTAGTCGATGAGAATGATGTGGCACTTCTTTAATGTCCCTTCGCCTTTCAAGTAACCTACAAAACTCACAAGGAAGACGAAACAACACTCAAAGAGTAGACAATTCTTGAAGGTTATCACATGAGCGCTTATGTAGAAGGAAGTCACCTTAGCAAGATGTCGATGTGCTCTTCTTGCCAGATCTTCCGTCATAGGGATGCGTGGTTGAAACAACTCATGGAGGCTCATCCAAAGGTACGACCTACACATCAAAGACCAAGCAAACCATGTGTGTGCAAGATAGAGGAGCATATCATCAATGACATGTCCATTCATGCTCATTACACCATTAGCACAACACAAATATGTGAAAGTTATAGCACATGCAAGGTCAATGTGCAAGCAATTTCTCGAAACATCCTCAAAATGTGGGAACACAAAAACTCCATGAAAATATGAGAAGGCAATGATAGCTATCTCTTTTCGAACCATATGATCATTATTGCACACAAGGCATTGGAAAGAACAATTTATCATCATCCTTGATGCAATAAGAGGAGAGTTTGGCAAACACACACAATGAAGAATGTTCAAAATATCATCATGGTTGCAAACAAAGCACATGAAAGAGCAAGTTTTCAACATATTTGTTGCAACACCAATTTGGTAGAAACCATTATACTCATGACAAAACATGCACAAAATGTCATTAGGGTTGCAAACAAGCCATTGGAAAGAACAAGTGTTCATCATATTTGTGGCAACACATAAATCATCCATGTGAAAGATCAAGGAAACATGCTTGTCATAGGGGAGACCAAAAGCAACATCATGATTGCAAACAAACCATAAGCAAGAGCAATTGTTCAACTTGTTTGATGCAAAACATGGGCAAAGTATTAGAGTTGGATTCAATCCACAACTCACATGTATGCTCTCAAGAGCTCTTATTGTCAACTCATGCTCAATTGAGCTTGACATTATCATGCGTTTACCGGCACACACATGACACCATATAAAGAAATTGTGTGCACAGTATATGAACACATCATCCATCATGAAGTGTCTCTTCATTTGCACATCACCAACCACACAAAAATCAATTGGAAAATATGACATATGTGGATAGTCACTATGCAAAGTGAAGGATGGAACAAGGTCCATAAGAGAAAATGAAACATCTCCAAAAAGTGAGAAAGCTATGGGGGCAATATCATTATCAAACATTTCAACATTATTGCAAGCAACACATGTGAAAGAAGAATTGTTCAACATATTGCAAGCAACAATGGGAGAAAAGTGGAAACATTCATAACTAGGCATGTGCATGGAAAAATCATCACAAATAGATGATTCCACATGATCAACATTGGAAGTATCACATGTAAATATAAATGTATCATATGATGCATCAATGAAATCATCCATAACATGCAAGCAATCAAAATTCATCATGTCCACTAGTAGGATCATGGTCACATCAACACCCATACCTTGGTAGTCCCACTCATGTGAAATAGGTGTTGAAGTAGTAGGGGCTTCCATGTAGCCGACTTGTCCAACATGAAGTAGACATGGGGTGGCATCATCATCATCCTCCATGTACATCTTCTCCATTTGAGGCACCGTCAAGTCGAGGAGTGGCGTCTCATCATCCATGGAACCTAGCACACAATGAGAAAACACACTAGAGATAGAGGTTAAGTTGTTAGAAATCGAAATGGCCTCACAAGACCTATCAACTACCTCTCTCAACTCAAGTGGTGTATCACTCATTCCCTCAAAGTGAAAGCACTCGAACTCACATATGGTGGAGGCACTCAACTCACTCTCACTCTCACTCAAGTGGGCTAAGTGGCTCTCATTCTCACATGGGATTGGTACCATCTCATAACTCAAGCTCGTAGGGATAGGCTCAGTTTCCTCAACTCCATATGCCTCCAAGGTTGAAGGGAAACTCCCATGCTCAACCTCCTCAACTATCTCGCCTCCAAATGTCAATGCCATAGTGTAGGCATCATCACTCGACTCCTTTGCCGAAGGGAACATCCCATGCTCGGCATCATCATCACTTGACCCATGGTCATAGGTGATAGCATCATCAATGCTCGCCTCCTTGGTCGAAGGGAAAATCCCATGCTCGACCGTCTTCTCACCATCTTGGTCACTGTCTTGTTCACCAACTTTGCACTCCACATCATGTGACCACTTCTATTGCATAGTGGGCACAAGAGATTGGGACATTCTCGTGGATCATGGTCTTGGCCTTGGCAATTATCACATAGAAGGTCTTCCTCTTGCCATATGGGGACCAATGTGGTGGTGGCACTTGGTGTAGAAGTCATATCAAGAGAAGTGTTTGAGAAGGGTGCCGTCTTGGTTGTGGCCTCACATGTGTGACCATGCTTCTTCCGACATCGACGTAGGCTTTTCGCGACGAAGTTGTCAAGTCGGCCATGATCTCATCAATGCAAGACTCAAACTTTGGCAATTCGCCGAAGGTGAACCTTGGAGCTCTTGTTGGCGCACTTGGAGTGGTAGCACTAGGGGACACCATAGGATGCGCCTTTGTCGCCGTCTTCTTTTCATGTCGATGTTGGCGTTCTTGAGTTGTAGGGTGTCGCCGAAAGTCTTTTGGATGCTTCTCATCATGTTGGCGTCGGCGTGTTTGTTGCTTTGGTGACCTTGTCTTGGAGCTCCCACTCGAACTTGGTGATATGTTCCGAAGCTTGGCGAGTGAAAAGATGTCGTGTAGGAGCTTGGACGAGTTGTGGTCGACCTTGGTATCTTTCTTGTGATGCCTTGATGAGCTAGATAAAGGACGTAGTGTCGTGGGTTTGTCACGTCAGATGTCATGGATGACTTCATAGGTGTGGGATTTGTGCGAGTCAATCGTCTCCGAGCTTGGGATCGCAGGAACAAGGACGAACACAGATTTACCCAAGTTCGGCCCCTCAATGTGAGGTAAAGACCTACTTCCTGCCTACCCTAGCTTGATATTGATATGATATATGTGGTGTTACAACGGTGGCGACCCGATATGGGAACTCGCCGTAAGAGCTAGGGTTTAGGGCTTGATAGCTTGACCATGTCTAAGTCCTGCGAGTCCTCTTTATATACACAGAGGCTCGCTAGGTGACAAAGGAAACTTCCTCCACAAGGAATACACCGACTGGAACCTACTTGGAGACTAACTCCTCCTCACGTCTTCCAGGATATGTCTTCTAGATCTTTCTCCTTATGGCGGTGCGATATTGGGCTTGCTTTTATGTAGGCCTTTATTGTGCGAGTAAGTTGAGTCGCACTCATCAACATGGGCCGCGGGTAAATCCACAAAGTATTCCCCCGACATTAGCCCCCGAGATTGGTTAGAACTTCACAGTGAGGATCCTTTGGTTACTGGAGGTAGTTGTTAAGCCGCACTGTGAGCGTTCTGACTAATCTCTTGACTGATGCGATTCAAAGCCATGACTTATTTGCGCGACTCATCCTTTCCATCTGAAATTTTCCGTTTCCTTCAATTGCGGACCGTTCCTCATTCTGCGGGCGCAAATTATTCCGTTGATCTCAGGCATCCCAGTTATAAGCTGCGGCGGCCTAGGTCAATATTCACTTGCCTCTACTTTCTCCTTGCTTCCAACCGCGCCGCCGTCTTCCTCAATCGAGCTTAGCCCCCGATCCAATTTGTTCGCAATGGCGCCCAAGGCAAAGCCATCCGATGATAAACGCAAGATCTCCTGCAACTGGGAAGGATCCTGGGTAATGGAGCAGACTCTTGCGGATCTCGCCGATGCTGGCTTCTTGCCGCCGAAGGAGGACAACATCTGGCGGGCGCCAGGCGATGAGATCGAGCCGCGCCCCAAGCCCAATGAACTGGTGATGTTCGTGGAGCACGTGGAGCACGTGGAGCGTGGGTTCACGCCTCCCGGCTCCCTCTTCTTTCGCAACCTGATGCAACGCCTGGGCCTCCGCTTTCATGACATCGGACCCAACTCAATGCTCCAGGTGAGCAATTTCCATGTACTGTGCGAGGACTATCTCGGCATAGCCCCCAACATCGATCTGTGGCTGGCCTCTTTTCTTGCAATAGCCAGCTTGTCTCCAAAGGTGGCGCCTATGTTCAGGTCGGCGCCATCTCTCTACAGTGCCACAGAAACTCCTGTCTTCCCAAGCTAGCCCTGGCAAATCGTCCCAGGGCTTGGCAAAAATCTTTCTTTTACTGTCAAGACACTTCTCCGGAGGGCGAAACTCGCCTCCCTGCTTGGTCCAACTCTCTTTTCGTGCCTTTGAGGCACTAAAATCCAAACCTCGGGATGCCGCAACATCCTTTGTGAATGAGTCGCTGATCAAGGTCCGTGCCTTAATTGATCATGGCCTTACTGGCCTTGATCTTCTTTCTTGCTGGACGAAATGGCGCATCCAGCCAGTGAGTCCCCGTCAACTGTCCTTCCTCGAGTGCTCTGGCACTTCTGCTGATGTTGATCGCGTCAAGGCTGCTGACTGGGAGCCTGAGGACTGGGTGGAGTTCGTCACCCGTGTGACTGAGGAGAAGAACATCTCCTTCGACAAGGTGGGGCTCGCCCCTTTTAGCGTTAACAACAAGCCTTTTGAGGTAACCCTCCTCCTCTAGTCCTTTGTCTTTATAGTAGAGCTGCCTTTCTTTTTGATATTAAGGTCTTCCCTTTTCTGTATCAGGCTGATGAGAACTACTGGTCGCTTCCCGCGGCTGGTACGGGCACTGCTGCTCCCAAGTGTGCCGCAAAGAAGAAGTTACTGCCTGCTTTAGAGGGCAGTGAAGTCGCTGACATCCCATCTGTTGCCACTGCGGCTTCAGATGATGAAAATACTGATCTGGAGGAGGATGACAGTCCTGTGCCAACCGCGAGCCCTCCTGCGGCTGATCCAACTCCCCGCAGGGCCTCAAAGAGACTGTCCCGGGAGGAGCCAGAGCTTAACGCTCTGGAAAATCCTGAAGTCATCAAGCGTCGCAAACCTGCAGTGGACGCGACCCCTCCTGTTGCCAGGCGTGTGCTTAGGACCACCGCCTCGGCTGAAGAAGACATGGAACCCCATTCTGGTAATTCTTGCTGCCTTAGCATCCTGACTGCACATTCCTTCATTTCCTTTTATTAACATGTGACCTCTGGTTGTAGACTCAGGGTTCCAAGGTGTGTCATCGCCGTCAAGCGACGGCCTTATGGCCTCTGTGAAGATGGCTCCAGAGTTAGTAACTTTCTTTTGTTCTCATAGCATTTTTCTTCTGCCGCGCATGCTTCTTTCTTATATAATTGTCTTGTTCTTGCAGAGCTGCGGTTGATGCTACAACCACGGCTGATCTGGGAGTTGTCTCCGCGGCTGTGGTTGAGTCGCCTAAGGCGCTTGCGCTCATACTGCCATGGTGGAGGGCACGGCCACCACTGATGACTTGGCTTCGTCGCCTGCCCCTAACACGGCTGCCCAGGAGGTGGCTCTGAAGGATGGGACAGGTCCCCTCGTTGCCCCAGACACAGAGGAGATGGGTCCCGCAGCCACAGTCAAGCACCGCTGGTTGAGTCGCCAGCGGCTGTTAATCAGAAATCGCCTGTGCTGCGCCTTGAGTTAGCCTCCTCTTCCTCATCATTGAGCCGCGCAGAACAGCTGTCTCAGGCCATTATTGCTTCAAGCAACAAACAAGCTGCAGAGCTGCGTGAGGCACTCTCCAATTTATCTGCGGCTTACAAGGTAATTATTTCTCTTATCCTGTCTGTCTCTAGCCCCCAAGGATCAAGGCCTTCTTTGACGTAAAGGGGGACTTGGTACTTCTTTTTATAATAACTTCTCCGCTGCCCTTTATCTGTTGATCTTCTGTTTTTTAGGAAGAATTATGTACTGTGACTGCGGAGAAGCTTGCTCTGGAGAAGCAATTGCAGGAGACTCCCTCTGAGCTTGAGAATCTGCGCAAACTCCTTCTCCAACGCGAGGCTGAACTGAAAGAAAAAGACGCCAGAATTGGCGATCTTACTGATGAGAGCTTCAAGCTATCTGAACAGGCCAAGGCCACTGAGCTGCGGCTTAAAAATTTGAAGAAAAATCTCATGAGAGGATCCAGCAGCAAGATTGTCAAATCAACGCCCAGAAGGATGCCATTACTCAAGCCAATGAGGATGCGCGGCTTAAAGCTGTGGAGATTGGCGACCTTAAGAAGAAATTGGCGAAAGTGTCTGACGCCCACAACCTTGTCCATGCTAAAGTTTCCATCATGACCCAAGAGCTGACTGGTATGTTTTGCAGTCCACAACTTCACTTTCCCTTAGCTTTCTTTGTTTGCATATAGCTGTGCTAATTGATGGCTGCCATGTTATAGGTGAGGATGCTAGAACGCAGAAAGGCAGCACACAAGAGCAGCTGGAGCATATCCGCGAGTTTGCGCACAAAGCTATCGATGGAATGAAGAAATTATCAGCTTGCCTTTTGCCAACCAAGTCTGTCCCCGCTGATGCTGAAGGATTATTGAAAAGGCTGCTCAAAGCGCCTCAGTACTTCTTGGACTGGAAAGAATCTTCTGCTCGCTATGGCGCGGCTCATGTGCTTGCCTTGGCTAAAACATATGATCCATCCTTCGATGCTGCCAGGGTCGCACAAGGCAAGCCTTCAAAGAAGACGGACGGCACCGAGCTGACATCCTCAGAATATGCGGCGACATGGAAGGGCATGCGAGGCTACGCGACTGAACTTGTGGACGGAGTGGACCTGGCGACCTTTCTGGGGAAGTATCATCCAGATGGGTCGAGATTCGAGAGATTACCCACTGCATCACCAGCGTGGCTGCTCCTCAAGAGAAGAACTCCTCTCCAGGTGTGTCCAGCTCCTCAGCCCCCAAGCCCGCAACTGACAAGCCTTCAAGCAAGCCTGCGACTGCTGCTCCTGCCAAGCCTGGTAAGCCGCCAGTGCCTCCTACTCACAAGCCAAAAGCTGGGAAGAAGTGAGTGAAAAACAATGTTATGGTGAAGTTAGCCCTTAGTGGCTTGTAATAATTGCTGAAATGGTGTGTTAGCAACAATGTTTTATGGTTATTAAGTACTCTCATCAGTACAAGTTCCGACCAATAGTCTGGTCCTTATGATTTGTCTCGGTTTTCCTTACTTAGGCCCTTGCGCGGCTCAGTATTTCCTAGGAACATGTGTGTTCAGGGTCGAGAGCGGCCATGATAGGCAATCAAGCTCGATTGACGCCACACCCCAGTACTTTGGCCGCATAATGCAAGTCGCATCCAAGTGAAGGTTGAGTATAATCACGATAAATGCCACTCGTTTGGCGATTCCAAGGTAATAGGCCGCGCTCAGAAAGCTGCCGCACCCCCAAGGAACCAATGATTAGAAAATGAAAGACTCACAACTCAATTGGTAGTTTGAGGCGAAACGACAGCCACCTACATAGTAGGGGTGCCGGCTTTATTTCAAAATCATTATATGATACATAGGGTCGGTCGCACCTTAGTGGCAACCAGAAGTGATTCATTGGGTCGGTCGCGCCTAGGTGGCGACCAGAGATGATACAGGGGGTCGGTTGCGCCTGAGTGGCAACCAGAGATGATACATGGGTCGGTCGCCTAGGTGGCGACCAGAGATGATGCAGGGGTCGGTCGCGCCTAGGTGGCGACCAGATTTTTTATGCACAGGTACGGCCGCGCCTGAGTGGCAGCTAATTCCTGATACATGGGTTGATCGCGCCTAAGTGGCGATCCAATTTGATACATATGGTACGGTCGCGCCTAGGTGGCGACCGGAGTTGAGGTTTGAGCCCTGAGTGGCCAGCTTGATACTGCGAACCCTTGTTGGTTCTGTTATGATTGTTGATGGCGACTCGTGGTGGTTGGGGTATACCCTTATTGCCGATGGCCTGCAGCTCTTGCCCTTCTTGCGGCTGTAATTTGAAGTCGCAGGTCAGGCAGGTGTCTTTTGGCTTCCACGATGTCATCAAATTTTTGTTGCGGCTCAGGAGCAGGTGCATTTTTCGCGACACAAGCGTCTTTGGCCATAGCCCTGTCCCTTCTTCGCATTCTTGTGCTATTTCTTTATTGCCATCTATTGTGATTACTCCCTTAGGACCAGGCATTTTTAGCTTCAGGTATACGTAGCACGGTCGAGCCATGAATTTTGCGAACGCTTCTCTGCCAAAGAGGGCATGGTATGGGCTCTGGAAATCTACAACCTCAAACCAGACGTACTCGCTTCTGAAGTTGCTTTGCGTCCCGAAGGCGACTTCCAGGTTAATTCGCCCCAATGGCTGAGCTGATACGCCAGGCACGACTCCGTGAAACGTTGTTCTGGACGGGTGCAGCTGTTTTTCTTGGAGATTCATCCTCTTGAAGGTCTCATAGTATAGTATGTTTATGCTGCTGCCTCCATCCATCAGTACTTGCTTAATTTGTATCCTGCGACTTGAGGGGCAACCACTAGCGCGAGCTTGCCTCCTTCATTTATCTCCCCTGGATGATCTTCGCGGCTCCAAACTATTGGTTGCTCAGACCACTTCAGCCACTGTGGTACAGCTGGTACTACGGCGTTAACAGCTTGGTTGCGCCGTCGCAGCTTCTGCTCCCTCCTTGAGGTATTAACCACAATTGTGTGGTACTGACCCAGCTGCTTTGGGAACTGCGGTTGGTCTGGCTGTGGGTTTGGAGCAGCATTATGGTGGCCTCCGCCGTGATTGCCTCCTTCGTTGTTCTGATTGTTGTTGTTTCCATTAAGTGGCTGTCCATCCTTCCACTTTTTGTAATGGTAGCACTGTGCTTTTGTGTGGTTGGGTGGTTTTCCATCTTTCCCACATGGATGTCACAGGGACGGTTGAAAACTTCTTCCAAGTTAACTGGGTGGAAATTTCTTCCTCTGCCACTACTTGGCTTGTAACGAGTGTTCGTGTTTGCGACTAATCCCGAGTTTCCTTCCTCGTTTTTGCGCTTGTTGTAACTCGCATTACTATTGCTAGCTTGCTGTTGCTGAGGCTTGCTGCTGGTCTTCTTTCCTTTGCCAGCAGTTTCCTCTTCTTCTCCATCAGACGCGTCCTTGGTTTTATCCGAACTTGCATACTTGTTAGCCGCTGCCATCACCTCGCTGAGGCTCTTGACTTTGTCCTTCATGCGACCCAGTTTGTGGACCAGCGGCTCAAACTTGCAGTTTTTCTCCATAACTAGGACGGCTGAGCTTGGAGGTATGTTGTCTGAGGAGTGTATAATTTCTGCCACTCTCCTCATCCAATGGCGACTTGACTCGCCTTCTTTTTGCACGCAGCGCTCAAGATCTTCTATACTGCAGAGTCGCTTGCATGTTCCTTGGAAGTTCTTGACGAAAGCTTCCTTCATCTCATCCCAAGAATTTATTGAGTTTGGTGGTAGGTTTTGTAACCAAATGTGGGCTGCGCCTTCCAACATCATGTTTAGGTATCGGGCACAGATTCTTCAGATGCGTTGAGAATGCTCATGCCCATCTCATAATTATTGAGCCAAGTGACCGGGTCCATACTTGGGTTGTAATTTGCGACCTTGCGAGGTCCTTTGAAATCTGCAGGAAACGGCTCGGACCTAATCCTCTCGCTGAAGCAGACTGGACCTTAAGTCGCGATAAGTTGGATGGAGCTGGCCTCCCTGCCTTTAACCATTGCACGCATCTGCACCTTCTGCGGGTTGAACTTGTACCACCTGTTGGTTTTCCCTTTGTCGCCGGGCTGAACTTGAAGTCGCAACCTGCGGCGACTCGGCTCGGATGCTTCTTTCCGCTGTTACTCTACTGTTATAGGGGGTTGCGTGCAGTCGTCCCCCATGTTCAGACATGTTTGCCTGTTGTACCACTGCTGTGCTCAGCATCTCAATGGCGCGCCGCGCCTCTCTGTCCATCGGTGCGTTTCCTACCGGTGTCAACCTGGCTAAGATGTTGGTAGCCGCATAGAGATTCTCCACTGGGCTAACATAGTGTCCTTGCGGTGTATGGAACCTTTGAGGCTGCGGTGCCGGCTGCTGCACAAAGGTTGGTTGTGGCGACGGAGGTGGCATGATAGCCCTGTTGTTAGCTTGCACCAGAGCTCTTGACCCTGGTGCTTCCGCCGTTCTTGGCGCCGCAAAAGATGAACTACAGGTGCGAATGCTGGCGATGCCATCGTCCGCAATGCAGGCGCGACTAAAGGCGCCGCGGGTCGCGCAGCCGCGGCAGGTGGTGCCGTGTATGAGGGTACTGCGACTGATGGTGCTGCGGCTTCTGGCCACGCGACTGGACGCGCTGCATTTGTTGCGACCGATGGGTTCGCGTGGGGTGGCGCGTGGCTGCTGGTGTATCGACTGCAGGGACCGCGGCTGTAGGTCCAGAGGTGGGTGATTGGAATAACTCCATGGGATTTACTGTTCCTGGCTGCATGCGACTGATATGACGTCGGTGTGGCAAGGTGCTTGGTCCTCCTTGTAGATGATGGTGTCTTCGGCGAGTCGCTGTTGTTCTTGTTGGAGGCGCTGGTCCTCGCGTGCGAGCCTGCTCCTTTCATCCACAATCCTTTGGACTTCATCATACAGCTCAATCCTGGTAGCTTCCAGCTCCGCAGCTCTTGCGGCAGCGTTAACTGCAGATATGGCGTAAACAGCGGGCTGCTCTGGGGCATCCTGGCCGTCGTGTTGGGGGTTGTTCTTGGCCCTTCTTCCGTAGGTACGATTCCGGACGGGGCTTCTCTGTTCGCGACTCCTGAGGCCGCGACTCCTGGGGTGGCTGCAGCGGGTGCCGCGCGACTCGAACCGAGCTCTGCGACTCCTGATCCTTCTGGTGCGACTTGTTCCGCTGCTTCCGGTGCCGTGGGTGCTAAGCTGCCCTGCGGCATGCCCAGCCCTTCTTCTGCTTCCACGGTCCTGTAGATCCCTTCCATGCACTGATCTCCTACGGAGGGCGAGCTGCCACCCCTAGGGTTTCCACAGAGCCTTTCCTCGAGTACATACTCAATGGATTGGGCTTCTTCGTCTTCGAGCGTCAGTGGCTCGTTGTTGGTAGATTCTTCTTCTTCATCCACAGTTACGGCGACTCCTTCTTCTGAGTCGCCCGGCTGTGATGGGTCTTCTGACTCGCCGCCGATGAAGCCGACGAAAACATGAATAGATCCAAACGGGATGATGCGACCTGTCTCCAGGTAATCAGCTTCTGGTCCCCAGCTTGAATCGTCAATGAGAGGCGTGCCATCGACCATGATGATGTGGCCAATGGCGAGATCTTCAGCTCCTTTCATCGATCCTGCGCGGAACGTGACGCTCTTGACCGCAGGCCCCACGGTGGGCGCCAACTGTCGTGGGTTTGTCACGTCAGATGTCATGGATGACTTCGTAGGTGTGGGATTTGCGCGAGTCAATCGTC
Source organism: Poa pratensis (assembly GCA_947311845.1). Classification (NCBI taxonomy): domain Eukaryota; kingdom Viridiplantae; phylum Streptophyta; class Magnoliopsida; order Poales; family Poaceae; genus Poa; species Poa pratensis. Next base: position 42,767,270 of record CAMZMU010000046.1, on the reverse strand, counting down.
TCCGAGCTTGGGATCGCAGGAACAAGGACGAACACAGATTTACCCAGGTTCGGCCCCTCAATGTGAGGTAAAGACCTACTTCCTGCCTACCCTAGCTTGGTATTGATATGATATATGTGGTGTTACAATGGTGGCGATCCGATCTGGGAACTCGCCGTAAGAGCTAGGGTTTAGGGCTTGATAGCTTGACCCTGTCTAAGTCCTGCGAGTCCTCTTTATATACACAGAGGCTCGCTAGGTTACAAAGGAAACTTCCTCTACAAGGAATACATCGACTGGAACCTACTTGGAGACTAACTCCTCCTCACGTCTTCCAGGATATGTCTTCTAGATCTTTCTCCTTGTGGCGGTGCGATATTGGGCTTGTTTTTATGTAGGCCTTTATTGTGTGAGTAAGTTGAGTCGCACTCATCAACATGGGCCGCGGGTTAATCCACAAAGTATTCCCCCGACACGTAGGCTCTTGGTAAACTTGTCCATGGCATTCTTGAGAATTTGGAGCTTGGCCTTGTCGATGCACTTCTTGTGACGCCGTCTTGTTGTCGATGTAGAGTGGCGAGGCTTGGCGCTCTTGGCATTGTCCTTCTCATGGCGCCTTCTTGAAGTTGACGGAGAATGTCGAAGCCTGTCGCTCTTGGCGATGGCCTTGTCATGGCTCCTTCTTGAAGTTGATGGCGAATGGCGAAGCTTGGCACTCTTGGAAGTAGATGGAGCTCCATAGGGTGAACTCATGGTGGTCTTCTTGTTGCTCCATCTTGAGCTTGAACCATAATGGGTTGTGCCATGACGCTTGGTGGTGCCGCTCTTGAACATGGTGGTCATGGGGGTATTCTCCTCTTGAATGTTGTCGAAGTCACCGCACATGCTACAAGAGTAGTAGTCGTAGACGTTCTCCACCATGTCATCGGAGTTGTAGTCGTGGCGGTCCACCATGTTGTTGTAGTCAAAGTTGGTACCATGTGATGAGGCATGTGAAGACACTTGCGCCTCATTGTCGTTGGAGCTTGTGTAGTCGGAGTCGTGGTAGATTCGTATGTACTTGGAGTCGATACCATATGATGAAGGTTGCTCGACGTCATGGTACCGCTCCTTTTCGTGGACGCTCGAATAGTCGGAGTCGTAGTCGGAGTAGTTGTAGCAGAAGTCTTGGTGATGATCCATCATGTCATGGGGGTCGTTGTCGGCATAGTCGTAGTAGTCCCCCATGTCCTCAAAGTATGAGGCATCATAGTCCATGTGACTCATCGTGTAGTCCTCCTCATAGGCTCCATAGTTGCATTCGCTCTCCCTATACATGTCAACTCACAAGACAAGTGTATATATGTGGAGTGGAAAGGAACTAGAACACGACCTCTCACCTTGTAGATAGTATTGGACGTCGTGGACAACCAAGGGAAACGATCACAAAGTAAAATGCTTGTGTTCAAGTATCCAAAGCGAATTCCAAAACACACACGGCTTAAAAGTTGGTAGGAAGGTATGGTAGGTGGAAAGCAAATTGAACCAACCGAAAACCAAGATATTGTCAAATCAAGTAGATAACCACGATGATCACAAAGCAAAAGCAAGTCAATCTCAAAAGATAGGAATGTAGTTCAAGGAAACACACGCGCGGAAAGATAAATGGGACTTGTGCAACCAAGAAGTGAGCTAACGAACCATATGATCCTAGCTAAGACTATAAGCTCGTGTTGCACAAGTACAAGGAGAGCCACTAGCTCGATTGCAATTTATTTGGTGGGCTACAAGATTTGCACACAATGCACCATCTACTAGATGTTCATCGAGCTTGCGTGCTTCCTACAAGATATGGCAAGTGGTGTTTCTTTCTTTTCTTTCTTTTGATTTGGCTCTATTTGCTTCTTTTCTCTTTTCTCTTTTGATTCTTTCTCTTTTGCACACCCACTTCTTTTGATGCCAACACAAGATATAAGATATATGAACTAGCGCACAACTTTTGCTCAGAAACTAAATGGTGCAAATGTGCAAAGCCCAAGCAATCATCAAGAGCTAGCCTCAATAGGACATGGTAATCGCAAAGATATAGTGTGGCTTTCAACGGAATGGCAAGGGGTAAAGGTTGGCGATGTTATACCTTTCGTCGATGTTCTTCACCCTTTATTGTAGAAGCTTCGTGCTTGCCCACGGATTTTGGTGGTGGTGGATGATGGAACTTCCGCAATGGTGATGAAGGCCTTGATCGTAGCTTCGAAACGAGCCGAAGAACACCAAAAACGGAGTCCGGAATCAAAAGATATGGCCAAAACAAATTTTCAGAAAATGTTGTTTTTGGGAGGGGCGGTAGTACCGCTCATGCGCTCCAGAAGGTCGTTTTTGAGGTACCGCGGGCGGTAGTACCGCTGTACGGAGCGGTACTCCGGGACGGAGATTTCGTGCCCGAAACGCGATTTTGGCCAATTTGGGCGGAAAAACTTGCCCAAAAACTTCAAATCGGAGGGGAAATTGATGAAATTAGGCCATGGGAACGCAAAGGAAGCAAGATCAACTAGTTGAGCAATAGATCTATGGATCAAAACTTGCAAAAACGCACTCAAATCTTAGATCGATCCAAAAGCAATTTGGGGCTATTTTTTGTGGAAATTTTCGAATTTCCAAAATCAAAGAAAAATTAGGGGGATTTGGGGGTGGAAACACAAGTCAAATCCGTGGCAACCATACTCTGATACCATATGGTGTAGTACGGGACTACTAGGGTGGCCCGATCTTCACGGATTGACGAAGGATGTGGACGAACGCACACAAGAACACGAAGAACACCAAGAAGAACGCCCCGAACACAAGAACACACGCAAGATACAAGAACCGTTTCCCTTACCGGTCGGTCCAACCGGCCCAATAGAATCCACACGAGGTGGGATATCGGCAAGTAGATACAAGAAGGGATCTTGGATGGTTGTTTCTCCAACGGTCAACCGAACCGCTCCAATAAAGTCACCCGAAGATGAAAGATTGGCTAGTAGTCAAACTACAAGTAGAGGTCTTGAATCCACAAGGGGATCTTCTCCACAACGGGAGGAACCATCCCCGCAAGGGGAGGAAGGAGACCGTCTTGAGGTGGGGAGCCTAGCTCTACTCTAATCTCAAAACATAGTCTATCTAGATCTGGAGGGGGTAGCTGCCTATATATAGGTTTGACCACAAAGGGGTAGGTGGGGAGGGATACAAGGGAATATTCCCTGCAGGTTCCCGCAGCAGCGGTAGTACCGCTCGTACGGGCAGTAGTACCGCTGGTGCGGGCCAAAGCTCGCGTTGACTTCGCTCGGGCGGTAGTACCACTCGACCGAGCGGCAGTACCGCTGGCTCGGGCGGTAGTACCGCCGGCAGTGCCGCACATGGGCGCAGAGGATGGTTTCTGGCGGCACTGGGGCGGTAGTACCGCTGGAGCGGTAGTACCGCTTGAAGGGGCGGTAGTACCGCCCAGTCTCTTCTTGCTCTCTTCCTTCTCCTCTTCCAAGCCACCGTCTTGGCGTCCTCCATTCCTCTTGCACCTTGGTCATCCTCTCGTGTACGCGCAGTCTTCGTGGCGAACCTAGTATCATTAAGGGACGAAGGATGACGTAGTATACCATCCAAAAGGGTGGGAATTGAGTTATCTAAGATGAATGAGTTCACCTTTGAAGTCCATGGTGATTTGTGGTATGTTGGAGTGCTTGACATGGTGATGGTCCTAGGTTGGGCTACATCAGTCCCTCTTGATAATACGCCGTCTATCCTATAACCCGGTCTCCCACTAACACCATGAGACCGGTAAAATAGAAACCCTATCAAGATCATACTTTTGTCTTGCGCATTCCACTTGACATAGATGATGACGATCTTGATTCTCTCTAGTTGGAACACCTTTCTTGATTGTGCTTGCTAGCACATGTTTGATGAAGACTTTTCCAAATACTCCCCCATACACCATTATGGGAGTGCCTCGCTTAGCTCCGTCTTCATGTATCCACTTGCACTTTATCTTCTTCTCTCGATATAGATGACGATGACTTGAAGATAAACATGAATGTTCACTCAATATTCTTTTCCAAGCCATGCTTGCAATAAGCTCAACTCTAGATGACAAGTTGTGTGGATCACACCTTGAATATTACGTTCGTCATCACTTTATCTTCTAGAGTCCAACACATGAACTCCAATCTTTTCCCATGGACATGATCTATAAGGATATCTCAATGAAAACATTAGTACATAGAAATTGTCATTAATTAACAAAACCACACATGAGGGCAAATGCACTTTCAGCCGCCGTCGCCGGAGTTACCGCCCGAGGTCGGGGAACGGTCCCACCGCACCCGATTGAGCCACGCCAAGGCCACATGGTGGTGTGGCGGTGCCAGATTTGGCAAGGGCAAGGACTAATTTCTCGTCGACGGCGACTGCGCTCACGATGGATTCCTCGTCAGCGGCGGAGGAGTGGAACGGGCTGTGAACTGAATACCCAACCCTGTGCGGTAGAAATAGATGTCACGGGGTTGAATTCTCGGCCACCGTAAACATTTACAGGACGGGCTGGCTGTACGGACTCTGTTCTGGCCCAATAAACAGCCCGAGCCCATATAGCCAATAAAATTTGACACTTATGTGTGGTTTACGGGTTCAGCTAGAGTTGCTCTAAGTTGGGACTGGTTGAACATAGTGACTTTGTTGGCTGAAACTCGGACCGAATAGTTGGTGTGAAATCAGTTATATGGAAGTCACGATACTAGTTGTGATTAGCCATGTTTGAGTGTGGTGAGTGGGTGTGGCAGGCAGCCTTTTATAGCAAAAACTTGGCGAATTTCAGACCAATTTTCTCCTCCAACCGGATAAAAATCCGAAATTGTGGTTAAAAGTGAAAAAGAAAAGACCCGCATGTCCTAGACGGGCCACTCCCTGCCCCAGCCCGCCACGAGGACGACCGACACTCGTGCCAAAATTTGATAGTTCCACAAGAATAAATACGAACCAAAATTTGTGTCCCGTAAAGATTTGATAGTGGTTCGAACTACTTCTTCCATTTTTTAATATAAGATGTTTTAGTATTTGTCCACATTCACATATATCTAGATATATGTAGACGTATTTTAGTGTGTATGAGCACTCATGTTAGTATGCATGTAGACAACATGTTGGATAACTAAAACGTCTATATTCATACACGGAGGGAGTAAGTTGGAAGATTATTTTGTTGCGAGATTCGTTCGTGCCAATAATAAGACGTCTCGTGACTTCGTCAATCCTCAAGCTCCACAACAATTGTCAACCGTATCCGTAATGCATGTCCGTGTGCGGCTCTGTTGTAATTCATGTTTCTGAAGAAGGATCATTGAGAGGTCTTCATGGCATTATTCCCAACAGCTAGCTCGAATAGTAGCAAGTAAAATGGTTGTTTACCCATTTACATCAGACAACATTCCAACTCATCACATGTAACATTAATCTAAAGAGTATAATCATGGGGGAGTAGGAGGCTTCACAGCGATCAGAGCTTCTGGGCCGTCCATCTACGTTTAGATTAAATCCTGGCCGTCCAGCTGCTAGCCAATCCCCATCGCCGGCGCATTTCTACACGCTATGTACACGCTTTGTCTCGCTGCGGGTGGCCCCATTTTTTGCGGTCCCACGTGGAAGTGTGACCCGGGTATCACAGCCATGTGCGTGCGCGGGCGCGGTGGCAGTGACCGTTATTCCGACGGAGCCGCTCTGGGCATTTTGGTCATTTTGCGAGTGAGGTATATAAGTTGCTCACCACGCCTTAGAAAACCCTAGCCGCCACGCTGCACGCGACCCTGCCCCTTGCGCCCTCCCGCTCCCGCCCCTTCTCCTCCTCCTCCCTGCCGCCGCCAGCCGCCGGCCGCCACCCTCCGCCCCTGGCCGCCGTCCGCCCCCAGCCGCTCCTCTCTTCCCCAATCCCCTCGCTCCTCTCTTCTCTTCCAATCCGCCGCCACGCTCCTGCCCCTCCGAGTTCCTCCTCTACGCCGCCGGCCGCAGATCACCGCACGTCCTCTCTCCCCAAGTCCCCTCCGCTCCGTCTCTCCCCGCACGAGCTGCCGTGCACGCCGGTGCCGCGAGGGGGCGATGGGGAAGGACGGCGGCGGCGGTGGCAGGAGACGGGCGCGCTGGTGCTGCGAGGGGGCGCCGAAGAGGGAGCCGGCGCGCTGGGCAGGATGGCGGCGGCCGGGCATAGCGGTGGCTGGGCACGACGGCGGCCGGGCGGAGCGGTGGCCGGGCGTCGACGAGCTCGAGGAGGGTGCTGCGCTGGTTCGTCGGGAAGGACGACAACTGCATAACAGCTGACTATGGAGCCGGGAGCATCCACGGCCAGCAGCAAGAAACGCCAGGTTTCTATCTCACTCTCCTTTTTTCTGGTACCCAGTAAATTCTCCAGCATAGTTAAGATCACAAAACGCTCATCTCTTGATGTCTTCTCTGATTCTAGAGCAGGAGCTGGGTGTCCCCATCGAGATGCCATCGGTCTGGCCGGCAGCGCGTGTGGATTTCATGGCGACGGAGAGCAGCCAATGGAGGATGCTACAAGATACGATCAGATTGGGAATCCATAGGTTGACCTTCCCGTATTCTCCTGCAGGATGCTACAAGGCCGTTCTTCATAGGTACATTTTTTTCTTTCTCCCAGTTCATTTGTTTTCTCCCTCAATATCCACTTTTGGTGTAGATATATCTCCGGTGATTTTGGGCGGTTAACTATGATTTGTGCTTGTGTAGATCCGGTGATTTTGGATGCTTAACTAGGATTTGTGCTTGTGTGGCTGTGCTATGAGGGATACATCAACAAATGAGAACAGATGAAGGTGCTTGCTTTGCAAAGATTCATCGTATGGATATCAGGTATTTATCCCGTCAACCAGATTTTCTGGATGGAACAGTGAATTGAGTAAATGTATGCCTAAGTTAAGAAATTTATTTGTTCTGTGCTGGATAATATAAGATGTATGGATGCTACTGGAAACGTGTGTGCAGGATAGATCTATTTGTTCTCATGCCTATAGATCTATTTGTTGCAGGATTCATCTTTGTGTTTGTTTGGTTCAGGTGTGCTATGGAAGAAGAAGATGATCCTCTATAGAAGATTGGGTCCTAATCTTGATGTTCTAGAGGTAATGGTTAAACTAATTCAGATCTAAACCTGAGTGCAAGCTAGGGATTTTTGTTGTTCAGAGAAAAATACGATTGCAGTCCTCCCATGTTTCTGGGGTTTTTTCCAACTTTTCTTTGTTGGATAATGTTTGTACATCCTAATATGTATTTCCTGTAGTACCGCAACGATGGACGTTGGACGCTGCATAGTTCTGTACTAGGACAGACAAAGTGGGAGACCTTCAGCTGCATTCTGGCTGTTATCCGCCATCGGAAATTAGGTACTCCTTTCTTTACTTAATTGGTCGACTAAGTTGTTCGGTGGGTTGTTGAGTTGTTGTGGCTGTGTTATTGCCCAATGTAATTTCTTATACTTACACCCACCAAAATTATATGCTCTCCTTACTATTTGCCCAGGATGACTAATTGATTGGTTATACATAGTTTTGTACATCAGATTGGTTATATATAGGTGTGTAGTACATAAGTATATTTTGTATATGAATTAAATAGGTGGTTCAGTGGTGTGAGATATGTGTGTGCTGCCAGCTTTGCTTAATACTTTTTTCATCAACCGTATTGCAAGCTAGGGATTGTTGACTTTGTGTGGTTGCGTTGTTGTTGTGGTTCTCGGCAGGGTTTGGCTGCTCACCAACCACTACAATTTTATTTGATTTTGCAGAAGATACTGAGAAGGTTGGTTTCTCTAGAGCAGAAAAGGGACATGCCTATACCTTGGTATTTTGCAACTTGATTTGTCCCTGTTATGATTTCCCAGTTGTTTTTGTTGTGGACCTGTAGGAACTACATGTGCCCGCATCTTCTTGCACCATGCTTCTATTTGTGTCTAATATCATTTCCTCCCGCAGGATGAGCTCTGAGTTAAATAAATATCATGAGATGCTAGCCATGTGCATATGAAGGGGTTTCTTGCAAGTAAAAGGACGGTTTTGTGCATTTGGTTGCATTGAGTTGTTAGCTGATTATTGTGTCAGGTATGGACCTTGCCTTTGTACTGTATATTTCGTCACAGTTTGTGCATCATTTTCAGTGGTTCCAGGTTAAGTTCATTGGTATTGGATATGTGTGAGTACCAATTGATCAAATCCAACAATATTAATCAACCATGGATGCTTTGTGCATTGGTTTAGTGGTTACTACTGGTTTAAAACTGGTTGCAAGTCTGATGCAAAGCTCATTTCTGGTTGCTTAATTTCTATGTATTAGTACACATTTTTTGTGTGGTGTGTGTAGCTGGACATGTTCTGTGATATGTAAATGGCTACTGATGTTTCTTTCCTGACTTTATTTCTTGTGTTGGGTAGTTTATTTTATAGTGTATTTTTAGCTATTGTGAATATTTGCATAACGATGTCCTTTGACAGGAAGAAAGCTTCGGACGGTTCTCTGTGTTTGGCTGCTTCCAGTTTTTAGTTGGTTATTGTCTGTCAGGTACGGATCTTACCTTTCTGCTCCATATGCTTTAATTTCTACTATGTATTTATATGCATATTACTTCTGGGTATGTTTCTGGATATGTAAATGGCTAATGATGTTTCTTTCCTGCGTTTATTTCTTGTGTATATTCACCCAGCAGTACCATGTTTGTGTTGCTGTATATCCTATGGATAGTGTCCCTTGTCTTTCATCCCTGTTTGCGTGTCTAACTCTAGCTGGTTCCTATCTAGATAGTAGTACTTCAGTTGTTTCTTGCTTATAAGTTGTTGGGTCTAAAGAGAACTGAATCAATAGCTCTTTGTCTATACTAACTGCTAAGATGCACATGGACATGCTGCTTGCCTCTGCTAAAAGTATTAGTGTCTGCTAGGCACTTTGATGTCGTAGCAATATTAACCCTGCTCTATTCTTCTCTTCACTGCTGCCATTTGTGTTGTCCAATGAAGGATCTTTGGAAATTCAGATTCTCATGTTTACACGCAATCAGGTGGATTGACCAATGGTCCATGTTGACATAGATGCATCTTTCTATTGTCGTTTTAATATTTTATCCAGCAGACAATGCCAATTTGCTTTGTTTAGAATCTCTACCTTTTATGAGCTGCACATGAGCATATAATAATTGTGTGTTTGCTGACGAGGAATGCTTGATCTGTTCTTTCCTTAGGTTCTCATGTTCTAAACTATTCATTTAAAAGGCTTCTACAATACCTTAAAAAAGATTGTTTACTGGATATTACTGTCTTACAAGGTTTAGTGTCGTCATTGATTTAGTAGCAGAAAAACCCTGTCATTATTAGTTATCTTATCTTCTGTGATGAATGCCTGAACCTATAAATCCACTCTTCTTTCGATGTCCTGAATCTACATGTGTTAATTACACATTGTGCTTTGGCTTCATTCTACCTGTTTTAGCTAAAAAATTCTGATTATTGTAGGATCAAACACTTAAGGGCGTGTCTTCTATTTGGGAATGTTCAGTTTCCATGTAAAGAGTGTTATAAAGTTTTTTTCTATGCTCGCCTCTGGCTTGAGTATTGCTAATTATTATATTCCTTTTAGTACATATTGTAGCTTTAAGGAGTACAACTTGATTTCCTTGGCTTTAGATTTGCTCATATGGATGCATTTAATCTTTTGAAAACACAGTAGTACTCGATCTATGTATTAGATCATTTTCCGCTCTACAATCTGTCCTGATGAACATACTACTAATCCTGTTGTCTCCATTCATAGGAAGCTATAAGTTTCGGTACACTGGTTGTCAGCGCTGTCATTGAATGGCTAGGCCAGCCAATTCTGCATATGCAGATCCACATACATATATCTGTAGTGGCTCATTCTGTTCATCAACCTCTGCAGACATCGTGTAAGTAATTCCATTTCAGTCTAATGTTTACAGCACAAATAACACTGGTTAGATTTTCATTTGCCCGCGCTAGGTTGCCAGTTTGGTTTCTACACTCGGGCCACAAAATTGGTGTATATAATAGACTATTTTTCCTCTAGGCTAGCTGTGAAAATCAAAGCTGAGGTGCTAAGCTTCTGTACTCCTTACTGTTGTAAAAAAACACAATACACATGAAATTAATTATGAGATTTCTTAGTCTTAATTTAATCAGCCTTATACAGATGTATAATTAATACTCGAACTAAGTTCAATAGTTTTTTATTTCATAACTATATTTCAATTTCGTTTTCTTGGAGCTATGTGCTCAAATATGGCTTTTCCGTCGGGTTCTGCCTAAAGTCATCGTCATATGCACGTTGTTTTAATTTTAAGTGCTTCTAGGTACTTCCTCTCGATAATTGCTCCAGATTATAGGCGGAGTTGTATTTCATGTTTGGAAGCTTCGCTGAACCAAGTGATTGGAAGTCATATTCACCTGGTGATAACAAATAACCAGCCAACCAGGTGAAGGTCTGAATCAACAAACGGTTACCTCCATTTGAGTTGTAAATTATAATCTCTACGATTTCCTCACTGCCTATATATATGTAATTGCGGGGTGCATCTGCTGGAAATATACCATGTCAATCTGTAGGCTTCGACCATGTTCGATATGATCGCTATTCCTTGTGTATTGTGTAAAGTGTGTTCACCGACTATGTTAGAAATTTGACTTATTTTGCCTGTTCATAGCCTATGTCCATGTCTGCCACAACAACCGTGCTCAATGATATTTTGGTTCCGCTGTCCAGGTTTCTGGTACTGAATGTCTCATTGTTAATGTTGTCGGGTTCAGCCATCATTGCCTTTTTTAATCGTTATCATTTACATGAAACTCATCAGGAGTTTGAGATTGTGTTTCTGAACTGATCAGAACTTATTTAAAACTACTTTCATGTGTGTATATTATGTCCACTTAGATGTGACTCTCATAGTCATCTTATGTTATGACAGTGTGGTGTGAATTTCTATGTTCCTCTTTTGGCTTCGACATTGCTTTTATTTTCCTGTTTCTTAAGATTTTTATTTTTATTGTATGATGTGCTGATTGATAATTTCATACGATCCCAGAAATGTGCTTTCAAATTTATGTAATGTGATCAAATACATATGGATGTAAACTGTCTTTGAAATAATCTGTATAAATTGTGACAACCACGGGCAAAAAATTGACAGAAGCAACAGGTGCCGCGCGGCGAGCCGCGCCGTTCGAATCTAGTTGGTTCACATTTATGGTAGCACAACTCTAGCAAAAGCAGTGCTGGCTTCGTCAAAAAAAAAAAGTTCAAGCTGAGGGACTAACAGCCGAGCACCAACAGAACATTATCGCTACTACTACCACTCGAGTGGAGATTTTGGCTCCCGCTCTCTCCAGTTTAAAAAATTCGAAAATCATATTAGTGAGTTTCAAAAAATTCAGAAAAAATCTGGTTGTAGCCAATAGTTTATCCTACGAACATGCTAAATATCAACTTTAAAGACTTTGTATTCTGAGCTACACAGAGATAACAAAGCGTGGATCTAAGTATGCATGTTTTCAAATCTCCAAATTTTAGGTGATTTCGTTATTTTTGTGTAGCTCGGAATACAATGTATTTGAAGTTGATATTCTACACGCTCGTGGGATATACTATTTTCTACACCCGCTTCTTTTTTCAGAATTTTTTGAAACTCATAAATATGATTTTCGAATTTTTTAAACCGGAGAGAGCACTAGAGCTTGGGAGCCAAAAGTAGTTTCCGCTAGCACTCGTCGTCATACAAAAGAATTTCAGATTGGAGGACTGACAGCCGACCGAAGAAAACAGCATCAATACTAATATAAATCGTCAGGTGGCAATGGCGCCATGTCTATTCGCAAGGGTCTACGATAAACAGGACGCGGCTTAGGCAACAGCCATCTGTCATGAGAAAGAAAGTGCAGGTCAATGAATAGTTTTATTTTAAAAATGTACAAACAAAGTGTTTTAACATGTGTAAGAGAGAATACTTGTTTCCACCACCATCTGCAATGGCAGTAGTTCTGTGTGTCCCGCCAGGAAACAACCATCAGTCAGCCATTTTCAAAAAGCATAAGAGTTACTGAATTGATTTATTTTTTAGATAAAAGGCATAAAATGCTCGACTTTGAATTAACAAAGCCCCAAGTCACCAACGGCAAATACAACATGCTGGTACACATCTTACAAGCATCAGGCAACACAAGCAAACAGAAGATAAAACAACAAAGAACAGCTCAAGAAGCTAATGCAAAAGCCCAAACATGCTAACAAGCAGGAACTTGACAGCACCACAGGACCCAAGCTGGCGGACGAAGACGCCATGAAGAAGAAGCGGCGGAAAAATGCACCCACACCACCGCGACTGAGCAGGACCTCCGAAGCTCGAACGCTCACCAGGCAAATATGCCGATGTGGCCGTAGAGGGGAACCCATTTCCCTCTCACCCAGGCTCGAGGGCGCCGACCCATCGGCAGACAGGGGCAACATTGTTGCGAGGAAGACGAAATCTGGCACCCGCCAATCAACCCGATAGATGTCGTCGCCGAACAAGAGGAGCCGCCATGGCTACCACCAAAACCGCAAAGCACGACCACCACCCCTGCAATCCCCCAGACGACGCCTCTAGGAAGGGGAACGACGTAGCAACGTCGCCGCCATCGGAAGGGGGATGCGGATTTTGCCTGAAGAAGGGGGAGGGTTGGGGGGACTGATACCTCGACGAACGCCTTCGAGATGGAGCACGACGCCCGTGGGCGTCGCGTCGTCGTGGCCCGCTCCGCGGCCAAGGGTTTCCCCCGGTATGCCAAGTCACCCACGCCAACCATGCTGCACAACACCAAAATCCGGCGAGACACTGGAGATCGAGCTGGCAGGGAGTCGAGCACGACGCGAAAGGAGGCAGCTTCTTCCACAGATGTAGCCGGGCCGGCGGAGCGGCCCCGCACCGCGACCTTGACCAGCCAAACCTTCGCAGCCCACACAGCCAAAGGAGAGGCCAGCACGCACCACAGACGCCATCAGCCGCCGGATCGACGCCGTCCCTTCCGCCCGGGGCCGCCGCCCGACATCCAGACTCCCCCGCACCAACCTCCGCAGCCAACCGAAGAGCACGGGCACCAAAAGCCGACAGAAACTCACCGAACGCCTTCATCCCGAAGAACTGGACCAGAGCAGAGCAGGTGGGAGAGGGAGGCCAGCCGGCACCGGGAGGAAGGACCCTTGTCCTCCTCCGCACCTCACCCTGGATCTAGTGAGTCAACGGTCCCCTGACCAGATCCACCGCCAGATCCTTGCGAGCCTCCGGTGCCAACCACCGCTTGAAGAACAGGGGCTGCCTCCCATGGAGGACGACGGAGGAGAGCCGCGCATTGGGCCCCGACCCGTCCTCTACGGACGCCAGCACTCCCCACGAGAACGAAGGAAGCACGCGGAGGAGGCCTCGCCGCCGCCGTCTTCGAAGGGTGCACGGGCTTGTTGTCGGCCAACTCAGGCGGCGGCGAGGAGGGAGGAGGAGAGGAGGAGCTGTGGCGGCTAGAATTTGGGTCGCCTCCGGTGTCGCCCCAGGGGAGCGACACGGGAGGCACGAGGGGGCAATTGATTTATCTGATACTACAATGTAAGTATTAACACGTGTTAGAATCTTTACCTGTGTTTATGACCCCCAACATCTGCACTAGTCCTGCAAGTACACACAAACAAAAATGTTTAATTAAAAAATGATTTATTGTGTGAAAACTAGAGATGAATCTTAATAGAGATCCAAACTGAGACAACTTCCCTAGCAACCCCTTTATTTAAAAAAAGAAAACAAGGCATACCATTCTTTATTTAAGCCCAACAAGAGGCGGTGAATAACATCCCTTGGCAGGAACGGAGTTTCTTCCTCATGATAAAAGTTCATTCCAACAAATTCCCCATCAGTGTCAATAAGAGGGCCCCCAATCCCAGCCTAGCAAAACAAAAGTATCATACAAGGGTTACACACAGATATCAGTTGATAGATGTAGTTGGTAGCTTATATGTTACTAGTCCAATGCTAATAATAATTTAGCATGTTAAAGGTATTGGGTAAATCCAAAAGAAATACCTCGGTGATTTTACAGGTGTAGACACGGAGTTCTATGCAATCGAGTTCGCTTTTTTTGCCGATCAACACCCCCTCTGTAGCCATTACTCGGCGATACGCAAAAAGACAACCCACAGCTATTACGTTCATACATGAGGTAACTTGATGCCCACTGATTTCTATTGCACAAGGACCCCAGTATCCCATGATGTCAACAAGAGCAATGTTGTAATGTAAATTATAACAGTTCAATATCCCTACGACTCGAAATTCCTTTGGAAGACAAACTTCGATCTGCAATGATTAGGTATGTTAGCAAGTATCTGAAATGAAAGGCCAATAAAAATAAAAATTAGCAGTAACAACCCTCAAATTATCATCAATCATGTGTGATTCTCCAGAAACTCTAACCAAACTTGCCGAAGTCAGAATTGTTGCTGAGCGTGCATTGCACTTCATAAATACACCTGCACAAGCAAATTTCTTTGCAAACCCTAAAGAGGTAATCATTTCAGTTATCAATCATTGATCAATTATAACATGGAAATGTAATGACTATATACATAGTCATTACCGTTGAATGAAGCAAGTGAGACAACACTACGATTCATTTTTGAAGCAAGACGATCTCTTGATTTTGAAGCAACTGAGGTAGCACTTCGATACATTTCTGAACCAAAACCATTGTATGGTTTTCTAAAGATAGCATCGTTGAATTCCTCTTCGAGACCTTTAATGATACGCTGTCCTGGCATGATACACAAGTTAATGTGCTGATAAAGTTTTTAAAGTGAGCATGTGCAACAATCTAAGCAAAGACGAAATGAATCTAACTTTCCATCTCCTCTTCCTCCCTGCTTTTGAAGTTCGGCGGCTGTCAGCCGAGCCTCTTGTGTCCAGGGCTGCAGTAGTATCCTATGAAATAATTTTTGCTCACCTCCTGTCATGTGTAAACATGGTTCTTTCATCTCATATTTGATTCTTTCTCTTGTAGCATCATCAACCCTGCAGAACAAGGTAGAAAACTCACTAGGATAAATCCGCAAAAACAAGATATTTTTTTGAATGGTCACCGGGGGGGATAAATCCCCACCTGAATATTTTTTTCATTCAAGTTGCCTTGAGCCTTTGCAGCCTCTACAAGATGGGTTCAAATGAACCAGAGTACACGGGGATTACAAGGGGAGAGATAAAAGAAAAAACACAGACACGAAGAGAGGGAGCGGCAAGAACCACCATGAGGCACAAGAAGATGAGAGGTGTTGTCGAGGGATCACAATACCAAGATTCAACAAATAGCCTAGCGCGCCACACCGGCGAGCGTATCGAATCCCACGGCACAACTCAGGAGCATCCACAATCAACGAGTGCCAAGCCTAGCACCTAGCACGAACCTTGACTGGGAGCTCCGCCACGAGAAAACGAGACGACAAGCAGGTGGGGGAGGCATCAATTGCGTCGTCATTGAGCAAAGGTGAACCGAGACGCCACCAAAAGCCCGAAGCTCGCCACACTGCACGGCCGCCAAGGGAGGGTCTTGGGCAAGCAAACCAAGTGACCGAGATCACGCGAAGACCTGCCAGAGAGGGACAACAAACCACCATCGGCCCCAAGCTGGCCGCACCGACACCACCAAAACACCACACCGCCAGCACACGCCGCAACCGAAACCATACTCAGGGTCTCCAAGATAACGCCTCCAAGGAGGGAGTGCAGCAGAGACAACACCATCATCCGAGCCGGCAAGCCGGCTCTAAGGTTTTCACCTGGAGACCTCTCGAGTATTGTTGGTGCCGGAACTCCACAGCGGCACCTCCAGCGAGGAAACGGTGTCCATGAACACCGCTGCCACCGGCATCGACAAGTCGATGCAGGGTTCTCACCCGGAGTTTCGAGCATTTACCTACAGAAAGGAGGGTTGAGCATTTACCAGAGTTGGAGGCAGAGAACCTCGTCGATCTCCACCGGGAGCACCGCACCATGCGGGGGCAACCAGGACGGGGACGAACGGCCTCTCCAAGCACCTCGCCTGCAGAAGCACCACCCAAAGAGCAGCAGAACCACCTCCAGACTCCGGACGTCGCGCCGCCCGCCGCAGCCACGCCGACCGCCGACGCCAACCACCACTGGCCGCCGCCCGGGAACCCACCACCACCGGGCGCGACGCGGACGCAGCCCAATGGCGACACCGCCACGAAGCCAAACACACCCACACGGCCAGGACCAAACAGCGATGCACAACCACCAGCTGCCGAGCGCCTCGGCCTCCTCTGCCGAGCGCCTCGGCCTCCTCGAAACCCACAGCACCGGCCGCCCGCGCCGACGCCACGCCGGAGACGCAGCGGCTACGGCCCGTCGGCCCAGATCGGGCCCGGTTGGGCCCGCGGCCGCCGCCAGCCAGTGCGGCCGGCGCTCCTCCGTCGCGCCCTCGGCCTCGCGACTTCCCGCTCCTCCCAGTGCTCCGCCGCGCCGCCCTGCCGCCTCCACACCGCCGCGGTGCACCGCATCGGGTCGCCCTGCGCGACCACCGTCGACTTTCATCTCCGCGCGAAGACAGGGCCTCCGGGGTCCGCCTACTATCCTCCCCCATCTTTGACGGCGGAGGGGCCGCCACCGCCGTCGGCGCCGGCGACGGCAGCGGCCTGGATGGCCGGATTTGGGGGCTGCTTTAGGGTTTTTTTTTGGGGGCGCCTCCAGAGCCCCCCGTGCGAGGGACCCGGGAGGTGGAGCAGAAGGGTATTCGCAAAAACAAGATATCACAGACCATAAACAAAACAAGCTATTAAACAAGGGGGGAAAAGAACAAGAAGGGAGCCAAATGGTCACAGATATTTGATATCACAGAAATGTATTAAACAATTTCTCGATGGGCCTTCTTAAATGTAAGTTAAGAGTGTAGCAGCAATATGTATTAGCGCCAGCACTGAAATAACAACCTTAATCAAGTACAATGCAACTGCAGCTTGTTGGGCTGCAAGAGGAGATGGTAACAGATGCAGAGCAACAGGAGATGCCAAAAAGGCAGACAAGTACAAAATAGCTAACGGGGCAGTTTTTGGGATAAACTCATAAACCTCGGAAGCCGTTGTTTTCCTTCAGAATGATACACCCCTTGCACAAACTCAAATATAAATAGGGGAGCGAAATGTACTACAGGATGGAGTACGAGAGAAGCATGGATAAGCCAAACAGAGTGTGTGGTTCATCGATACTGAAAGGGTACATACCTGATCATCCCGTGATTCACCAAGAATTTTAGGATGGAAAGCCTTTGTATGTAGGGGGTCTTTCTTTCTTTGGTACGAGAGCAGTTCATCCCAACAAAGTTGCCGTCAAAATCAACAAGGGGACCTCCAATCCCGACCTAGCATAGTTACGCATGAAAAATGCAATTCATAGTACCAGAAACAAAGAATATGCATCAGCGCATACAATGGTAGAATATAGATTAAGCTGCCGTCCATACCATCATACAAAGAACATCACAGATTAAAGATGGCTAGCTCACCTTGTGGATACAGCATGTGCTTAACATTGGCGCGTAGGTTGGAGCGCTTGGAGAGGAAATATCTACTCCCCTTTTGTACCTTAATGATCCTGAACTGAAATTGCGCCATACAGCTACTACCTTCCTATAAGGCTCAAACTGCATGTGACGATCAAGACTTACATGTGCAACAGCATCAAACCCGGATACTTTTGAGATGTTGACGACGAAAAAATCAATATAGGGATTCTCTATCCACCCATTGACAATCTGATCATTCGGAAGGCGTACTTTAATCTCAAATGAGCACAAGGAAACTGAACCAATGCTTAAAGGTGCAGTCAATCCTCGAGTGATCTTCTTTCGACGCCAATTATGTGGAATCAAATCAAGCGATGTCAGGAAACTTGTAACCCCGGGACATGAGCTCTCGATGCATATGCCTGTGCGTTCACGTAGCTTGGTATCACCTGGAGAAGGAGAGTCATTTATACGTGCAAACTGAATGTCAAAAACCAAGGTAACATGCGTGAGAAATTATTAACAGCCGACCTTGGAATGAGGCCAGCGCCACAACACTCGTACGTAATCTGGAAAGTATTTGCGCACTCAAGTTGTCTTTTCTGGATTTACTCGAGCTGCTCAATGAGGTACCATCCAAACCTAGTTCATTGAAATACTAGTAAAATCATGTGTGATACAGTTAAGCGAACCGGCCGTCAATTTATTACCGTGAACGAATATGTACTGGCAGGAAAGAGTAAACATGCAGCATCGACTCACTTGGTGGCCTAGTTACTGATCTTTTGTAAGGGCGTTGCTCTCCATTGCCTCTCGTCAGCCCGCGCTTGCTTTTCATCTTCGATCTTTTCAAGACAGCCTGAATAGCAATAAGTAAAAAAAAATCAACAAAAAAACCTAGAAACTGTGGCGGAATCGCGCTAAGTAACTGGATGGGTTGAAGTATCCACCATATACAACCAAGAAAGAAAGATTTTGAATTAGATCTCGGATAATCTAAGCAACCAAAAATTCCACCGGAGGTGGAGAAGGGATACCTTCGAAACAAGCCTCTGCCCGCCGCCGCTGCTTAATTCGTCGAGTTCGTCTCCTTTCATTCTTTTTTTTTAGGGGACGTCTCCTTTCATATCGTTGCCCTTCCCGGACAGCGGCCACTGGAGGCCCACGCGCGCAGCTACACGGACTAGGGCCATATACCACTCATGCTTACACGGACCGTCTGCCCCAGCTGGGACTTGGACCGAAAGATCAGTTTTTTCTTTTCTTTAGTTAGGTCGGCTGGGCCGTTCATTCGGCTTTTCAAATTGGGTATGCAATTATAAACTGCAGTATTCTTGAAATACTTCAAAAATATTTTGCTACTGGACATAACCGATTCCTAAAACCACCCATATGAAAATGTGCTACAGTTAAGAGATTTTTCATTGAGATGGATGTAGAGGTGATCAGAAATATCCTGTTGAATACTCCTCACCTTATAGCCGTAAGGGTCTCTTCTCGGTTTGGTCGGCACATCGTATGCAAGCTGAGACGAATAAGAGACAGCACGAGGATTGGTGTGATATGAATGATGCTAATTTTAATACTAACAACATAAGAAACAATGGTCGTTCACTTGATAGATCCAAGTACAGCGGAAGATGAAGGTTTTCCTGCAGATATTAGCTAGATATTCGGTGCAAAAAACCGAGACTAGATACACGAGAAATATTGCACTGTCTCCAATATATGTACTGTGTGGTGTGAAACCCCCTCGTAAGCGTCTCACGTCGCCCCCGCGGCGACCGAGACGCCTCTCCTCCCGCCGACAGCTCCTCACCCCCTCCCGTCCTTCCTCTCCCGCCGCCGCCGCTGGGGCAAAGCCCGCGCGCGGTGCTGGCGGCGGTGGTTGTTTTTTACCCGGCGTCTGGAGGGCCTCGCGGGTGGTTTCTTCAGGCGGCGGTGCTCTCTGCTTGGTACCTCGGCCGACGGGCGGCGGAGCTCTTGGCAGGCGGCGGGATGGCAGCTCGGCAGCGGGGACCAGATCTGGGCCTAGGGTTGGGCCTAGGTCTGGGCTGCAGTGGGCCCGGTCGGTGCTCAAGGCATGTGGGGCTGCTTGTGGGTGGTGCGGTGGCACCGCATCCGCCGTGCTCGTCGCCCCTGTTGCCTCCTCTCTCCTCCGCGGGTCGCCTGTGGGCTAGATTCCGGCCAGGCGGGCTCGGATCTGGAGCAACCAGCCATGCCCATTTCGGGGAGCTGGTGTCCTGTTGGTGCGAGTACCTGGACGTCGGGGCGGCGGCCCCGGATGGAGAGGCTGCATGCCGGGCTTCGCGGCAGGCAGCGCTGCAGCGGTGGTGGCGCTTCTGGTTGGCTGCATGGGTAGCGACGAGAGGGGCGGTGGGTGATCCTGGTGTTGTCGTCTTCGCGGTGGCGGCTCCCTGGTCTAGATTTGGAGAGCTTGAGTGGGTAGCGGCGTTCCCCTTGTCGGGTTGTTTTGGCGATCCTCAGGTGGTATGGGTGACGGTCCGAGCGAAAGCTCCGCGTTTCGGCGTCGGCGGTGGCGACGCTTATGGGCGTCATATCCCTCTTGGGGGGTGCCGATGTGGGTCCTCTCACCGTGCCAGGGCTCCGGGTAAAAATCCTAGTCCGTCTTCGGACTCGACGGCGACGGCGTTCTGCATCGTTACCTTCTTGAGGGCGTTGTCGTGGAGCTCAGGGTCCTGTTTGTTGCAGCTTCGAGTTTGCCCTGTTCCTGGCGTGAAGCTTCTTCGACTCTGACATGGACGACCTCGCTGGCCTCCTATCATTTACACGTGATAACGTTTCATTGTTCTCGGTCCTCGCTGTTCGCTGGCAGGATCGGCGCTCAGCGGCCCGGAGCGAGAGGGCAGGTGGCCCTCTCCAGCAATGGCTTGGTGTGTTCAATGCAACGTTATCCGATGGTTTTATCAAGAGGCGCGGTTTCGCTCTTGTTTGGTAGCCTAGGTTGCCTAGTGTTAGGTGTGGCTTCTTCGGTTTTCTTGCTCGACTTGGAGTTGGGGGCTTCGCTTCCCTCTCTTTTGTCGTTTCTTTTGACTTGCTTTGTAAGAGGGTTTCCTCACCACCATGTATCAGTTTGGCCGTTGTGGCTTTATTTATAAAGCGGGGCGAAAGCCTGTTTCGTGGTGTGGTGTATCTATTGACTCATGGTGGAATGCTCTGATAGATAGATACAAGAGATATCTTCAGACAACAAAGACTAGATTCAATAAGTGTGTTCGCTCCGCAGATGGAGTCAATGCGGTTGTTTTTCTTCCTAACGCTATCGAAGCGATGGAGAAGAAGGGGATTCTTGACCCATTCGTAGCTCGTGCAGATATGGCGAGCGGGGAAGTGTGGAGACTGCAGATGAATTCTTAATGAGCGCACCCTCAATGGCATTTCGCCGACCATTGGTTGGCATGCTTGAAAGGACTTTGTCCGTTAATCTTGTTTTGGTGTTTGATAACAACACTCGGAAGTTTTTAACATACCGCTATGTGTCTACAGGTTTTTGAGTGTCTAAACCATATGTATACTAGTGTGTATCTGTGTATGCAAAAGGGAAGAAAAGTGAGTTGTCGCAAAGAAGAGACGAAAGGGAAATTGTGCAGCGCGTCGGCCGGCCCTCCAGCCGGCCTAGGCCGGCCCTCAGGCCGGAGGTGTCGGGTCCCTCGCCAGCCTCTCCGCCGGCCCAGGCCGGCCCCCAGGCCGGCCGTGTCTGGCCTTCCCGCCGGCCGTGTCTGGCCTTTCGCCGGCCTTCCCGCCGGCCCAGGCCGGCCCCCAGGCCAGCCGTGTCTGGTCTATCGCCGGCCTTCCAGCCGGCCCAGGCCGGCCGTGCTCTGCCTGGTCTGCCGGCCTTCCTGCCGGCCCAGGCCGGCCCCCAGGCCGGCCGTGCTCTGTGGTGTCAGCCGGCCCTCCAGCTGGCCCAGGCCGGCCCCCAGGCCGGCTGGTCGACGACCCCTGCTCGTTTTCTAACGGCCACTTTTTCAGCAGGGGTGTATATATACTTCGTCTCCTTCCTTTGGACAAGGGGCTTGGACAACATTGAAGACCTCCATTAACACAAGCACAAGCTTTACTAGATCTCCCAATCCCTCCACCCAAACTGTTGATCTTTGGAGGATTGAAGGAGAAGGCCCCGATCTACATCTTCACCGAGCCGTTTGTCATTTCCCCCTCATTCACTTGAGGGACCATTGCTAGGGTTTCCACTAGGAAAACCTAGCCCCCTATTGTACTCACTTGATTGTCTTTGTGACAGATTGTAGCTGTTTGGGAGCCCCCAATCCTTTGTGGGTTGTGCCCCAAATCGTTGTTGTAAAGGCTCCGGACTCCGCCTCGAAGGTTTCCGATAGTTGAAGTGAACCAAACCTTTGTGGTGCGGTTCACCGGAGAAGAGGGTGAGGCCTTTGTGGCCGTTGAACCATTGTGTTGGTTCACACCTCTCCAACGAGACGTACTCCCCTAAAAAGGAGGAACTCGGGATTACATCCGTGTCTCCGCGTGCTTTGACTTCGGTTACCTCTATCCTTGTTTACCGCCTTATTATATCGTGCTTAGTTGCTAGCTTGTCATATAGGTAAATTCACCGTAGTTGCATATCTAGAGAATTTACCTTTTGTGTCAAGCCTAAATTGAAAAAGACTAAAATTGGAGTAGCACCTATTCACCCCCCCCCCTCTAGGTGTCATACCGATCCTTTCAATTGGTATCAGAGCTAGGCTCTCTTGTTTTGGGTTTAACCGCCTAAGAGAAGTATGACACAAAGTGAGGATGAGGCCGATCTTGCCAAGGCCAAGAGACCATGGCATCCATGGCCGATATCAAATCGTTGGAAACAACATTGACATCGTCCATGAATGACATGAATGTCAAATTTGATGAGTTGCGTGACATGCTCATGAAACTCACAAATGCCAAGGTTTCGGAAACCATCCCACTAGAGGGTATCTCTAACTCCGATGAAGGTGATTCCGAGGAGGGTAAAAAGAAAAATGAGAAGGGGTGGAAACCACCTCCGGATCTAAACCATCTCCTCCTCCTACCAAGCATGAAGATGGGAAGGAAGAGTACCATAACGTTCCGGGATGGTACCCTATCGACCCACCTATCACCACCCGCATAAACCCCATTGGTCCTCCACCTAAGCTTAATGCATTAGCCTTTGCTAGTTGGCAACGCTCAATGAAATCTCATATTAACAGTGCCTCTATCGAGCTTTGGAGGATCATTGAAGATGGGTACAAGGTTGCGGATCCAAGCAATGTGACAAGAAGAGAATTTGCCGAAAAGCAACTCAATGCCTCCGCACTCCATATGATTGAACTTTCAGTGGTGAAAGTGACAAGCATTATGTTCTCAATGCCACCACCGCCAAAGAAGCTTGGAATTGTCTTGAGGTTGCATTTCTTGGGAATGAAAGCATGAAGAGAAACCGATATGAGTCTTTGAGCAATGATGCCGAAGGCTTCTACATGTTTGACAATGAGACTCATGAAGACATGTATGGAAGACTCAAGACTCTTGCAAAGGCCTTCTTTGATGTGGGGGCAACCTATGTGGATGATGCTTATGTCAAGAGGAAGTATGTGAATGCTCTCTTGCCTTCCGAGCCCATCGAGGTGAAGGCCATTCAAGGAAGACACAACTACAACGAAATGACATCCAATGAAGTTATGCAAGAAGTGCAAGCCTCCAAGGTTGCCACCAAGAATGCCGAAGATAGCCGTGCTAGGGCCATGGGGATGAAACAAGGCCCCTCACTTGCTTTGAAGGCCAAGGTGGTATGTCTTGATGAGGTTGAAGCGTGCCCAAGCAACATTGCTCCAAATGATCTTGAACCGGCTCTAAATGGTCATATAGCTCTTGCCACAAGAGAGTTTTGGCAAGACCCGGCAAAAGCTAAAGCCAAGGTTGATAAAGAGAACAACTCAAGTGGGAAGAAAGAGCTAGCCTCAAAGTGGAAGACGTGCTACAATTGTCATGACAAGAACCACTACATAAGAGAGTGTCCTTATGAGAACCGAGAGCAAAATGGTGGGAAGCTCATCCCCAAGGACCATTCAAAGTTGATCCAAAAGAAGCCCGCAAGACCAAGGAAGCCTTTCTTCAAGAAGGCACCAAGAATTGTGTTGGTGGCACAAGAAGAATATGCCACAAGTGATTCCGAAGATGAAGATGCACCTACTAAAGAGGTAGCCGCATTGGCTATTGTATCAACTTCATCATCTTCTCTCTTTGAATCCCCCAATGAGAACTTCTCCACCAACAACGCTCGTTGCCTCATGGCTAATGTCACCGAGGTATCATCTCCTTCTCCCAAGACTATGCATGAAATGAGTGATCAATCTAGTCTTGTGATTAAGAAAGAACTTGTTGCTTTCGATACTTCATGACTAACTTGCAAGGTGAAGCTAAGGAACATGTTGAGTCTCTCATGAGACAACTATGTGCGGCCGAAGAACTTCTTCAAGAAAAGAGTAAGATTGAGAGAGAGGATTCTCTCACCATTGCCTCTTTGAATGCTTCCGTAGCATCCTTGAATGCCTCTCTTGATGAAGAGAGTGAAGAAAGATGTTCTCTTGAGGAAAGACTTGAGTCTCTTGATGCTAAAAATGATGATATCATTAATAAAATCATTAAGGATAGAGATCATGTTGTTGCTAAATATAAAGTGCTTAAAAAGGAGAAAGTTGAACTTGGGGTTGCTAATGCTAGACTTCTTGAGGATATGGAGAAGCTTGACAAGGCTCACAAGGCCTTGGAAACAACTCACTCCCTTTTAGTCAAGTCTCATGAGCAACTTCAAACTCAACTTTCTAAATCTAGCTCAACTAGCATATCTATTCTTCCTCGTGTTCATGAAAATGTTATTGAAGAAAATGTTAGTGCCAAGACCTCTATTCCCAAAGTAAAGATAAGGGTATTGCTTACTTATTTGAGCAAAAACCACACAAAGGGAAGGAGGGTCTTGGTTATGTAGCCGAGCCCAAGAAGAAAGTGGGCAACAACAAGAAGATCAAGACCAAGCCCGCACAAGCCGAGACTTCCATTGCGGGTGGTAGTGCCACAAGGGGCAAGACCACTCGTAGTGACTTTGCGGGGCATAACAACCCCAACTATATTCTTTATGTTGATTATTATGGGGATGTTTATGCTCAATATGTTGGTCCATATGATGGTTACATTGATTACTCTATTTGGGTTCCTAAGACCCTTGTTGCTAACCAAAGAGGACCCATTGAGAAATGGGTACCTAAATCCAAGCAATGATTTCTTGTAGGACTATGCTTCCGGTGGATCGAAATGGGTGGTTGATAGTGGATGCACTAGTCATATGACCGGAAGCAAGGAGATTATGACGGACTTGAGACCAAATCTAGATTATACAATAACCGTCTCTTATGGTGATAATTCAAAAGCTGAGGTAAAGAGTCTCGGCAAGGTGGTAGTTGCAAGGGATATCACCCTTGTAAATGTCATGCTTGTTGAGTCTCTAGGTTACAATCTTATGTCCGTTCGTGCTCTTAATAAGATGAACTTTGATGTCCATTTTACTATTGATATGGTGGTACTCTTGAGGAGCAAGACTCTAAAGGTCATGTTCGTTGGGTATGTTGAAAATGAGTTGTTTGTGGTAGACTTTTCGGGGTCTACCAACACTCAAGCAATATGCCTATTCGGAAAGGCCGACGTGGGGTGGTTGTGGCATCGCCGCTTGTCCCATGTCAACATGAGAACTTTGCAAAGTCTTCACAAGGGTGGCCACATTCTTGGACTAAAAGACAATGTTTCTTTTTCTAGAGATCGTCTTTGTAGGGCTTGTGTTGAAGGAAAGATGCATGATTCTCCCCATCCGGGCAAGACCATTATTTCATCAACGAGGATTTTGGAACTTCTTCATGTTGATCTCTTTGGTGCCGTGCCTCAACCTAGTCTTGGTGGGAAGAAATATTGTTTGGTGATTGTTGATGACTATTCAAGATTTACTTGGGTTTATTTCTTCAAGACGAAGGATGAAACCCAACAAACCATCATCGACTTTTCCAATATTGTTCAACGCCAATACAATGTCCCTATTTTGGTCATTAGGAGTGATAATGGCTCCGAGTTCAAGAACTACACCTTAAATGAGTTTCTTAGTGAAGAGGGGATTCGTCATCAATATTCCGCTGCATATACCCCTCAACAAAATGGTGTAGCCGAAAGGAAGAACCGGACTCTCATGGATATGGCAAGGTCTATGTTGGCGGAGTTTAAGTCTCCGCTATTCTTATGGGCCGAGGCTATCTCCACGGCGTGTCACTCATCTAACCGGTTATTCTTTCGTGTTGGCAAGAAGTTTACATCTTATGAGATGCTCACCGGCAACAAGCCCAATGTCTCCTACTACCGAGTTTTTGGTTGTAAGTGTTTCTATAAGAACAAAAGTGTTCGTTTGTCTAAATTTGAATCTAAAGCTTTAGAGGGTGTTTTTGTTGGTTACGGTGCCGAATCTCACACCTATAGAGTCTATGACAAGACCGTTGGGAAAGTCATAGAATCTTGTGATGTGAGGTTCGATGAGAATGACGGCTCCCAAGTGGCGCAATTTCATGTTTGTGATGTAGATAATGAGGAACCTCAAGAAGCAATAAGAAGAATGGGGGTTGGTTTCCATCGCCCCATTGAAATCCATCATGAGCCTCCTCAAGCAAGTCCTAGCTCCACTCATGTGGAGAATCCATCATCACAAGTTGAAGTTGCACCTTCTATGGAAGCAAATGATGCACCTATCCAAGAACAAGTTCAAGGCCCTCCTCAAGTTGACCAAGAGGCTATTCAAGAACCAAGTTCTCCTATTGTCAACACTAGCCAAGGTCAAGACCAAGATCAACCCTCTCCTTCCTTTGTTGAAGATGAGCTTCAAGATGATCAAGGTCAACACTCCGGTCAAGACGGGGACTCAAATGATCAAGATGATCAAGCGAAATTCCTCGCATCAATGAGGATATCGAAACCCGTCGTATAGCAAGAGTCAAAAAGGATTGGAGAAGAAAGAGTCTTCATCTAGAAATATCATTGTTAATGTCAAGAACAAGGTCACCACAAGAAAACAATTGGCAAATTTCAATGAACATCAAGCTCACATCTCTATGGTGGAACCAAAGAAAGTCTTTGAAGCTCTTGAAGATCCGGATTGGTTGGAAGCCATGCATGAAGAACTCAATAACTTCAAGCGCAACAAAGTGTGGAATCTAGTGGAGAAGCCAAAAGATTGCCTCAATGTTATAGGCACCAAGTGGATATTCAAGAATAAGCAAGATGAGCATGGAATGGTTGTGAGGAACAAGGCAAGATTGGTAGCACAAGGGTTCTCTCAAGTTGAAGGCATTGATTTTGGAGAGACCTATGCTCCCGTGGCTCGCCTTGAGTCCATCCGTATCCTTCTTGCATATGCATCACATCATAATTTCAAGTTGCAACAAATGGATGTGAAAAGTGCCTTTCTTAATGGTCCTTTAAAGGAGTTGGTATATGTTAAGCAACCTCCGGGATTTGAGGATCCACACTTCCCTAACCATGTCTACAAACTTGATAAGGCGCTCTATGGTCTCAAACAAGCACCTCGTGCTTGGTATGAGCACCTAAGAGAGCTATTGTAGACCGTGGCTTTGAAGTGGGGCAAATCGATCCCACTCTTTTTACCAAGAGGGTTAAAGGGGAGCTTTTCATATGCCAACTTTATGTTGATGATATCATATTTGGCTCTTCTAACAAAGCTTTTAATGATGAATTTTCAAAGCTTATGACCGATAGGTTCGAGATGTCCATGATGGGAGAGTTGAAGTACTTCCTTGGTTTTGAGATCAAGCAATTGAGTGGAGGGACCTTCATCTCTCAAGCCAAATATATCCAAGACATGCTCAAGAGGTTCAAGATGCAAAATGCTAAAGAGAAGAAGTTTCCTATGGACACCAAGTGTCATCTTGAACTTAATCCAAAGGGTAAAGATAAGGATGTTGATCAAAAGCTCTATCGTTCTATGATTGGTTCTTTGCTTTATCTTTGTGCATCTAGACCCGATATTGTGTTGAGTGTAGGAGTGTGTGCAAGGTACCAAGCGGCTCCCAAAGAAAGCCACCAAACGGCGGTTCTTCGAATCTTTCGATATTTGGTTCATACCCCAAGGTTTGGTTTGTGGTATCCTAAAGGCTCAACTTTCTCTCTTGCCGGTTACACGGATTCGGATTGGGCCGGTTGCAAGGATGATAGGAAATCAACTTCCGGGGCTTGCCAATTCCTTGGTAGGTCCTTGGTGAGTTGGTCTTCTAAGAAGCAAAATTGCATATCTCTCTCCACCACCGAAGCCGAGTATGTGGCGGCCGCTAGTTGTTGCACTCAATTGTTGTGGATGAGGCAAACTTTAAAGGAATACGGTGTCCATTGTGACAAAGTGCCTCTTTTATGTGACAATGAAAGTGCTATCAAGATTGGCCACAACCCGGTGGAGCACTCAAGAACGAAGCATATTGAGATTCGCTATCACTTCATCCGTGATCACATCATCCGGGGTGATATTGAGCTTGGTTATATTCCCACGAAGATCCAACTTGCCGATATGTTCACGAAGCCACTTGATGAAGCAAGGTTCACTTATTTGAGGCATGAGCTAAATATCATCGATTCGGGGAGCGTCGCTTGAATATCTTGCATACACACCTATATCTTAGCTATTGTTTGGTTTAGGTGTAGGCATGGACATAGGGGGAGTGCGGTCCTAATCCATTGGACTATCCCTCCCCCCATTATGCCGATAGTAAGAACTCATTTTGTCTCTATATGTTCATTTTATGAATTGTGAGCTTAAATGACGAGTAGTGGCGGTGAACCCAAGATATATCTTCGCGGTGTCACACCACTTACACTCATACATGGTGGTCTAGGCCACCGCCCTCTTCTTGTTGAAGAGTTGGATCTTATTCGAGCTTTCATTGCATACATTTCGGTGTTGTGTCCTCTAATCATTTCCAATGTTGTTTCTTGCATGTTTTCATTTGTTTTGTCCATTGGAAGTGTGTCGATTTCTTTGTCATATTGCATCTTCCCCGGATCACTCATTTGGTTGCTCAGATGTTCAGAGGTCCTTGTTTGAAGTTTCAAGTTTGGGAAGTCAAAAAAAAAAAAAAGAAAAGAAGGAAAGGATAAGAAGAGGCAGTTGCCTGGCCGGCCTCCCGCCCAGCCCAGGCCGGCTGGAGGGCCGGTGGCCTCGGATGCCTGGCCGGCCTCCCGCCCAGCCCAGGCCGGCTGGAGGGCCGGTGGCCTCGGATGCCTGGCCGGCCTCCCGCCCAGCCCAGGCCGGCTGGCAGGCCGGGCCTGCCCTTCTTTGTCTCCCCCGCCCAGCCCGAGCTTCACATCCCCTCTCTGTCCCGAGCTCCATCCATGGCCGTCCTCCTCTTTCCCTTCAAGCTCCTCCACCTCCTCCCCACCCCATGAGCCGCTCCCCACCCCGTTTCCTCCACAGATCTGAAAGGGCTCCACTCCCTCTTCCTTCCTGTCCACTCAGATTTCTCATTGGTGTTTGAGTGTGTGAGATCTCCTCCATTGTTGGTGTGCTTGGAGCTTCTCAAGGTTGAAGGATGGACAATTGGCCAGATGATATGGAAGTTCCTCCTCAGTCCAGCAGGGCAGGTAACAGCAATGTCTTTGAGGGGTTGGAAGATCTTGTTGATCTCAATGCCGTGTCCTCCTCCGGGCACCATTCCAAGAGGCTCAAGAAGTGCAATGCAAGGAAGCAAGTGACTCCTCCGGGCCAGCAGGGCAAGCAGCCCAAGAAGAAGGTGAGCAAGAAGCCTCCTGTCAATCCTCTTGAACCGGTACGTGCATCTTGGGTCAAAGTGAAAGCTAAAGAGTTCAAGAAAGATCGTTTGCTTTTCAATCCATATGCCTTTGGTCAGCCCACATGCCTAGATGATAGCCGATTCTATTGTAAGATGCATCAACAAGTTTTTCATCAACGTGTTCGTATGAGGAAGAATGCTCATGTCCCCACGGATTATTTCAACCTTGACAATGTTAGAGAACATTGGCCTGATGTGATGGCTCTTATGGATTTTCATCAAATCTCGAAGATCATGACTGTTAGTACCCCATATTCGCCTGATTTACTTCAGCAATTCTATGCTACAGTGCATTTCTCCACTGATCCTCAAAGGAGTTTGACTTGGATGAGTGCAAATGTTCAGTGTTCAGCTACTCTTGCGGAGTTTGGGGCACTCTTTGGTCTCTCTGAATTGCAGCCTGCACCGTGCTATGTTCGTCTTCACCTCTCGAAGCCTATTCCGGCTGAGTCTGGGATCCGTCATTGCTATCCTCCCGGGATAGGGCTTCGTGGGAAAATTCCCAAGACGGTGTACATGTATCCGTATTGGAAAGTTGTTCACGGCATTTTGAGGAATTGTCTTGCTTGCAAGTTTGGAGAAAAGGGCATGGTTCGTGACAGGATGGTTAATTGCCTTTATCACTTTGTTGATCCGGCAAAGAAGAACAAGCAGATTGATATTCTTGATTATCTTTGGCAAGAGATGCAGCAGGTGGTTCTCAGGAACCAAGTTCCCATTTATGGTCCGCTTCTTCAGACTCTCTTCAACAACAAGTTGCCGGCTAGTGTGGTCGAACAGTTCAAGTTGCATTTTCCTGATCTTATTTCGATTCCTCCTATGCCAGTAGATGGTCCGGTTTGGCCGCCTTCTCATGCTGCCCATGAGGATGAAGAAGAGGATGTTGTGCCTCCTAAGAAGCAGGGTGGTATTCTTGATGCTCTCAAGATGATGAACTGTTTTGCCAAGGCGGAACGGAAAGAAGCGTATCAGTCTTATCGCCGCCAGAAGACCATCATCAAAAATCAACATGCTCTCATGGATCATGCTGGGATTGCTCATTCCAATTGCTCAGCTGAAGTTTCAGAGAACACATACATGGCTCGGAACAAGTACACTCACTGGTTTGGCGATGACGCCTCCTCTCTTTATCCTTTTTGGCAAGGTGATTCCGGTCAGTCCAGCTCAGCTCCACCCCCTCCTACTACTGATGTTTCTGCTGATGACAGTGATGGTTCTGATGATGAGGAGGAAGAGGAAGAAACTGAAGATGATGAGTGATCTTGGTCTTCATGTCCCTTTCTTCCCCTTTTTGGTGTCTTGATGCCAAAGGGGGAGAGAGAGTTATTTCCGGGGATTTGCATTGCATCTATCCGTTTTCGTTTTCATGCTTCCGTTCTCATTTGCATCGAACTTGTTTTTTAGAGAACTCTATTTGCTATGTTTCGTGAAACTTATGTCATGGATGTTTGTAAGGTTATGGATCTTTATTATGCTATTGTAAGGACTTCCCCGGTCTATTGTCTATTCTTGGAGTCCTTTGCAATGTGATGTTATTCCAAAATTGATTCTACATGAAGTCCATGGTGATATTATTCCGATATTGATTATATATGAAGTCCATGGTAAGACAAGTTGCTCTACTCAAATAAGAACTATGGTGAGAATATATCAAATCTTTTACTCACATAGTGGCTATTTCTAGCTTGACTTTTGTTGTCATATAAGATCTCTTTTACTTGTATACCTTGTTGGTGTATAAGTTTGAGGGGGAGCTTCTCTCAAAAATCTTGTCATGCTTAAATGAGATATCCTTTTGCAAATCCTTTTGTTGTCATCAAACATAAAAAAGGGGGAGATTGAAAGGACTTTGTCCGTTAATCTTGTTTTGGTGTTTGATAACAACACTCGGAAGTTTTTAACATACCGCTATGTGTCTACAGGTTTTTGAGTGTCTAAACCATATGTATACTAGTGTGTATCTGTGTATGCAAAAGGGAAGAAAAGTGAGTTGTCGCAAAGAAGAGACGAAAGGGAAATTGTGCAGCGCGTCGGCCGGCCCTCCAGCCGGCCTAGGCCGGCCCTCAGGCCGGAGGTGTCGGGTCCCTCGCCAGCCTCTCCGCCGGCCCAGGCCGGCCCCCAGGCCGGCCGTGTCTGGCCTTCCCGCCGGCCCAGGCCGGCCCCCAGGCCGGCCGTGTCTGGCCTTTCGCCGGCCTTCCCGCCGGCCCAGGCCGGCCCCCAGGCCGGCCGTGTCTGGTCTATCGCCGGCCTTCCAGCCGGCCCAGGCCGGCCGTGCTCTGCCTGGTCTGCCGGCCCAGGCCGGCCCCCAGGCCGGCCGTGCTCTGTGGTGTCAGCCGGCCCTCCAGCTGGCCCAGGCCGGCCCCCAGGCCGGCTGGTCGACGACCCCTGCTCGTTTTCTAACGGCCACTTTTTCAGCAGGGGTGTATATATACTTCGTCTCCTTCCTTTGGACAAGGGGCTTGGACAACATTGAAGACCTCCATTAACACAAGCACAAGCTTTACTAGATCTCCCAATCCCTCCACCCAAACGTGTTGATCTTTGGAGGATTGAAGGAGAAGGCCCCGATCTACATCTTCACCGAGCCGTTTGTCATTTCCCCCTCATTCACTTGAGGGACCATTGCTAGGGTTTCCACTAGGAAAACCTAGCCCCCTATTGTACTCACTTGATTGTCTTTGTGACAGATTGTAGCTGTTTGGGAGCCCCCAATCCTTTGTGGGTTGTGCCCCAAATCGTTGTTGTAAAGGCTCCGGACTCCGCCTCGAAGGTTTCCGATAGTTGAAGTGAACCAAACCTTTGTGGTGCGGTTCACCGGAGAAGAGGGTGAGGCCTTTGTGGCCGTTGAACCATTGTGTTGGTTCACACCTCTCCAACGAGACGTACTCCCCTAAAAAGGAGGAACTCGGGATTACATCCGTGTCTCCGCGTGCTTTGACTTCGGTTACCTCTATCCTTGTTTACCCCCTTACTATATCGTGCTTAGGTGTTAGCTTGTCATATAGGTAAATTCACCGTAGTTGCATATCTAGAGAATTTACCTTTTGTGTCAAGCCTAAATTGAAAAAGATTGAAATTGGAGTAGCACCTATTCACCCCCCCTCCCCTCTAGGTGTCATACCGATCCTTTCAATGCTGCTGACTTCTATGGCCAAAGGGAGGTCGCTCCAAGATGTAGCACAAAATGATGTCAGTTATTATTTATCCCCGCCGTCAAGCCTAGGGGGAGGCCCTTCATCAGTTTCAACATGCCGACCTCCTTGTGCTCCAGCTCTACGCAAGTGGCGTAGTACCAGGTGGTGGAGCTTCGGAGCAATTTTCGTGGGGAAGGACCGGATTGTGATCCTCGTTTTCGATAAGGGTCCCATGTGTAAGATATGAGGGCTATGATGTAAAATTTTGTCTTCTCTGGGTTTTCTTTGCAATTTGTAATCCCATTCGTGACCCTTCTCGTGTTAAAAAAATCATTTCGTTTCATTTTTTGCTAAACACGGTACATACGCAAACGCTGACATACACACACGAACACCCTACCCCTATAAGCACCCTGAAGATTAAATCGGCAGATCAAGTTTTAAGATTAAGTGGGGATTTGAGCAGGGCGGGCGCGGTAACGCCGCCGGCCGCGGGTGGCGGGGGCAGGCGGTTCGGCCGGCGGTGGCGACGGGGGCGCTCGTCTTCCTCCTCCCGGCATACTTATCATGTAGCTGTCGGAACCACACGTGCGACGCGGTCGGAAACCGCGCGAGGCTTTGCGGCGCGCGCAAGCTAGCCTCACCCCTCAACCGCTCAACTGCCATTCCAATCGATTCTGAGCATTGACCAGCGGATAACGCTGAGAGTCTCCTGGGTCTCGTGCGCGCCGTGTATCCAACTCGTCCTCACCCACTTCGGCATGGCACGGCACGCTCACGGCCACATAACGCGGACTATTCATTGCGGCAACTACCCCAACTCTGGTATGGCCAACGGCATCCAGTATCCCCCACGGCAACAACTCAAAAGGATATACCAGTGAAGTAAAAACCATATCGATGCTTGGCTTCTTAATCAGGTTATAGCCTTCGTAGGCAGCATGATCGCGCTCTTGATTAATCAATCAAAGTCTTGCACCCGGCCTAACAAAAACGCTGCCAAGTTCCTCGACGCACTCTGTTTGTTTGTTTGGGAGTTCATTCCATCCATGGAAGGATATAACAATGCATATAGGTACAGGTTAACCTTCCAGTCAAACCCCACAACCTCTCCAGATCCACCCATGGACGAAGACGCCTTCCCGGCCTTGTCAGCTGCTTAATTATCGCTTATCACCAAACCAAAGTTGTGCCCTCCGTCCACACAGCACAACAAACACGAAGCAGAGAGCAGAAAACGATAGCCAGGTGAGAAGACTCCGCTTCCTTTCTTTCTCACTGCTGCTCTCCGCGAGGAGGCCGTGCGAACGCCACACGCTTCTCGCTCCCCCGCCTCTCGTAGCTCGATCGGCCGATAGAGTGAGCTACATATCTTCCCGTACCTACCGGGGACCAGAGGTAGAAGGAAGAAGAAGATACACGTGTGATCGTGCAGAGCGAGATGGCGGGCTCGTTGGGCGTGAAGGCGACGCCGTTCACCTACGCGGCGCACGCGCTGGCCGTGGCGGCGGCGGCCATGGTGCTCGTCTGGTGCATCAGCTTCCGCGGCGGCCTCGCCTTCGAGGCGGTCAACAAGAACCTCATCTTCAACGTGAGTCCTCCTCTGCTTCCTCTGTTCCCCTCTTGCAACTGCCCCTTCGTATTGTCTTACGTTTGCTTCGGTTGCAAGTCACGTCACTCTTTGTGAGCAAAGAGAACTATTGGACCCTTGTGTTTGTTCGATACTATACTTGCCTGGGAGGTTGTAGGTAGCAATTAGGGTCGGCTTTAGATTCGAGCTTTTGAATTCTTGTGGTGTGTCTAATTGATTTGATGTGTTACGAGATACTAGTAGTATCAGTCTAGCACGCATAGGCTCGATCAAAACAGCATGAGGAGAACACACAAGAACGCTAGAATTGAGTAATTCAAGTGCTCCTGATTGCCTCCGGCTCATGGCATCGTGCTCACGTGTTCATAGTCAACGAATGGTTTCGCACTTTAGATCAGAAATTAGACCCCAGAAAATATTGGCAATCAGATAAGAACAGGCACAGCGCATGGAATCGCTCCATTTTTAAATGGCGGGGTTCTTCCTCAGAATTATTTGTCTTTTTGAAAGATGTTAAATATTTGCACATTCTTCCGCGATAGACTTGCAATGAAGATTCTTATTTTTCTATACAATGCCCTCAGATTTCGCATCCTTGTGGAAGCCTGCGACTTTAATTTTGCTAGAGGGTTCAGACTTGTTGCACATGGGCCTAATTAAAATCTCTGCCCCCCTTGTCTGACAGCCCGAACGGATCGCTGAAAAACTGTGGTTAATTCTATTTTTACTACGGGTTGATAGCCTAAGTTTTTTCGTACCACTACTTTCAGTGACTTAATTTTCTGTGTTGTGTGCTGTATAATGCAGGTTCACCCTGTTCTTATGCTTATTGGTTACATTATCCTTGGAAGTGAAGGTAAGTCTATTACGGTAAAAGAATATGTGATGTACACATGAAGAAGGCAGATCAGTTCATTTCTCACGAATTCCATCCTTGCAGCCATAATGATCTACAAGAGTTTCCCGGGACTGAACCACGACACAGCCAAGCTGATCCACCTGATCCTCCACGCGATCGCCATCGTTCTCGGCGCCGTCGGGATCTACTGCGCCTTCAAGTTCCACAACGACAGCGGGATCGCCAACCTCTACAGCCTGCACTCCTGGCTCGGTATCGGCGCCATTTCCCTGTACGGAATCCAGGTAACTAAAAGTCTATAACCGATCGATCGCGAGTACTACAAGATCAATTTGCAAACTTTTCTTCTCGCGGATCATCAGCTAATACCATGTGCGTGTCACTCTGCAGTGGATATTCGGGTTCGTGACCTTCTTTTTCCCCGGCGCGTCGCCGGACGTGAGGCGGGGGGCTCTGCCGTGGCACGCGCTGTTCGGGCTCTTCGTCTACATCCTGACGCTGGCGACGGCCGAGCTCGGGTTCCTGGAGAAGCTCACGTTCCTCCAGAGCTCCGGCCTCGACAAGTACGGCCCCGAGGCGCTCCTGGTCAACTTCACGGCCCTCGTCGTCGTGCTGTTCGGGGCCGCCGTGGTCGTCGCCACCGTCGCTCCCGCG
This sequence comes from Poa pratensis, assembly GCA_947311845.1. NCBI lineage: Eukaryota > Viridiplantae > Streptophyta > Magnoliopsida > Poales > Poaceae > Poa > Poa pratensis. The sequence continues at coordinate 42,731,571 of CAMZMU010000046.1, read as the reverse complement.
GCTAAGGTCGATGAACCGGAGGGTTATGCTCCGATTCCGGCAGCGGCTAGTGCGAGCTACTGATCGATCGGGAGTCCAAAAGAGAGATTGCATACGCAGTTTGTACCAACCACAGAATTTATGTCTCTGTTTGTGTCATTGTGTGTGTGTATCAGTTGAACCAAACCATTCAGGCAACAACAATTCCCTTGCATCTCACTGTCGCAAAAATTTCCTCCGCAAAACTTCTTTTTTTAGCCGTCCTTTGCAAAACAGCCTCGTTTTAGGGGGATGTGCAGAACTTTTTTTTTTCTAAACTCATTTTGCAGGCAGCAGACCACGGTATGGGCCTATCGAGTTTTGACTACCTTCTTGGGCTTGGTCCGGACCTACACAGTTCCCGGAAAGGCCTTCAGAAGCTAGGCTTGGGGGTACCGCGGCAAAACCTATATATCGCGTACCACGGAGGTTACCATCCTCCGCGTACCCCTTAGTGGGCCGGGCCCACGGCGCGATAGGAGGGTGTGCACGAGGAAGACGGGGAAGAGGGACGCCGGAGACGGGGAAGAAGGAGGCGGCGGCGGGCGCCATAGCCACTCACCGACGCCGGGGACGACGCGGCGCGGCGCCCCGACGGAGGTGAGGCTAGGACCTCACCGGAGACGGGGACGACACGGCTGGCCGCGGCGTCGCCGGCGGAGGTGAGGAAGTACCTTAACGAGGGGGGGTGCGGGTGTGGGTGCGGGGTGTGGTGGCGAGCTCGCCGACGACCGGAGTTAGGGTTAGGGTTCGGGTGCGGGGGGGTTTAGAGGGGAGGCCGGCCGGGGGGCGGAGGAGGCGTCTGGGGCAGGGCGGGGCGGCGAGGCGGCGCGGTAGCGACGCCGGCCGCGGGTGGCGGCAGCAGGAGGTTAGGCCAGCGGCGGCGGGCGGGTCGACGACGGCCGGAGAAGAAGAAGAGGATAGGAAAAGAGGATGCGGTGGGCGACGTGGGTCGCGGCCCATGTCGAGGGAGACATCACAAGGCGGGTACGCGGAGCTTCGCTCCCTCCGCGTACCGCGTCCTATAGGCGCTCCCCCGGGTACCGCTAGCCAGAGGCTTCCCTTTGCGAAGGGAAGGCGACCGACGCAAGCGAGCCACGTGGCGTGCTGTCTACCAGTGGACCCGATCGATCGAGCGAAATCCAAATTTGATACGGCACCGCGCGACAAGAAACCCGCCCGCATACGCGCACGAAGCTAGCCTGGTCTTCGTGTCCGCATGCAGGAATCCCTCACGAAGCTGCTATTGTCCTCGAGTACGAGTGCGTCCCAGCCGCGCGTACATCCGGCGCTTCCATCGGACGCTTACGAAGCACCCCGCTTCAGACGAAAGGTAAGTACGGGCTGTCAACGCCAAAAAAAAAAGGTAAGATGTACAACGAACACACGGTATACAAACTAAACAATATAGAGAGTACAAGCTACACAGGAAACTGTGTATCAACGAACACCTATGTAACAGAATATACACCACGGTTACACCGTGCTGTTACTAGATGTACATCTACACTACTACTGCATTTACACGCTGCAGTAAGCTGCTAGATGTACACCAATAATGGATGTACACCAACGTTGTTACTGAATGTACATGATACTACTGGATGTACAGCTAAATAAATACAGGTTGTACAACTACATAGACACAGGTTGTACAACCAGTGGCGGAGCCAAGAATTGTGACGAGGGGGGCAAACACATAAGGTCTAAAAAAAATTTGCCGAAAAAACGAGTCTATTCAACAAAATAAAAGATCCATGAAGATTCAAATATTTATAACTCATAAAGAACATTACCAATGACATACAAATAACATAAAAGAACTTTAAAACTACTAACATGGACTCCTGTAAGTTGAATTGGACAATTGGCAGCTACCATATGATCCCATACAAGAAATATCTACCACACACATGACAAATTTGTGAGTGTAATGAGGCGGTAGACCAATGAAAAGATCAAATGTTGTCCCACCTTTTGTCTTGGGAAAAGTATGGCTAATCTAGCGACTCGGACCTCTCGACAAATATGTCCTTCTCATTTTATCACAGATTTCTTGAGTACCAAATTATTCAATTGGTCTCCAAAGTGTAGGATCAACAACAACATTTGCTAGATAAAAAACTTCATTAACAAGAACACTAGCCTGTAAAAAATAGACAACAAAAATTGAGATTTTTGCTACAAGTCTACAACAATCAGCCCCGACAACAATCGACATGAAACATGTCAAAGATGGAGAAATAACCCGCTCTTCCCCTCCCTGCCGTTGCTGGTCGTTGGCATCGTCGCGTCTCCGCCGGCAATTTCGAGCGGATGCTTTGGCTGCCACTGTTCCCGCTGCGAGCGCTGCAGCTTCCTCTTCATTCTCCAACACTAATGCCTCCACCTCCTCTGCAAGAGCTTTCCAATCCGGCTCCACCTCTTCGTCCTTCGCCGATGTCCGGCGGTAGCACCGCAGCTCGCGCGAGTCAGGGGCGACCAATCTAGACGAACGGTTGGGGATTGACAGGGACAGGGGATTGGGGAATTGAGCAGGGAGGAGAGAACCGCTGGGGATTGGTGAATCGAGCGGAGAGGAGCGACGGGGGAAAGCGGGCAGCGCCGTGGCGGGCCGGCGGCGGATCGAGCAAGGCTGCAGGGAACATGGCGGAGGCGCGGAGGGAGCTGGGGTTGGGGAATCACGACCTAGCCAGGGGCTCCTGGTCGAGAGTCGAGACGCACCACGCACATGCTCCGTCTGCCACTTTGTTCTTTCTTTTTATCCCTCCCTTCATGTATACTGAGCGTATAATATGTATAGTCAAATTTTTTGCCCATGGTGAGGGGGGGGCGGCCGCCCCACCTCGCCCCCTGGTGGCGCCGCCCCTGTGTATAACTACATAGACACATATTGTACAACTAGATAGAGACAGATTGTACAGACACATATTGTACAACTACATATATACATGTTGTACAACTAGACAGACACATATTGTACAACTATACATGCACATGTTGTACAACTACGTAGACACAGTTTGTGCAGACATATGTTGTACAACTATACAGACACATGTTGTATAACTATACATAACCGGGAGTATAAAAAAAAGTTCGTCGAAACCTATCAACATGGGATCTTTTTTTGAAGATCTCGACGCGAGGAGCTCAAAAATAAATATGGTTCGTAATTTGGATAAACTCTCGAGATATTTCATTTCAAAATTTCGGTTTAGAAAAATAAAAGGGAAAAAGCTGCCCTCCCACCTCACGTCCCTTCTCTCTCATCATACAAAAGTATAAAGAACAGAAAGTACAAAATATAGAGAAGTGAGAGTACAAACTATACAAAACAGGAGGTACAAAGTATACATAACCGAGAGTACAAAAAAATTCATCAAAACCTATCAACATGAGATCTAATTTTGAAGATTTCGACGCGAGGAGTTCAAAACTGAAAACGGTTCGTAATTTGGATAAATCGTTCACGAGATATTTTGTTTTGAAAATTCGGTTTAGAAAAATAAAAGGGAAAAGCTAACCTGCCACCTCCGGTATGCCTTTCTCTCTCATCCTCCCCACTTTCAATCTGTTTGCGAGGATCAAGCAAACAGAAGGCGACACTTGTCGCGATGAGAACGAATGTGGGGTTCCCTTTGCAAAGTGAACTTTTTTCTAGTGATTTCGTAGGCTTGGCGTCTCCGAAAAACAGTTGTACGAGTACGTCGCTTCAAAAATCACCGACCATTACATTACTGTCGTTTGTTGGGCAAACTATTCACTTTTTACATGTGTATTACACAACAAATCATCAACTATTTGTGCGATAGGTTGCACAAGGTCCATATAAAGATCGACGTGATCCAAATAGGTTCAGACACAATCTTTCATGGCGAATAATGAACATCAGCATTGAATTGATAGAATTCAAACCCACACACGGCACAAGCAACAAATCACAATGATCAGAAATTAAAAACAAAATTCTTGTCTAAGATACGTTCCAGCTGTCGTGACCATATATAGCGTGAGTCAAATGGACAGACCCAAACTGAACTTATCAAAAACTCAGACCGAAATAAAAATCCAAATTGGCCCACAACATGACATGGCTAACATAAAATACAAAACATATATTTCTGCATCAGTCCCTAAACCAAATAAGTTGCATATTCAATTAAACTTGTTCAATGCTTCTTGACCAAACTGAAACACATTGGTGATGTTCTGAAATTGGGGTTGACCTCATCCTCTAGAGACACATCAACGTGGAAAGGTCAAAGATTCAGAATATATGGAGGTTGGTGCAATAACATGAGTAATAGGTATCCTCTCGTCATCATCCCCCAACTTGAAAGGAAATTGTTAGTTTTAGCTTAATGTGACGGTGGATGCCAAAGTGGTGACCCCAGAAGGCTGATGTTTGGGTGTCAAGGCATTGGCCTCGAGAAGCTATGTGTCGGTGGATCTATGGGTTGAGATGCATGTGACATGGTGTGAATGACAATCTTGGTCGATGCGTCCCGTTGGAGATGGTTAGCAATATATTGGGGTAGCAGGTCAGATACGATAGTCGTGGTTTATGGGCAACCGACCTTTGCAGTTTGGGGTATAAGTGGCAAGGTCGTGTGATGTCATCTCAGGGGTGAGCTGTGATATGTCGTGGCAACGGCCTTACAAGGTGGTGTCGACGGGCTACGCATGGCGTTGGAGAGCGAGATGGCAGCTGGGATAGGGGTCCCAAGAGTTTTACAACGTTGAGGATCTTGGATTTGGGTATTAGGGTGACAAGGTTGTCCTTGATGTTTACAATTGACGTGTAGGGCGTCAATTTTTGTGCAGGGTCTCATTGAGTGCAGACGTTTTCACCATCTTGACTCACGGGAGCATCGCCTGCTCCTGTAGCAGTCACAACTTTTTTTCTCTTTGGCACTGGTTTAGGCCGGCTGTTTCGGTGGAGCGGATTACGGTTGGTTTGTATATGTGGTTGGAGTGCTTTTTTTGTGTTCGTTGCGGGTACGGGCGTGGTTGGCCCTGCCAATATCTATTTTTGTCCGGTAATTAATTGGGCACATTCTAAATCAACGAGACTGACCGACCTTTTGACTCGGTTTCAAAAGAAGAAATATGGCATTCCAAATAGGTGTCCACTTTCGCCAAGTCATTCTTAAATGGACATGAAATGTTTCCGGAAAGGGCACGGTTTACTTGGTTAACGGTAAAGCAAATGCAATATCTTCAACATTTGTGATAAACTTCAGTTAAAAAAACATTTGTGATAAACTCGAACCTGCAATGATGTCATTGTGATTTTTGTTCGTTTTTTATCTTATCTAAAGGAAGTTGGGACCAGAAGAAATAAATATGAAATATCGTGCACCTTGTGACCGAGACAAAGACCTGCCAATTGAGTAGGAGTGCGTATGAAAATGGTTCCCCGATTGTTTCATGATCATGCTTTTTCTTTTCTTTACATCACTAGACTGGTGTTGCGTCTAGGATGTACCAGTTCAACGGTAAATCCAATTGTTTCTTAAATTTTTGTGTGCCTACTTCTTTTGGTGTAACCAATCGAGATGAACCAGGGAATAAAGCGTTCCCATAATGCACCTGCCCTTTGAATGTGTGTACTCATGAAAGGACCCGGTTGTCATATCAAAGCCGCCTTTTTTCTTCCTTTTGTGCTTTGAACTAATGGGCCCCATAAATCATAATATCCATCTTTCATTTGTGGTTTGTGCACTTGATGTGTGTTGTGCCTTGGAAACTTGCAGCACTCAAGAACGTAGTAGCTTCTGGCGAACAAACCCGCAATGTAAATCTCCTGTTCGAGAGCAAAAGCTTGGAACTTTTCATACACCTTTTGACTGAACTGAACCACGTCGGCAGCTCCTGTAGATGAAAAGGTGAAAATCGTGCAGGCATGGAACACAACACTCGTTCGATTAGGCCTCGTCGAACCCGCAACGTGATCTTGATCCTTTGACTTACGAAAAGCTTATCCCAATCTCGTGAAGAAAATGAAGGCAACATAAAAGCAGAGAAGAGACTCGGCGTCTAATTACAGTGAGCTGTCCCAGAAACGCCACCAGGAAAACCCGTCGTCTGTCGACCACAAGTTCAGTTAAACTCACGCGACAGACGGCACAGTGAACCTGAAAACACCGGCTGATTGAGCAGACACTTGAGAGACATGTTAGAAGCACTGTGGTGGCAATATACGCCAAGATCTATCCGTGCATAAGAAGATCATGATCGACGAACAGTCGTTTGATTGACGCACTGTTGTACCCAACACAGACCATTAGACACTGATCTGTCATGTAGGTCCACTTAGAAACATTTCAGAACACATGCTTCTTCATACACATACACTGCTGCAGTTGCATCCAACCAGAAGATCCTGTTCGTTATGCGTTCAGTTTGGCAGAATCCCCAGCAACGCACAATTACAATGAGCTGGAGGCGGCGATAATTATGCATTTTCAGATGACAGGGCTCATAGCGCATCATCGCTAAACATACAGATCATTCTTCCATTTTATAAACCCCTTGTCTGAAGATAAAGAACGCATACATCTTTATCAAGGAAAAGCAAGGTACAGATACGATTTCGCCCACACATCTATAATAGAACTATACATTTTTCTAGTCGCAAAAACAATGATGGAACAGCTGAGAGACGAGAAGAAAAATCCCAGGAAGGTACCAGGACAGGTTGGTCCAGGTGGCGCGCAGCTGAAAACAACCTCCACTAGCCTCCAAGAAACTCCATCAACCAAGGCCAGAGGCCACGTACAAGCTCACAGGGATTTGGGTGCATGAACTAGGTAGAAGGCTAATCCAGACGGGGAGCGCTTGTGGCTGCAACGTTTGCAGCGTATCAGCATGATCTTCCCCTTAATCTGAATGGAAAAGAATTGCACTAATAAACATATAGATATGCAGATATATGGGTGTGAAGCAATCGAGAAAAAATGTCTGGCATTGCAATTGGTGGGTTCCGACAGGCATCGCTTTCGAGCTCGATATCACGCGATGTATCCGGGGGACCCGCGACAATGTCTTTTTTTTTAAGGAGTGGCCCAGAAGGGCCTGGATACCACTATCAGCGGCGGGTACAAATTACAATAGGGACCTTAGCAAAAACAGAAATAACATCGAAGTCCCTAGCTTTTACAGAAAAGACCCTACAAAGGAAAATAGAAATGCAATTGGGTCCTCCGCCATTAACAGAGAAAGCAGAGCTCGAGCTGCAGTCGTCTTCCTCAGCGACGGGGACGACACCACTTGACGCCAGGGGAGCGATGAACACCGCAGCGAACTCTGGAGAGGGCCTCCGATTGGAGGTTGAACATACGCCAGAGAAATCCGGCAAGCTTGGCCACCAGATAGCCATCATAGTCGGCTGGTTGCAGAAAACCGCCGAGATTTTTCTCCACAATTTGGTATCTCTACTCCATGGCAGCTGTAGATCAAGATAGCACCAGACGATTTACTTCCTCTCACCGCTTCAGCGAGTAGAGAAAACCTCGTCCTTCACCAAGAACAGGCCGCCAGCCTTCAGCCACTGCCCGTGAGAACCAATTCCGCCATCGAACTCCACACTCCCGCCACGAGCTGGAGGAGACAGATTCAAGATAGGATTGCAGCAGCAGAAGGAAGAAAAACTGGCCTTATTGAAGGAGACCAGAGCTTGCATCACCGCCGTCTTCGGCTTCCTCCATGGAAGCGCCACAGCAAGCGACAGCAACATCTTGCAGAGCCGAGCTTGGCCAGAGTAGCTCCGCTCCAGATCTCCCTTGCGCACCTTATTGATAGGGATGCGAGGATCCATCAGCTTTCCTTGCGCCTCTGCCTGCCACCGGTAGAGCGCAGCGAAGAAGAAGGAGACCTCGACGCGGTGGATTTGGTCGCCGAAATCCACCGTCCTACCCTCAAACTCTACGGCATGAAGCCAAGACACGACATATAGCCAAAACAGCATCCTACTACTACTACTATTTACAAGCCAAGCGACTCTTCCGTATCCACGCCGAGCGACATCGTCACCGGAGAGGAACGAAGAGCGCGCCGGCGCAGAGGAAGAAAAGCGCGGAACGACTCTCAAGTTACTGTAGCAGAGCGAGAGCGGTGAGAGGGGAAAGTGATCCCCCGATGCACGATTTTTAAAACTCGTCTGCACAAAACTTGCCCGGCTGCTCGTCTGCTTCTATGCATGGTACAGGGATAAGACTGATTCGGCGGCAGTATAATCTTGTAGCTGAAGAGAACCCGTTTTTAAAAAATAACTGAAGAGAAGAAATACGTATGTGTACGGTTTCAAAAGAATAAACGTCCTATGTGTATTGTGTTATAAGTACTTCTCACTCGTTTTTATGCGGTAACTTGTAGACTTGCTGATGAGACCTGACTATTTTTGCACGCCCAGTTACCTGCAGTCTGATTAAACGGTGTGAAAATGACATGACAGGGCTCCGATATCTATCTCCGAAACACAGAAGGAAAGGATTTGATGCGTAACGAAGAGCGTCAAGGCCGTAAGATTCACTTGCTTGTAACGCGTTACTATGTTTAGCCGCTGGCTGTTGCCAATAATATTGAGTGTCGTAGCTGTGGCTGCCTGTCCTCACCAGCAAAGCATCTTCTGTTCTTGTCCATTTGTCTGCTATAAACGATCGTCCAACCCACAGCGTTGGACAGTTGCACAGGCTTCTTATTCAATAGTAACGAGAAAGTGTTAGTTGATCAGCTACCATAGGCTTTGGTTTTAGTTTGGTTGCTGCCACAACCTATTCTAATTTTGAGCAACGGTTTGGCATGTTGGAGTTTTTGTGGGTGTTTTAAATGGTATAGGGTTTACAGTGTTTATCCCATCTACTTCGATCTGACGGTGATAAAATAGGTGGTAACAAACTAATGGTATCAAAAGTGTGGGCTCGGTGCCAAAATTATGTACGACCGGCATCTATAAACTTTATTCATTTTATTAGTTTTTATTTGTCATAATGTCCCCACTCTTTTATTTATAGCTTGTGAAGGGGTGTTGGACCACGCTGTCATCTCATGTTGCGCCCCGCCATATAATCTCGCCATGCCACCATGCTCACCCTGAGTCGGGCGCTATGGAACGCGCCGTGATGGCCTCCAACGTCCCCGTCATCTTCTGTCTGATGGCATCGTGTAACTGCGTTCTTCGTTTGCAGCGCCCACCCGGACAACGAGTCCCCGCCCATGACCACCATGTTTTTCAGCTTCCGGGGGTTCATCGCGAAGTTGCCCCAAACAATTGTTTGTTTTAATTATAGGCTACACAAATTTAGACTCAATGGTACTGAATGGTAGCCGAGTAGAGCTCCTTAAATGGATACGGGCGAAGTTTTTGTGCCAGTGAAATAAATAAAGAAAATCGTTAGAGCACTCACGAAAATTCGGGAATGGCTAGCTCCCATGGCGATGAAAGTTAACTACTCCATGTACTAGTAACATTCAACCTAAGCTGATTCGAAAAAGAAAAGAAAAAATCAACTTAAGCTGCTTTACGCCGGAGGGCAGGGGTACACCACTTGCGCGGACAAGCCCAAGAATCCGTGCATTTTCCCGTGCCAAAAGTGCTGGAATGTACACTTGTCGACCTCCCGTTGCATATGGCCACATGCGTGCCCCGTTCCTTGGGAAACGGCCAGGTTTGGTCGGTCCTTGCCGTCCACGCCCAGTCAGTCGGCAGCAGCAGCGAGAGGCAATGACAGGTCGGATCGGCGACGCTACAATCAAGCTACGGACTGGGCAATATTCTAGTCGGCGGCAGCCTTTAATGCAATCACCGATGCTAAAAGGAGGCTGAGAAAATCTCACCCATGTCGCCGTCCAAATTCACGCCGCCCGGTAGCACGTGCGCTGTTACCAGCTTAAATTAGCCACGCGTCGCATCGACTGGGTGGCCACAGGGGAGCAGGCCGGCCGCCTGGCTGTAAACGTCGGCGGCGTGTTCGCTGGCGCCGATGTGCGGAGGACGCGCAACGGCCGTCGTGCTCGCCGCGCTCTCCTCACGGGCAGCTCCGCGGGTGGGCCACCGCACGGCGCACAGCGCGATCGCGCTGGCCGCGCCACGCTGGGACGCACTCCCTGCTGTGTACCCGCGTCGAGGGTCCCTGGGCTGCGCCCCGCCATGCGCCATGTCGCCGTCACGTATCGCTCATGGCTTCCGTGCCGGGCCTCGACACCCACCACCCTGATCTCAGCCACTCCGTCCGGATACATAGAGATGGACGTCCCTTCCAAGCTCCGCTATTTGCCTATTTTGCTGGCTACTCCTATGCTAGATATTTTGTCAGGAATAAACATGTCAAAAAAAATGTTAAGAGGAAAAACATGTATGCGAATTTTGTCTCTTGCATAACTGTAGTACACGCGAGACGTGGTAGCAAGTTTTTCATTTCGAGAGAGAACAAATTTCGCCGTGAGTAAAGTTGGACGGACCTGCAAAGTTTATGCGTCAACCAAATGGCATGGGTAAGAGCAACTCTAGCGGATCCTGAACAATGCCCCAGGCCGGAAGATTCCGGCCGATATGCGGGTTCCGCATTTTTTGCGGTCCAAACTGGCCCTTTTCAGAACATTGTTTCAGTCCACCGAATAAGCGGCCACGCCACCACTATATCAAGCGCTTCGGTGAGCTGTTTACGTTGGCACCCCGATCCCTCAGCTGCGTGCTCCGCCGCTAGGGTTAAAAATTCCGACGAGTAATTAGCCCGCGAAATCGGTAAAAGGATGGGTGACTCTTTCATGCACGAACGCTGTAGGAGCGGCTGAGGCCGTGCTGGCCCCAGTAGGAGAGGCGGAGGCGGTGCCGCCGCGCGAGCAAGCGCTCCCACCGTCGAATGAGGGGGTGGGACAACCTGCTTGTGTGGTGCCAACCCTTCATCGACGTGAACCGTGTCGCGGCCGCCCGGTTCGCTACCGACGGCACGCCGCCCACCCGCTTGCACGACACGGAGGGGGCTCCTCCTCGGTCATTGTGTTCAGCGACGACGCCGCCGCGCCACCCGCCCGCTTGCATGACGCGGATGCGGGGGCCCCCTCCTCGGTGTGTCGAGCCATGAGGTCGAGGCAGGGGGGCAGGACCGTGGTCGCCTCCCGGAGCCAAGGCTGGCAGCTGGAATGTGCTCGCCAAGCACGCCACTCCGCACGTAGTGTGGACCCTCGAGACCAAGCGTGCCCTCAAGGAGCACTTGGTCACGTGGACGGAGCGCACCTCCGCCGTGGCCTACTACCTCGACAGGGACGACACACCGCATCTGTTGGACCTCGATCCACCGTGTGACTAGGGTTAGGGTTTCCAGTTCGTATCCTATGTACAAAACTATGGTGCTTGTTCGTTTCCATGTGTGAAACTTTTGTGATGAACTGGCGCTGATATCACTGAAGAAATTCTCGCGCGAACTAATTTTTCGAATTATCTAGTACCGTATTTGTGTTTCTGTTCTGCCAGACACACTTACAACTCGTAAAACCAGTTTCAGATGCACCCGATACAAGTTTTCCGGGTTGGATTTGCTAGGGTTGCTGTAAAGCCCGTACCACCCACCTACCTACACAATCGTGCCATCCGCGGCATAGAACCGGCCTTGGACCGAGGGAGCTGGAGCCTAGTTGGCCAATTCGGCCAATTCGGCGGTATCCAAGGCGGCGCTCTTTTGTCAGAAACACGCTCCTAAAAACATACTCTGTCCCTCGACCAGCTCCAGCTTTGTCCAGACACAATCCAATCGCCCTGCCAGCCGGCCGGACCGCTGTTATTAGTACGCGCCACCACCACCACAACTCCGGTACACCTCCTCCAGAGTCCCGCGACAAGAACAGCTGCGCCAACAGCAACAGCTCGCCTACCAAACGTCCAGGGATCGCCATGGCCGCGGAGGAGCCCAAGAAGGTGGAGGTGGAGGCGGCACCCGAGCCCGAGGCCGCCCCACCGGCCGCCGAGCCGGAGGCCCCCGCCAAGGACGTCACCGAGGAGAAGGCCGTCATCCCCGCCGAGGAGGACAAGCCGGCTGTCGATGACTCCAAGGCCCTCGTCCCCGTCGAGAGTGAGTACAACTCTATCTGTCGCCGCTTGCTTGCTTCTCCTGTTTGTCACTTGCCTGTTTGGTCAAGACCTGTTTGGGAAGGGGATGATTGTGCTAGGATCTAGAAACAGGGAACTTTTTATTCCTCTCAGTGCTTTATGGTACCTGTATAGACTAGTGGTAGTACTAGGTACTCATGATCCTTGGATGCTTGTCTTGCCTTGTTTGCTCCTCTGCTGTGCTTCTCTTGGATGATTTTTGCTCTTGTTGTGACAGGCCGCCTGGAGTATGGTTAAAAATTGGTAATTTCCGTTAGAGAACCTATGTGTTCATAGGAATTATCCGTGTAGGTTGCTGTCACCAATTGATTTCACCGCTTTGAGCCCCTTTTTTCTCATGTGATTGATTTCTCTCAACTGTTTTTCTGTGAAAATTTCACAACTTCTTTGGTTTTGCAAACGGCTGTAGTAAATATCTCAACTATTCCTGTAAATTCTCCTGCTTCTCAATGATTTCGTTTTGCAACAGTGGATGTAATCATGGTTGCAGAGTAATTCCTTGCTAGTGCTGCAGAGTTTTGAAAAATAAATAAACATAAAGAGCATCTTAGGACAACACACATATGCAGCTGGTTGATGCTAGGCATGTATAGCTTCACTCGAGTCGATCTTTCCAGAAATATTTCAGGTCGGAATTTGGAAAGGATAGTTCTTGGAACTTTCCTGAATTCTTCACTTCCCCATAGCTTTACCTTTTTGCTGCCTCTTCTCTCCTTTCTCTCTCCCTCTCAATCTTATCCATCCGAGTTTCCTTTTTTTGGTGGAATCTCAATTTCACCTTAACACCCTAGAAAGTGTCCAAAATGTTATGCTGAGAGAAAAAAGAGCTAAACAGAAACCAAAGGCACATGAAGAACAACTTTTGCCCAGCTTCTGCTGTTTTCTGGATTTCCTGCATGTTCTATGCATATTTCATCAAACCATATAGGTAGAAGTAGTTAATGTTTGGGTTTGGAACAGACAAAGTTATGTACATGTGCAATTACTAACCGGAAAATCAAACACAAAGAAATCACGATAATTGTCATATTCTTCTTTTGAAAGGAATAAAGTCATCATAATATATTAATATAAATGACATATTGTAGTTTGGGATAGGCATGCAGTTGCTTTCTATTGCTGTTCTAAGTCATCATAGATGTACTGCTATGCCATAAGTGTCCAGTAGTTCAGTTCCTTGCATAGTTGGGAAAATCGTGCATACAAAGCGTTCAGTGTTCCTGGTGAACCTCGTCGAATTTCAACATATGGTATGACCGTATTTCTGTTTTAAAATGGATAAACATGAAGTAATTACACCGTATGAAAAGGAAAATTAATTTTGTGGTGCAACCAGTGGTTGTACATGAAAGTTATCTTCTGGTTTGACACTCTACAACATAGCAATCCCCTTCCCACAAAAAGCCAATCACCATATGACTAAGTAGCAACCGTGGAGAAAGTTGTCTTCTTTTTATGTATAAAAAAGTAGTCTTCTGGTTTGACACTCTAGTTAGCTGCAAGCTTTCAAACATAAACAATTTGCACCTAGTAGCTCTAAGGATTATGACCGTGCTGGAGACCTGAGTCAAGGATATTCAGAACACTGTGTATTGGATGCTGAAAGTTTAGTGTATGATGTCACTGTTTGGCCAATCCCTTATCCAGAAGGACTGGGTTAGCTTTTTTCCGTCATACCATGTTTGCCTATGTGGTTGGAGAAGTTCAGAGGATAAGATAAGTCCTAAACAAGACATCATAATGATAGCGTAGATGCCTAGATGGTGGGGAAACTAAAGTCTGCAACTAGTTGCGCCCGCACCCCATTCCGCATGTTGCACTTTCAAGTTTTCAAAAAAAGTGAAATAAATCGTGGACATTGCTTATGTTGTTTATCGTGCATCCACAAATTTTCACCCAAAAATTTGACAACATGTGGCCTGCACAAAAAGACAAATGAGATGTAAATAGTACACGATACTATTCGCTTGTGTCTTCTCTTTTTTGCACAGAACACATATGGCCATATTTTGGGATGAAAATTTGTGAATGTCCGAGAAACAACATAACCAATGTGCATGATTTATTTCGCATTTTTTGAAAACTTGAAAATAGGAAATCCGATAATGGGGTGCGGGCGCAACTGGATGGTGCAAATAAATTCTTCAAGTCTTGCTCTTGGCACTTGGAAGATAAGCTATCTGAGCACCACTGCACAAAGAACCTCTATACAAATGTGTCACACTTGGCTTTCTGAATGTTTTCCTTTCTCGAAAGTAAAGTCTATAGGCTCTGTCGAATATAATGTTAATGTCATAGCATATAAACTTGCAATGCTAATTTATCTGTCGAATTGAGGAGTTCCCTGCTTCCAATTTCATTTGCATGAAACTAGACCTTAATTGGTTGCTGAAGAACATTTAACATCTTGCAGACAGCTGCTAGCTCTTACTGCACAATTAATCTTATACAAAATAATGATGTGATAACTCTTGCTCATTAAATATCTCTCTGCTTTCTGTATACCAGAGGTTGCAGATGAACCTGCTGCTGAGAAACCTGCCGATGAGAAGCTTGCACATGTGGGCTCAAATGACAGAGGTAATTTTTGAATAATTTGAAATTTCTCCTTGTCTTGGAGTACAAATATGCTGACAAAATCTGAAAAAACTCTTACCAGATATCGCTCTCACAAGGGTGGAAACAGAGAAGAGGAACTCTCTAATTAAGGCATGGGAGGAGAATGAGAAGACAAAGGCTGAGAACAAGTATAGTACTTATATCCATTCATGAATCAGTATGCTTATTCTTATGTTAGAGTTATCACCAATCTGTTATACTGGATTTGCGTATTTCAGTAGAGATCTTCAGCCATTTGAATGGTTTCAACCAGGAAATAGAACCTCTACATAGCTTCATGTTAATATATATCTAGTCTTGCTCCCAAGACAGTGGAGGATATGTGAATGCCGTCGCCTAAGAGCAACTAACCCTACCCACATTAAATTTACCCTGGATATCATGTGAACAAGTAATGTCATTATGAAGCAAATGAAGAAGTTATATACTTACAACTAGAAAATTTTGTTGAACACATTTATTAAGTAGATGATAAGAAATGAAATGTCCTAACCTTGAATCACATGAATGTCTCAGGGCTGCTAAAAAGGTATCCGCTATTCTTTCATGGGAGAACACCAAGAAAGCAAACATTGAAGCTCAACTGAGGAAGATTGAGGTAAAATTTCATTGTTTGTATATTCCATCGAAGGATGAGGCCCATTCTTGGGTGATTCTGTAGACTTATCAATATCTACCTGCAATTCCCACTACGGCACTATTTTCATATATCCTGTAAACAAAAGCTTACATATGTGCACATCTTCAGGAGCAATTAGAAAAGAAGAAGGCCGAATACGCCGAGAAGATGAAGAACAAGGCTGCACTCATTCACAAGGAAGCTGAAGAGAAGAGAGCGATGGTTGAGGCAAAGAAAGGTGAGGAGCTCCTCAAAGCCGAGGAGACGGCCGCCAAGTACCGTGCAACCGGCAACTCCCCCAAGAAATCCATGGGATGCTTTGGGGCCTAAAAAAAAAAATGTTCCCTGGTCACAATAGGGCAAGAGTGAAGTGTTCATCCGTGGTTGCTTGCTTCCTTTTTCTTTCACCCGTCCATGTGTGTAGTGTGCCTTGTGTGTAAAGTCTTCTGTTGCTGTATATACATATTGCTTCCCAAGACACAGGTTGCTGGTGCTGTACATCTTTGATGCTTGACAGTCAACATTCTTATGTGTAGTTAAGAAGTCACACTGTTATTGCTGTTGACATTTAAACAGTCTTAAGATTTTGGTCTCATCTTAGTGCTGATGTTCTTAAGTTAAATAGCACGGTGCCTAGTTGTGAGTGTCATTCTTATTATGTCAAAGATATAAGGTTTGTTTTCTTATTTTACACAGACATTTTCCTAACATTTAGACGTTTTAGACATGGATGTATTCCTAAATGTGTAGTTTTGACAATTTTTTATATTATTATGTTGCTAAGAATGACGTAGAATATTAAAATCATTTTTATGTATCTCTAATGATATTTTCTCTCAATAACCTGTTAATACAGTTATGCATAAAGTTGCAGTACACCAATCAAACAAACACGAAACTGCATGGCTACTGATAAATTGTGTGTGCTCGCTAGTATAGAGCGTTGTAGCTCTGATACTTTTTGTAAATCTGACATGTTTGTTCTTATCCTCTTTGCAAAAATATGTCTACGCTAAGATTGTTGATTGAATATACAACTGGGTCCTTTTATGGAGAAAACTAAATGTTTAACAAATTAATGATCAACACACCATAAAGCCTCCGATGAGGCGATGACAGACACGAGACTTCTACACAGGGTGGGCCTCTACCTGCAGTGCGGGCTTACTCATGTGTGGTTGATTTGTAACGATCTGATAAAATGAACATCAACTTTGTGACCCGTGTGTATGGCATGGAATATATGATTAGAACGGAAAACTACACTTAGCACCATGAAGTAGCAACACAAGTTGAACGAAATACATTTATTTCTCGTGCAGAACCAAGCTATTATTGGAACGGTTACATAGCCCAAATTGTGAAAAGCAACATTATCAGTAATCGGCCTTAACAGAAACAAGTGTAGAATAGTTAAAGGGCATGTATGTGTCTTATCTAATTGGCCCATGTGGCCCAGGCGCCCAGCCAGTGTGCTACCTGAATGAAAGGGGCATTGTGCAGGCAAAAGCCTTGCCCTAGCCGCCACAGCTCAATAGAAGTTACTTCTCTTGACGGAGGTGGTTATGTCCTGGCGGCGGAGGTGATGGCGACCGAAGCAGCGGCCTAGGGTATGACATTTGCTTAGGGTGAGCGCAACTAGTACGGGTTACCACACAATTCCAAGTTCCAAACTACATTCAAAGTACTACCTGAATTTATGCTTTGCTTGTAGCCTGCTTATTTTCAGAGAAGCGGATTACCCTGGCCTCTGCTAGCTCTGAGAGTGCTGGAACGACTACAGACTGAATAGCACGTCTCACTTGGGATGTTCTGGAATGATATTCCTCTCTATCCTCATCAAGATGTTTACAACCTCCCTCATCGAAGGCCTTGATTGGCATGACATCTGCGTGCATGAAATCGCCAGATCCAACAACTCCAATGCTTTTGCCTGATCATATTCAGGCCAATACATGATCTCCTCATCCAGGCAACTCATGATGCTCCCATGATTTTCCTGCGTCAGGTTGGATCTCATCCATGTTACAATGTCGACACCATCTCCAAATGCAGGATCCACAGACATCCTCCTGGTTAGGACCTCGAGAAGCACCACTCCGTAGCTGTAGACGTCGCTCTTCTCAGTTAATCTTGTAGAGTAACCTTGCTCTGAACACAAATGACCACACATGTTAACCTAAAAGTTTAAGATAAACATATAACAGAAACATGTATCCAAAGATTGGGCTGTGTGCATCCTTGATGCAAAGTCTGGGAGAAAAGAATTATTCCATTCTCGCGAAAAATGTATCCAACTATTGGTGAATTTACCTGGAGCAATGTAGCCAAGGGTGCCAACGACGACAGACACTGTTGCATCTTCATCCTCATCATCGACAATTTTCCCCATTCCGAAGTCTGCGATCTTTGGCACTAACTCGATATCCATCAGGATATTACTCGACTTGACATCCCTATGGACAATCATGGGCACACAATCATGGTGAAGATAGGAGAGGCCTTCTGCAACACCGAGGGCGATCAGATGCCGGGCCATCCAGTCCAGAGCTACTTGGGGTGTCCTTTCATGCAATAGCTCGAAGAGTGTCCCCTCTGGCATGTACTCATAGAGAATTAGGCCAACGTTGCGGCGGATGCAGTATCCAGCCATCCTGACGATGTTCCGGTGCTTCACTATGTTCAATATCTTCACCTCAATGGGGAATTTGCACTGGGACAGATCAACCATCTTGACAGCCCACTGCTTTCCCACTGCAAACTGAGTCCTATAGACAGTGCCATGCCGTCCTTTGCCAATGACATACTTCTCGCTCCAGTTGTCAGTAGCCCGGAGGATGTCTTCATATGTCAAATCTTCTGGCAACTCCTCTGTTGAGTCCAAGTTACGTACTGAGCCGCCTTTCGCCGACAGTCTCTTTGACCTCTTCACAATGTAATAAATAACACACAACCCAGCTATCATGACAACGAATGTTGACAATAGCAATGCCAAAATAATGTGTGTGTTCCTCCTTAAGTTCCTCTGAGACTGAATTTTGGAGCAAGGTGCATTTCCACTCTGTATGCACAACTGAGCATTCCCTTGAAAAGAATCAGGCGACTTTTCAGCAAGCTTAACCCAGTTGCCAGCAGGGAGCTGACCAGAGAGCTCGTTGAGTGAAACATTCACTTCTGAAAGTGAGATCATGTCGCTGAGCTGCGACGGGATCGAACCAGACAATGAGTTTGCTGACAAGTCGAGGACTTCCAGGTTCCGAAGGTTGCCAAGGCTACCTGGAATTTGGCTGCTCAATCTGTTGTTGCTAAGGTTCAGATTTTGGGATATGTACTGAAGGTTGCCTAAGCTAGGAGGGATGTCTCCTTCCAAGGAATTGCCACCAAGCTGCAACTCGAGAAGGCCCTGTGTTGCAGTGAAGGAATCTGGAATTGTTCCAGTGAGCTTGTTTTCACTGAGCAGAAGATTTTGCAGACTGCCAAGTGCTGTAATCTCTGCAGGTATACTCCCATTTAGGAGGTTACTTCTGATATCCAAACACAAAAGTCTCTTGCACTTTCCTAATTCTCGTGGTATTGGTCCTGTCAGCCTGTTCGACACAAGCGCAGAGTTCCCAGAATGCTTAGATCTCCGAGTTCATGCGGAATTGGACCAGAGAAGTTGTTGCCAGATAGATCAAGCACCGTGAGTTTGCGCCATGAACCAAGCGCGCTCGGTATCCTTCCTTGAAACTGATTGCCACTCAAGTCCACAAATGACCACCCAGTGTTTGTGCCCAAGTCTGCCGGCAAGCTCCCACTGAACATGTTGTTGTTCAGCCTAACCCTCCAGAGAGACTCACATTTAGCTATCTCGCTTGGAATTCCCCACTGAACTGGTTGTGTCCAAGAACAAGAACGGCGAGCTGACCTCCTGTGCAGAGACCAGGTGGAATTGCACCGTGGAAGCGGTTGCCAGTTAAGTCGACACGAACAAGTCCATGTGTTGTGTTCAACCCCAGTGCTCTGGGGATCTCACCAGTGAAGTTGTTGTATGCCACGATGAGCTCTCTAAGCTTCCTCACTTGAGTAATCTCTGCAGGCACCTCTCCACTTAGGCTATTGTTGTAGAGTAGCAACTCCTCCATGTCAGGCATTCGCCACAGTGCCGCAGGTACTGTCCCATGGAGCGTGTTCTTGAACAGGGCCATCTTCTTCAGATGACTGAGCTCACTGAATTCCGGTGGTATCGTCCCGGAGAGGCTGTTGTTCTGGAGCTGGAGCTCAACCAACTCCCGGCATTTCCCAATTTCTGGTGGAATTGTTCCAGATATGCCATTATCTGCCATAGAAAACTTCTGCAGTTTGCTCAAATTTCCGACGAATGACGGAATGGAGCCATTGAACCGGTTGCCATTCAAGTATAGCGTTGTCAAGGACTGACAGTTCCCAATTGCCTCAGTGACAGGTCCAGTTATCCCATTTTTCGAGACCACCAGACTTTCCAAGTTGACAAGCTCACCGATGCTCGCCGGCAACTCCCCAACGAAGCTGTTGTCGTCGAGGAACAGCTGTTGCAGCTTGGTGAGAGATGCGAAGAAATCCGGTACGGTGCCACCGATTTTATTGTAGGATACGACCAAGTCGGTGAGGTTGCCGCAGTTGCCGAGGCTTCGGGGGAGCTCCCGGTGATTTTGTTGCTGTCGACGGCAAGGTAGTTGAGTCGGCAGTGTGCAGGGAACTCGGGCATGGTCCGGAGAACTGGTTGGTGCTCAGGTTGAGCAGCCTGATCTCCGGGAGCGCGGTCAGGGCAGGCGGGATGGCGCCGGAGAGAGAGTTGTTGCTGAGGTCTAGGTACTCGAGAACCAGGAGGCGGCGAGGTCGGCGGGGACTGGGATCTCTCCGGCGAGCGCGTTGCTGCCGAGGTCGAGCTTCCGGAGCTGGCGCGAGGAGAGGAGCTCCGGGGGCACGGCTCCGGTGAGGTTGTTGCGGGCCAGGACGAGGGTGGCACGCCGGAGCATGCCGCGAGCGGGCGGGGATGGCGCCGGAGAAGCCGTTCTCGCTGAGGTCGAGAGCGGAGAGCTCCGGAGGGAGGGCGCAGAGACGCAGCGCGCAGGCGTCGAGCGCGCCCGTTAGCTCCAGTCCGGAGAGGTTGAGCGCGGTGACGGCGCCGGCCGCTGAGCACGTGACGCCACGGAATGCGCAGTGCGGGGAGCTGCCGTCGGCGGTGGTGTTGCTGTGCCAGGACGGGAGGAGGATGCGCTGGGAGGCCTCGGGCAGGGTGGCGAGGAAGGAAAGGAGGACGGTCGTCGTCGTCGGCGGCGGCGGCGGCGTAACGGAGGTGGCGGGTGGTAAGAGGAGGCCGTGGAACAGGAAGAGTGGGAGCAGCAGCAGGCATGAGATGCGCGACATGTGTAAACTGTGCGAGAAGGTGGTGAAGGATTGGTCGGTGCGGATATGGACATACGGTCCTTGCCCGGCGATTTATGCGCATCAAATTTGCTTACACGCGTCGCCGTGCCAATGATGAGGTGTGAAGAAAGCGGGAGAGTGATTTGGATGGTGATGAAAGGGAAGAAGGAAAAACAGGTCCCGCGGACAAACCCTAAATTCGCCGCACCTTCTCCCCCGCCACGGAGGGCGAGCACGGTCGGGCAAAGCCTGCTGGTGGCGGCGTGCGCTCCTCTACCCACGTGTCTTAGTGGGAAATGCCAGGATCCCCTGGCTAGGCGGCGGTGCGGTGACGATGCATTCTAGACGTGTGATGTCGGCGTGGCGCATAGGGGACAATGCGGGCCCGCAGAAGGCAGCGACGAGCGGTGATACAGGGCAAGGAGCTCCAACAGTTGGGCTTGCATGCCGAGATCTAGGTTGTCTGGGCCTGATCTGGCCCTGTCCGGAGTGTTCCTTGATCAGCTTGTCCTGGTTCGGCCCCGTCGCTGCACTATGGTTGTTAGCGCTAGATCTGGGTTGGGCGGGTCTAGCTCTGGCGACCAACCAGTAGATCTGTTCCAGGTCTGCGTGGTGTGCCTCGTGGGCTACACGGTGGCATCGTGCCCGTCGGGCTTGTTGCACCCCTGCTACATGCGCGTTGGCTAGATGGCCAGCTGGACCGAAATCTAGAACCAGTCTAGCTTCTGTGTTGTTCGGCTCGTTGTAGTCGTGGTCTGCAGCACCCTGAGTGCGAGATGGATACCGGGGAGGAGGCTCTGGAAGGTGGACTACCCGGTCGGCCCTACGGCGAGCGGCGTTGCGGTGATGATGCCTTCTCTCTTTGGCCATGTGGGTGGTGAGCGATCCTAGTGTTCACGGTGTTTTGGCAATTATGTCTCCCATATCGCGTTCTACAGGGATGACTTGGTGACAGTGTTCACGATTGAAAATTTAGCGTTCCGGCGCCAGCGACGCCGATGCTTGCGCGTGTCATGACCCTCTTGGGGCGTCGTTGTGGTCACCTTGCACGCGTTAGGGCTCCAGATGTAAAGCCTTGACCGTCTCGGTCTCGGCGACGGCTGCTCGCTACGTCGTCAACCTCTTGGGGGCGTCCGAGTGGAGCTCCGTATCACAAGGTTGTCACAATGAGCAAGTTCGGATCATGTCTCGAGACACTTTCAGTGCTAGCATGGGGCGTTCTCAGTGCCCTCCTATCATTTGCACATGATTTAGTTACCACTACTCTATGTCCTCGTTGTCAGCTGACAGTATCAGCGCTACACGGGCTAGAGCGAGAGCACATATAACCCTTTCTGGTAACATCTTGGTTGGTGAAGTGTGAAGATGTCCGGTGGTTTAACAAGTAGGCGTGGTGGCACCTCTAGATAGTAGTTTTGGCTGCCTTTTCGGGTTGTGGCTACTGCTGACTCTTGTTCTATTTTTATCTTCTTTGCAATAGGGTTACTGCATCACTTTGAATTGGTTCGATTGTGTGCCTTTATTTATACGGAATTGTTGGTTCTTAGACGTTTAAGAGTTAAATAAATCTCAGTCACCTCCCTGGTGAAAGAACATCTTCATGCTATAAGTGTTTTGATGTTTGTTGACAACACAATTAGTGGTCTAATATGTGTGCTAAGTTGTGCAGGAATGTCTCTATATTTTACGTGCACAGATTCTATTCAAAGATTGAAGAAATGCTGAGTTTTCTGGTTCAGCCGGTACTACCGGGTTCACCCCGGTACTACCGAGTGACCTCGGAATTTGGCCATGCGGCACTACCGCGGCTGGTACCGGGGCCAGTACCGCATCTCCAGGAGGCGTTCTGTAATCGAGGATTTTTTACCCGGTAGTGGACTCGGTAGTGGCCCGGTACTACCGTGAAGAAAGTACTACCAGACCAGGAGGTCCGGTACTACCGATGCGCACCTGGAAGGAATCTTTGACTGGTCTACGTTTTGCCTCCAGGTCAACGCCGGTCGGTACTACCGGGTGAGGCCCGGTACTACCGACGTGGGCAGTTTTTTGCTGCCAACAGCCATATTTCGGGAGGGGGTATTTAATCCCCTCCACCTACCTTTGGACAGCCAGCTCGCCCAATATTGAAGACAACATTATTGCAAGCTCAAGAATCACTAGATCTCCCTATCCCTCCACCCAAACTCGCTGATCTTTGGAGGATTGAAGGAGAAGACCAGGATCTACATCTTCACCAAGCCGATTTACATTTCCCCCTCATTCACTTGAGGGCCCCTTTGCTAGGGTTTCCATTGGGAAAACCTAGCTCATTGTTGTACTTACTTGATTGCCTTTGTGACAGGTTGTAGCTGTTCGGGAGCCCCCAATCCAGTTGTGGGTTGTGCCCCGGATCGTTGTTGTAAAGGCTCCGGAATCCGCCTTGAAGGTTTTCGATAGTGGAAGGTAAAAAAAACCTTTGTGGTGCGGTCCATCGGAGAAGAAGGTGAAGCCTTTGTGGCTGTTGAGTTGACCTTTGTGGTAGCTCACACCTCTCCAACGAGACATACTCCCCTAAAAAGGAGGAACTCGGGAATACATCCGTGTCTCCGCGTGTTTCACCTTCGGTTACCTCTATCCTTTTTATGCTTTACTTCGTGTACTTGCTTAGTTGCTAGCTTGTCATATAGGTAAATTCACCATAGTTGCATATCTAGAGAATTTACCTTTTGAGTCAAGCCTAATTTGAAAAAGTACTAAAATTGAGTAGCACCTATTCACCCCCCCCTAGGTGTCATACGATCCTTTCAATTGGTATCAGAGTGAGGTTCTCTTGTTGGGCTTAACCGCCTAGAGAAGTATGACAGGTGAGGATGATTCCTCGAAGGACCAAGCCACTCCGGCATCCATGGCCGATCTCAAAACGATGGAGACATCATTGAAATCGTCCATGGATACCCAATTTGCTGAGATGCGTGACTTGCTCATGAAACTCACAAGTGGCAAGGTTCCTTCGGAGACCATCCCACTAGAGGACTCCGCTAACTCCAATGACGGTGAAACCGAGGAGGAAAAAGAGAAAAAGAAAGGGGTTGAAAACGCCGATCTTAAGAAACCCTCCGCATCCAGCACCATACCCGAAGGTGGGAAGCCCGGGTACCATGGGTCCCCTCTTGTACTCTCCCGACCCACCTATCCCTCATCCTCGCATAAACCCTTTAGGTCCTCCACCTAAGCTTAATGCTTTAGCTTTTACTAGTTGGCAACACTCAATGAGATCTCATGTCAACAGTGCCTCTATCGAGCTTTGGAGGATCATTCAAGCGGGATACAAGGCCGTGGATCCAAACAACTTGACAAGGAGAGAGGTGGTTATGCTCAACTCAATGCCACCGCTCTACACATGCTTGAACTTGCCGTTGGTGAAAAGGATATTCATCACATTCAACATCTCACCACCGCCAAAGAAGCTTGGGATTGTCTCTCCGAGGCATTCCTTGGAAATGAAGCATGAAGAGGAATAGATTTGATGCTTTGAACAATGAAGCCGAAGGCTTCTACATGCTTGAGGTGAAACTCATGAAGAGATGTATGGAAGACTCAAGACCCTTCCCAAGCCTTTTATAATGTTGGGGCAAAGTATGCGGATGATGCTTGGGTCAAAAGGAAGTATGTGAATGCTCTCATGCCCTTCGAGCCCGTTGACTTGAAGGCCATACAAGGAAGACAAACTACCTTGAAATGACATCTAATGAAGTTATGCAAGAGATGCAAGCTTCCAAGGTTGCCACCAAAATGCTCTAGACAACCGTGCTAGGGCCATGGGAATGAAACAAGGTTCTCTTGCTTTGAAGGCCAAGTGTGTGCCTAGATGATAGTGTGGAAGTTGAAGCTTGCCCAAGCAACATTCTTCCTGATCTCGAACAAGCCTACCATGATCACGTGGCTCTTGCCACAAGAACTTTTGGCGTGACCCGGCCAAGGCAAAGGCTCAAGTTGATCTAAGAACAATCCAAGTGGGAAGAAGGAGTTTGCTATAGGACAAAGACTTGTTACAATTGTCATGACAAGCATCACTTCATCAAAGATGTCCTTATGAGAATAGAAACAACGGTGGAAGGCTTGTCCCAAGGATCAATCAAAGGTGATACAAAAGAAGCCTTTTGTCAAGAGGAAGCCATTCTTCAAGAAAGCACCAAGAATTGTGTTGATGACTCAAGAAGAGTATCCTTCCGATGATTCCGAAGAAGAAGAAGAACCCACTCGTGAGGTGGCCCTTTGGCCATTGTATCAACTCCATCTCCTTCTCTCTTCGAATCCCCCAATGAGAACCTCTCCATCAACACCGCTCGTTGCCTCATGGCTCCGTCACCGAGGTATCATCTTCTACTCCCAAGACTATGCATGAAATGATGATAACTCTAGTCTTGTGATTAAGAAAGAACTTGTTGCTTCGATACTATTGTGGCTAACTTGCAAGGTGAAGCTAAGGCATGTTGAGTCTCTCATGAGCCAACTTGGTGCCGCCGAAGACCTTCTTGACAAGGGAAAATTGAGAGAGAGACTTCTTACCATAGCATCCTTGAATGCTTCTCTTGAAGAAGAGAGTGAATATAGAACTTCTTGAGGAAAGACTTGAGTCCCTTGATGATAAAAATGATGAAATAATTGCTAAAATCATTAAGGATAGAGACCATGTCTTTGCTAAATATAAAGTGATTAAAAAGGAGAAAGCCGAGTTTGTGGTTGCTAATGCTAGACTCTTGAGGATATGGAGAAACTTGACAAGGCTCACAAGGCCTTGGAAAGTACTCACTCTCTTCTAGTCAAGTCTCATGAGCAACTTCAAACTCAACTTTCTAAATCTAACTCACCTAGCACTCTACTCCTTCTGTGATCATGCAAATGTTATTGAGGAAAATGCTAGGTTGAAGGTTGAGCTTGCCAAGGCCACTAGTGCCAAGACCTCATTCCTAAAGGTAAAGAAAAGGTTGTTGCTCATTTTTGAGCAAAAGCACACAAAGGGAAGGAGGGTCTTGGTTATGTAGCCAAGGCAAAGAAGAAGAGCAACAACAAGGCCAAGCCCGCACAAGCCAAGACTCCCATTGCGAGTGGAATGCCACTAGGGGCAAGACCACTCGTAGTGACTTTGCGGGAGATGCTAACCCTCACATTCTATATGTTGATTATTATGGTGATGTTTATGCAAAATATGTTGGTCCTTATGATGGTTATGTTGCTCATGCTATTTGGGTTCCTAAGACCTTGTTGCTAACAAAGAGGACCCATTGCAAGATGGGTACCTAAAACCAAGCAATGATTTCTTGTAGGACTATGCTTCCGGTGGGTCTAAATGGGTGGTTGATAGTGGATGCACTAGTCATATGACCGGAAGCAAGGAGATCATGACGGAGTTGGGACCAAATATAAATCAAGCATCCGTCTCCTATGGTGATAAATCAAAAGCGGAGGTAAAGGGTCTCGGCAAGGTGGTAGTTGCAAAGGATATCACCCTTGTAAATGTCATGCTTGTCGAGTCCCTCGGTTACAATCTTATGTCCGTTCGTGCACTTAATAAGATGAATTTGATGTCCATTTTACTATTGATATGGTGGTACTCTTGAGGAGCAAGACTCTAAAGGTCATGTTCGTTGGGTATGTTGAAAATGAGTTGTTTGTGGTGGACTTTTCGGGGTCAACCAACACTCAAGCAATATGCCTATTCGGAAAGGCCGACGTGGGATGGTTGTGGCATCGCCGCTTGTCCCATGTCAACATGAGAACTTTGCAAAGTCTTCACAAGGGTGGCCACATTCTTGGACTAAAAGACAATGTTTCTTTTTCTAGAGATCGTCTTTGTAGGGCTTGTGTTGAAGGAAAGATGCATGATTCTCCCCATCCAAGCAAGACCATCATTTCATCAAAGAGGATATTGGAACTTCTTCATGTTGATCTCTTTGGTGCCGTGCCTCAACCTAGTCTTGGTGGGAAGAAATATTGTTGGTGATTGTTGATGACTATTCAAGATTTACTTGGGTTTATTTCTTCAAGACGAAGGATGAGACCCAACAAGCCGTCATCGACTTTTCCAATGAAGTTCAACGCCAACACAATGTCCCTATATTGGTCATTAGGAGTGACAATGGCTCCGAGTTCAAGAACTACACCCTAAATGAGTTTCTTAGTGAAGAGGGGATTCGTCATCAATATTCCGCTGCATATACCCCTCAACAAAATGGTGTAGCCGAAAGGAAGAACCGGACCTCATGGATATGGCAAGGTCTATGTTGGCGGAGTTTAAGTCTCCACTCTTCTTGTGCCGAGGCTATCTCCACGGTGTCATTCATCAAACCGGCTATTCTTTCGCAGGCAAGAAGTTTACATCTTATGAGATGCTCACCGGCAACAAGCCCAATGTCTCCTACTACCGAGTATTTGGTTGTAAGTGTTTCTATAAGATCAAAGGTGTTCGTTTGTCTAAATTTGAATCTAAAGCTTTAGAGGGTGTTTTTGTTGGGTACGGTGCCGAATCTCACACCTATAGAGTCTATGACAAAACCTTGGGAAAGTCATAGAATCTTGTGATGTGAGGTTCGATGAGAATGACGGCTCCCAAGTGGCGCAATTTCATGTTTGTGATGTAGATAATGAGGAGCCTCAAGATGCAATAAGAAGAATGGGCATTGGTTTCCATCGCCCGTTGAGATTCATTGTCCCTCCTCAAGCAAGTCCAAGCTCCATCAAGTGGAACCTCATCATCACAAGTTGAACCGGCCCACATGGAAGCAAATGATGCACCAACCCAAGAACAAGTTCAAGACCCTCCTCATGTTGACCAAGTTGCTATGCAAGAACCAAGTTCTCCAATTGATGCTAGCCAAGGTCAACCAAGATCAACCCTCTCCTTCTATTGTTGAAGATGTGCATAAGATGATCAAGGTCAACATTCCGGTCAAGACGGGGACTCAAATGATCAAGATGATCAAGAGATACCTCCAAGATGCAATAGAGATATCGAAGCCCGTCGTAAAGCAAGAGTTGCAAGATATTTGAATAAAGGTCACAAGCTAGAAGCAATCCTTGGTGACCAAGGAATGTTACCACAAGAAGACAATTGGCAAGCTTTAGTGAACATCAAGCTCATTTCCATGGTGGAACCAAAGAAAGTGTTTGAAGCTCTTGAAGATCCGGATTGGTTGAAGCTATGCATGATGAACTCAATAACTTCAAGCGCAACAAAGTGTGGAATCTAGTTGAGAAGCCAAAGATTGCCGCAATGTTATAGGCACAAGTGGATATTCAAGAACAAGCAAGATGAGCATGGAATGGTTGTGAGGAACAAGGCAAGATTGGTTGCACAAGTATACTCTCAAGTTGAAGGCATTGATTTTGGAGAGACTTATGCACCCGTGGCTCGCCTTGAGTCCATCCGTATCCTTCTTGCATATGCATCACATCATAACTTTAAATTGCAACAAATGGATGTGAAAAGTGCTTTCTTAATGGTCCTTTAAAGGAGTTGGTATATGTTAAGCAACCACCGGGTTTCGAGGATCCCAAATTCCCTAACCATGTCTACAAGCTCGATAAGGCGCTCTATGGCTTAAACAAGCTCCACGTGCTGGTATGAGCACCTAGAGAGATTCTAGTAGACCGTGGATTTGAATTGGGAAAATCGATCCCACTCTCTTTACTAAGAGGGTTAAAGGGGAGCTTTTCATATGCCAACTTTATGTTGATGATATTATTTTGGCTCATCTAACAAAGCTTTCAATGATGAATTTTCAAAGCTTATGACCGATAGGTTCGAGATGTCTATGATGGGCGAATTGAAGTTCTTTCTTGGTTTTGAGATCAAGCAATTGAATGAAGGGACTTTCATCTCTCAAACCAAATATACCCAAGACATGCTCAAGAGGTTCAATATGCAAAATGCTAAGAGAAGCGGTTTCCCTATGGACACCAAATGCATCTTGAACTTAACCCAAAGGTATCGATGTTGATCAAAAACTTTACCGCTCTATGATTGGTTCTTTGCTTTATCTTTGTGCATCTAGACCCGATATTGTGTTGAGTGTAGGGGTGTGTGCAAGGTATCAAGCCCTCCTAAAGAAAGCCACTTGAAGGCGGTCAATAGAATCCTTCGATATTTGGTTCATACCCCAAGGTTTGGTTTGTGGTACCAAAGGGCTCTAATTTCTCTCTTGTTGGGTACTCGGACTCGGATTGGGCAGGTTGTAAGGATGATAGGAAATCAACTTCCGGGGAATGCCAATTCCTTGGTAGATCCTTGATGAGTTGGTCTTCTAAGAAGCAAAATTGCATATTGTCGGAGACTAGTCCCTGGAACTAGGGATGTGTCTCACTGAAGCCAGGAACGAGCAGGGGGCCGAACACGCTGTCAAACAAACCTCAACTACCTCGGCGACGGTGCTCATCGAGCTCGGTGAGGAACACCACGGCAGAGAGTAAACACGAGCCGCTACCCAGGTTCAGGCCACCGTGAGGTGTAAGACCCTACTCCTGCTTGGTTGTATTGCACTGCTTATGGAGGTTACAGTACAGTGAGCTAGCAGAGGCTCAAGCTTTGCTAGGGAGGAACTATGGTGGAAGATGCTCCGTCTTCTCCCTTGCGGTGGTGTGGACAAGCTTCAACTGGTCGAATCCCCTCTCCTGGTCATACACTGCCTCCTTTATAGGTGCCTCGGGCCTCTTCCCTCCAATTCGTTAGGCGGAAGGGCTACCTTATGGCGATGAAGGAGGAGGACAGTGCACGGCCACGGGGCTGTCCATGGACTCGGTCCATGGCAGAAAGCTGTGTCCTCTTGGCAGGAAAAGCCACCATCCATCCAGGATGATGGGCTGGCGCTGGAGAGGCCCGTGGGGTGCCCCACGGTGATGTCGGCATGAAACATAGCGGCCAACGGTCCCCTTATCACCGGAATGGCAATTCTTGTAGTTCGCTTTGCTTGTGCTGCTTTGTTGACCACTTTTATCACCAAAGAGGCAACTGCGGCGTGGTTGTGACCGGGCGCAGGCACGCGCGTCACTCTGCGTTGGGCGCAGAGGCCATGTGCGCTCTGTCGCGGAGACAAAGCTTGCTTTCACTCGAAGGAACCTCGCGAGGGATGGGTTGCCTCGCCGAGGTCTTTGAGTACTTGACGCCTCGCGAGGGAGGCCTCGCGAGGGAGGCGCAGACGTGCGCCAGTACTTTGCGACATTCTCGATGGGAGAGGCCCTCGCGAGGCTCACCAGGCTGAGACGCCTGGTCCTTAGAAGAATCTTCAGCAAAGTGTTGAGGGTTGTTGCAGGCCGGCCCGTGGTACCCTGGTTCGACTGGGCCGACAGTAGCCCCCGGGCCCGCGATGGGCACGCAGGAGTTTTGTGGACGCAGGCGAAGCGTCATGGGCCCAAAAGAGCCTGTCTGGCCCAAGACACGTGGCGAGCTACGGCCGCCGACGAAGCCACGACAGGCCTACCGGGGCTCAGAAGGGGACGGAGGCAAGCGCCCCGCAGCCGCGGCGGACGGCGAAGAGGTGGATGGACACCGCTGAGTAAGCCGTGCATTTCCTCTCTTTTTAGGATGTGTTCTTGAGTGACCCTCTTGAGGGATTTCTGCTTGCTTTCCTCGCCAGGCTTCCCGCAGGGACGAAGTGACATAGACTCCGGAAGGTCGGAGAGAGATCTGGTGCTACAGCGGCGTCTGCAGTGCCCACAGCTGGGGGGCCACATCATGAGGCTGCGGCTTCCCCTCCTCCTGCGGGTGAATGCCGCGAGGAGGGGGAAACTGAGGCGACGGTACCGTCGCCTGCGCGGCCCGACACTTCCCGTGTGCGGCAGGAGAAGGCGACGGAAGAAAAGGCGGCGAAGGCCGCGATGTCGGCGGAGGAGCGCGTCGACGCTGAGACAGAGGGGGCCACCGCGTAGCCGCCTCCACATAGCACGGGCCCTGAGGCGACAGCGGCGGACTCCGAGGCCATGGCGGGAGCGGCCACGGCGGGACATGCCGATCCTGCCCCTGGCGATCAGCAGGACGTGCTCCACGGGCGGAAGGACGCCGAGGCCCACGGCGAGGACACTTCGGGCCCCTGAGAGGCCCCCGGCGTGGAAGAGGGAGAAGGCTCTCACCAGAGCCCCCAGGCGCGACCTGAGTCCACCCCAAGCCCGAGGTACCGTGCTTCGGGGCCTTCGCCGAGCATCGAGGCCTCCGGGCCCCTTGGCGACGTGTGGGCCCTGGTTCTATGGGGCCGACGCCGGAGCGCAGCCCGTAGCGGCTCCGTTTTTCGCTTGGCGAGGGACGCGCTCGACGAGCTTGAGGCCCAGCACGCCGAGGAGGAACGCGCCGACCTTGCGCGGGCTTGGACTCACCTTCGCGAGACCGTAGAGCGCTGCCGTCAGGAGGACGCGGTGGCCCAGGCGCGACGTGAGGAGGCGAGGCACTTCGCTGAGTAGGTCTGTGCCAGCATGGTCCGTGAGGCCGAGGAGACACTCGGGCAGATCAAGGTTGAGCGCGAGGCTGTCGCGGCTGGACGCGAGGCTCTCGAGGGGGAGATCGCCGCCAAGCACCAGGAGTTCGCGACCCGCGAGAAGAAAATCATCACAGACTCCGAGTCCGTGAGGTCAAGCCTGGAGAAGTTCCGCGAGGACCTGCGCACCCGTGATCAGCTGCTGACGCAGCGCGGGGAAGACCTCTCTCTCCGTGAGGCTGAGCTGCGCAAGCATGAGGAGCAGGTTGATCAGGTCGAGAGAGACCAATCTGCGCAGCGGGAGAGCCTGGAGGCCCGCGAGAGCAAGGTGGCCCAGGACGAGGCCAGCTACAAGGATCGCGTCGAGAAGGCTAACGCCAAACTCCGCTCGAAGGCGGAGAAGATGGCGGAGGAGTCTGAGGCCAAGGCGAAGTTCTTCGGCGACCGCTACTCCCAGGAGTTCGCGCAGAAAGCCCAGCGCCAGGATGAGCGCTTCAAGGGGAAACACGACGAGCTCAACGCCCGCATTGTGGAGCTCGAGAAGGAGAGGAAGCGGTTGGCTTCCCGTCTTCAGAGTGCCACGGACGCCCAGGCCCGTGCGGAGCAGGACCTCGCTTCTCGGACGGAGGACCTGAACGAGGTCCATCAGCAGGTGGCGCCCGTTGTGCAGCTTGCCGAGGAGGCTCGGAACAACGCACAGGCTGCGTGGCTCTTGGCGCGCCAGCGAGAGCGTATGCTCCAACCCCTGGTGGTCCGCGCGTGGGCTGTTGCGGACCGCTTGGGGGCCGAGACCCCCGCGTTCTCTGTCGAGGGGGACGCCGATGCCGCCACGTACCTCGGCTTCTTCGAGCAGCTCCTTGCCAACTTTGAAGGGGCTGTGACGAGCCTCGACGACCTTGTCAATACGGAGCGCGAGCCTGGCTTCGACTTGAAGACCGTGACGGAGCCCGTCGAGCAGAGGCGCGCCGTGGAGCTGAACGCCGCGGTGTGGCAGGACGTGGAGGGGTTCGTCCAGCGCTACAAGGGTTGAGGTCGAGCAGGACCTGACCCAGGAAGACGATGGCGAGGAAGGCGCTGAGGAGGAGGACGACGAAGCTGCCGACGGCGAGGACAACGGCAACCCTGCTGCTTGAGCTGCTCCTGTGGCGTGGCATGCTTGGAGCACAATTTATCTTAGGATTTGCTATTTTTGTTGGTAATGACTTGTAAGAACCATATTGCGTGCAAGTGAGTGCCCCTCGGGAGGCCTTTTATCTCTTTTTCATGTCTTTTCGCTCTACGTCGCAAGGACCCTGCTTCCAGCGCAATGGCACCGCCGCTCGGTATGTCAGAGTCAGGGCTCGACAAGGCCGGAGGGTGCGTGAGGCTTGGAGAGGTAAGGTCTCTCGAGGCACGATGCTCGGGAGCCCCCCTTTGACATGCAAGCAGCCCATGGGGCGTAAGAGAGAAAAGGGGGCTCAAGAGGCGAAAAACCAGCGAGGGGAAATTCAACAAGTTCTAGACTTAGCTTTTGCGAGATGTTCATCTTGTAGAGGGCATCATGTTCCCTGACGAGGCATTTTTTGCACTCGGGGTTGCCTGGGGCTGACCTTGGAGTCTCGCAGTCTTGTAGGAGGCATCGTGCTTCCTGCGGTTGACAAGCAGGCATACCCACAAGCAATGCACGTTAGTACAACTCATGCGCGCTCATAGGTTTTCTCATGTGCGTCTCGCGAGGAGAGTAAGCACCAAGGTCCTTGGTGAGGTGACGTGCATGGGAGAAGGCCCATGAGTTCAGAGCTCGGATCCTTTGGGTTTGGCGATGCTGCTGGGATGCTCCCGAGGCACAGGCACCGTGCTCAGCCCCCGCTCGTGAGATATGCATGGGGATAAGTATGAGCGTGAATGATGGAAGAAACCATATGCTTACCGCGGCAATATCACATAACGGCGCTAAGGCCCATAGGTTCGTGCTGCAATGAAATTGTTCATTACACTTGGCGTGGCCAAAATAAATTCCGCCATGTCTGAGCATGGGGTTCCACACGGATTGGCTGAGGCTTCTCGCGACCCGTGGCGACGCGTTGTAGAGAGAGCTCAGATGATGTAGCCCCTCGTGGAGGGAAAGGCTTTGTCAAGTTGGGGATGTGATGGCGCATGCCTCCCTCTTGAGACAAAAAATACCTGTCTGATCACGGGTAGAACTTGCGCAAATGCGCGATGTTCCATGGGTTTTTGACTGGAATGCCGTCTTCCGTCTCGAGCCGAGCTGCGCCGGGCCTAGAGACATGCACGACCCTGAAGGGCCCCTCCCACATGGGTGAGAGCTTGTGGTGGCCTTCCATGGAGAGTATCCTCCTCAGGACGAGGTCGCCTGTCTCGAGGGTGCATGGGCATATGTGGTGGCTGTGGTAGCGGCGGAGGTCTTGCTGGTACCTTGCCGCCCGGAGGGCAGCATGGCAGCAGATTCCCTCGGGTAGCAGCAGGTCATTGTTGCAGATGTCATCCTGGTTGGCTTCGTTGAAGGCGAGGACTCGCGGGGACCCGTGCTTGAGCTCGTTGGGGAGGACCGCTTCAGCTCCGTAGACGAGGGAGAACGGCGTTTCACCAGTGAGCTTCGTGGCTGTTGTGCGAATGGACCAAAGCACGGATGGGAGCTTGATGGCCCTTCACATAGTTACCTGCGTGAAAAGTAAATGGGTTAGGTTGAGACTCCAAGTGCAGAGTGTGTAGTAAGCGGAAGACGTGTTTTCCCCACGAGGGGTGACTCGAGGGTTTAATATCGAACTCTCGGGGAATCAGTAGTGAAGATTTATATTTCCTATCCTTCTTTTGGTTACCTAGAAAACAAAATAAATGTTTTGGTCCTCAACCTCACCTAGTGGTTGTCGAGCACAAGGTGTGAGAATGATATCAAGATAATATGCAATGCAAACAAGAGATAAATATGCAATGGTGGTAAATAAATATGCAAGGATGGTGGTAGCAATGATAAATGATATTTTTGGGTTTTATATGATGAATGCAAGATGTAAAAGTGTTTTTGTATCTTCTGATTTTTAAATGGCAGAAAATGGAAAAGTGGTAAAAGTTGTTGGAAAGGTGTTTCTTATGATTAAAAATGGACCGGGTTCATGGTTTCACAAATGCACTCTCCCTTTAATAAAGTGGTAGACAATGGAATACTAGAGTTGACATATGAGATTGCAACACAACAGTTTAATGACAAGTTGTAATTATATGGGCATCACGTTGATACGTCTCAAACGTATCTATAATTTTTTATGTTCCATGATGTTATTATATCAATTGCTACATGTTTTGGCTACACTTTATATCATTTTTATGCATTTTCTGGGACTAACCTATTAACAAGATGCCACAGTGCCAGTTCCCTGTTTTCTGCTGTTTTTGGTTTCAGAAAATCTATTAAGGAAATATTCTCGGAATTGGACGAAACAAAAGACATCGTCAATAATATCACGAGGAGATCACGGAGTCCAAAGGGGAGTCGGAGCAGACCCACCAGGGGGCCACGCCACACTAGGGCGCGGCCCAGGGTGGGCCCGCGCCCCCCTATGGCGTGGTGGCCCCCCTCGGCCACCGACGCCGCCTCTTCGCCTATATATTCTCCGCGACGCGAAAACCCTATGACGGTCGATCATATTCCACGAAAAGTTCCGTCGCGGCCGTCATCGTCAATCTCAGATCGGAGGAGTTCTGAAGCTCTTCCCGGCACCCTGCCGGAGGGGAGATCATCACCGGAGGGCTCTACATCACCATGCCTGCCTCCGGAGTGATGCGTGAGTAGTCCACCCCTGGACTACGGGTCCATAGCAGTAGCTAGATGGTTGTCTCTCTACCTTGTGCCTCCATGTTTAGATCTTGTGAGCTGCCTAACATGATCAAGATCATCTTATTGTAATGCTAGATGTTGTGTTTGCTGGGATCCGATGAATATTGATACCATGTTTATTCAAGTTGTTTATCTATGTGCTCTTGATCTTGCATGCTCTCCGTTGCTAGTAGATGCTTTGGCCAAGTAGATGCTTGTGACTCCAAGAGGGGGTATTTATGCTCGATAGTGGGTTCAGTCTCTAGATATCTGGATCAGTGACAGAAAGGTCTAAGATGGTAGATGTGCTGTTGCTACTAGGGATAAAACATTGGTGCAGTGTCCAAGGGCACTTGTATTGATTACATTACACACTTTACTTCATGCAATAATCTGTTGTTAGCAACTTAATACTGAATAGGATGCGGATGCTGCCTTGAAGGTGGATTATTTAGGCATAGATGCGTTGGAATAACGGTCTATGTACTTTGTTGTAATGCCCAACTAGATTTCATAGTAGACATCTTGGCATGTATTGCATTGTTATGCCCTCTCTATTTGTCAATTGCCCAGCTGTAATTTGTTTACCCAACATGCTAGTTATCTGTTCTGAGAGAGACACCACTAGTGAACTGTGGACCCTGGTCCAATTTCCTCATACTGTTTACACAACCTGCTGCAATCATCTGTTTCCTGTTACTTGCTGTTTTTCCTGCTGTTTTCCACACCATACGTTTAACTCTTTGTTTCTGCAAGACCGGAGAGATTGACAACCTCTCTGTTTCGTGTTGGGCAAAGTTCTGGTTTGTGTCTGTGCAGATTCCACGTTGGTGCAAGCTCCCTAGCGCCAGGGGGAGTCAACATCAACAACCTTCCGATAGATCGTCAAGTCCTACTGGATTGATAACCTTGGGTAGATTTCTCAAGGGAAAACTTCTGCTGTCTACATCATAACCTTCCTCTTGGGGTTCACCAACACGTAGCCATCAAGCTGTTTTCTGGCGCCGTTGCCGGGGACTTGGAGGCTATTGGAAAGGGGAGTCTCTCAGTTCCAATCTCTTTACTTTGTTTTTTGTCTTGTTTTAGTTTTGTTTTGCTTGCTGTTAAAAATCAAAAACCCAAAAAAATTAAATTCCTGCATCTAGTTTTTAATTTCGAGTTGCCCTGTTGCTTGTTTTAGTCTTGCTAAAATGAGTAATCCTGATAATACTGAGTGGTCTGACTTTAACAAATTCGAGTTCACAGCTTTACCTATCTTGAAACCTGAATTTTCCATGATAAACATACAAGTAGGTAGTGGCTCTGTCATAGGGGAAAACAACATTGAGCAATTTCTGAACTTTGTGAGAAAGTCTGATGACTTTAAAAAGAAATCTATAGCTGAACTTGCTCCTAATTATGAAACTGCCATAGCTTCCCTTGTTCAAATGCTAGAAGCTAGGTTTGTTAATATGCATCCTATAATGCAACACATGTTTTTAGCACTTCATGATATGAAAAATGGTGAAAAGAAAGACTTTGTGTTAGAAACTTTGCATGAAGAATTGGGAGATGTTGCTAAGGAAGCTAGAATGATCTTTGCTAAATATAAAATGTTTGATTGCTACACTGATGTTATGAAAATTCTTAGAACAAGAAGGGAAAATAGAGCTAAATATTCTAATCAACCTTTTGCTAAGAATGGTCTGAAAATTCCAATCCCCTATAAAATGATGGCATTGCATGACACTTTAGAAAATAATTTTGGATGGATTGTGCCTGAAAATCTTTTTGATGAAGAGAGTGTACCTAAGAGAAAAGAAAAAGAGAACTCTGAAACTAGCATAAGTAGCATACAATGCATTGTTGATAAGACTTTTAAGCTTTCATTGTATGATCTGGATCTTGACAATACTTGATGCATCTCTTCATGCCTAGCTCAAAGGCATTAAAGAAAAGCACTTCTGGGAGATAACCCATGTTTTTATTTGCTGTTTTATTTTTGTTTTCTTGAGTCAAGGATGCTTGTTTACCTCTGTAGCAACTCCTTTGTATCTTTTATTTGCTGTTTTGTTGTGCCAAGGAGAGTTACTAATGCAAAGTTGGTTTTTATTTTCGGGACTGCATTGGGACAGATTGCTGTTCGTCACCGTTTAATTCAGTAGAAAATCAGAAAAAATCGAAAAATGCTGAAACTTTTTGTGCATGTTCCTGATGATGTTACGCAACTTTCATTATTTCAAAAGTTTTTCATCTGAGCATCGTAAGTGCCTCGAAAAAATTCGTCATTACAGACTGTTCTGGTTTGACAGATTCTGTCTTTTATTTTGCATTCTCTCTTTTACAAGTTTTTAAGTGGTTTCTTTTCGTGTAAAAGTGCCCACTTGAGCCTAGTAACAGTGGCTAATGTTTAAAATAGTTGGCTTGTGAGTTTTGTCTTTGCTAGAACTTTGAAGTATTATCTTTTAGTGCACTAACCTGCTAATGAGAAAAGCTGTTAAGTTTTGGTGTGAAGGAAGTTTTCAAGTGTTGATAGAGGAGAATGATATTACATGATCAAGAAGAGTGAAGAGCTTAAGCTTGGGGAGGCTTACCTCCCCAGCATATTTCAAGAAGACTCAAGCATCTAAGCTTGGGGATGCCCAAGGCATCCCCTTCTTCATCTACAAATTATCAGGTCATCTCTAATGGTGCTATATTTTTATTGCTTCATGCTAGTGTACTCTTCCTTGGAGCGTCAGTGTGTTTTTGTTTTCAGTTTGTTTTGTTTTGTTTGCTGTGCTATACTTGTTGGATCCTAGCATTCATGTTTGGGAGAGAGACACGCTCCACTTTTTCATTAGAATACTCTTGTGCTTCACTTATACTTGTTGAGTATTCCTGTCTAGTTGCTGTTAGCTCTCAGTTTTTCATACATCTCTTGTTAGAGCTTTCAGTTTCTTTTGAAGAAAGTACTCTCTTGCTTCACTTATATCTGTTTGGAGAGTTGTCAAATAAGTTGATTGGTGTTTGGTTGGACCAGAAAAATGCTATGCATGTGGTAGTGGTATAAAATGCTTACATGAATCTTTTTAGATCGTTGTCTTGAGTAATTTGATGCTTGCCAATTGTTTTGAGCTGTCAAGTAATTAATGTTTAAGCTTGTGCATCATGTAAGTAATGGCTATTAATGAAGAACTACTATAAGGATTTTCTGCTATAATAATCTGTTGCATGATTGGAAGTCCATAGTAGTCTAGATAATTTTTGGATGAAGGCTATGTGTTAACAAGGAAGACAGTGGGAGTCTATGGTTCGTCAAACCTTGTGTTTTATGTACACTCTTGCTATTCCAGTTGATAATGATGTTTGCTTATAATAACCTTGCTAGCCTAAACTCTGTACTAAGAGGGAATGCTTCTTGTACATCCAAAACCTTGAGCCAAATCCATGCCACCTGTGTCCACCATACCTACCTATTATGTGGTGTTTTCACCATTCCAAGTAAATTTCTTCATGTGCTATCTACTAACTACTCAAAACTGTTACATTTCCTTTTTGTGTCACTACTTGAAAAGCTCATAAGGACGTAGTAGTGAGATTTGTCATCTTCCATGCTAATTAATTTACAAGGATTGGCAGCTTCATCTGCTTCTCCACCTTTTATTTTGCATTAAAGAGCTGGTTAGTCCACCCTATAAATAAATAAATAGACACTCCTCCATGGTGAATGTTGGTGGGCACCCGAGGATTCGGTTAGCCATGGTTTGTGGAAAGTAAATGGTTGGGAGGAGTGTCACCAATAAGTGCTTGTTACAAGTGCAGTCCTAAAAACTCTCGGAACCGCTCTAAAAGTTAGTTAGCCATGGAAGATGACAAGTACCTGCTATTTGATTTGTTGACACCTGTATACACCATTACCTTACAAAACAATATTTTATGCTCTCTATATGCCTTCGGGAACTACAGCTCTAGCACATGATGTTAATCCCTGCTTCCCTCTGCGAAGGGCCATTCTTTTACTTTTATGTTGAGTCAGTTTTCCCACTTCTTTCTGTCTACTTAAGCAAACATCATTGTCAACTCCAGTATAACAGTTTTTACATAACTTTGTGTTTGGTTGATCATATTCTTTGCATTGACATTATCTATATGATATACATGTTGAAAGTTGAAGCAAAAGCTGAAGCTATTATCTTCCTTTGTGTTGATACAAACACTTTCATGTTGAGAATTATTGCTGCTGTGAACTAACTATTATGTTAGACTATTATATCTCTAAATGTTTTATAGTATTATTCATGAAAGTTTGCACTTGTGTGATCACTTATGTTTACTCTTTATTTACTTGCTTGCAAACTATAGACCATTGGCTTGGATCACTTCATTCAGATCATGTGCATTACATTGTTATTTGATCAAAGATTGTGTTGGTAGCATGTCACTTCAAAAATTATCTGTTTTTATCGTTTACCTACTCGAGGACGAGCAGGAACTAAGCTTGGGGATGCTTGATACGTCTCAAACGTATCTATAATTTTTGATGTTCCATGCTGTTATTATATCAATTGCTACATGTTTTGGTTACACTTTATATCATTTTTATGCATTTTCTGGGACTAACCTATTAACAAGATGCCACAGTGCCAGTTCCCTGTTTTCTGCTGTTTTTGGTTTCAGAAAATCTATTAAGGAAATATTCTCGGAATTGGACGAAACAAAAGACATCGTCAATAATATCACGAGGAGATCACGGAGTCCAAAGGGGAGTCGGAGCAGACCCACCAGGGGGCCACGCCACACTAGGGCGCGGCCCAGGGTGGGCCCGCGCCCCCCTATGGCGTGGTGGCCCCCCTCGGCCACCGACGCCGCCTCTTCGCCTATATATTCTCCGCGACGCGAAAACCCTATTACGGTCGATCATATTCCACGAAAAGTTCCGTCGCGGCCGTCATCGTCAATCTCAGATCGGAGGAGTTCTGAAGCTCTTCCCGGCACCCTGCCGGAGGGGAGATCATCACCGGAGGGCTCTACATCACCATGCCTGCCTCCGGAGTGATGCGTG
The DNA here is from genome assembly GCA_947311845.1 of Poa pratensis. Classification (NCBI taxonomy): domain Eukaryota; kingdom Viridiplantae; phylum Streptophyta; class Magnoliopsida; order Poales; family Poaceae; genus Poa; species Poa pratensis. The sequence goes on along the minus strand of CAMZMU010000046.1, from coordinate 42,691,539 downwards.
AGTAGTCCACCCCTGGACTACGGGTCCATAGCAGTAGCTAGATGGTTGTCTCTCTACCTTGTGCCTCCATGTTTAGATCTTGTGAGCTGCCTAACATGATCAAGATCATCTTATTGTAATGCTAGATGTTGTGTTTGCTGGGATCCGATGAATATTGATACCATGTTTATTCAAGTTGTTTATCTATGTGCTCTTGATCTTGCATGCTCTCCGTTGCTAGTAGATGCTTTGGCCAAGTAGATGCTTGTGACTCCAAGAGGGGGTATTTATGCTCGATAGTGGGTTCAGTCTCTAGATATCTGGATCAGTGACAGAAAGGTCTAAGATGGTAGATGTGCTGTTGCTACTAGGGATAAAACATTGGTGCAGTGTCCAAGGGCACTTGTATTGATTACATTACACACTTTACTTCATGCAATAATCTGTTGTTAGCAACTTAATACTGAATAGGATGCGGATGCTGCCTTGAAGGTGGATTATTTAGGCATAGATGCGGTTGGAATAACGGTCTATGTACTTTGTTGTAATGCCCAACTAGATTTCATAGTAGACATCTTGGCATGTATTGCATTGTTATGCCCTCTCTATTTGTCAATTGCCCAGCTGTAATTTGTTTACCCAACATGCTAGTTATCTGTTCTGAGAGAGACACCACTAGTGAACTGTGGACCCTGGTCCAATTTCCTCATACTGTTTACACAACCTGCTGCAATCATCTGTTTCCTGTTACTTGCTGTTTTTCCTGCTGTTTTCCACACCATACGTTTAACTCTTTGTTTCTGCAAGACCGGAGAGATTGACAACCTCTCTGTTTCGTGTTGGGCAAAGTTCTGGTTTGTGTCTGTGCAGATTCCACGTTGGTGCAAGCTCCCTAGCGCCAGGGGGAGTCAACATCAACAACCTTCCGATAGATCGTCAAGTCCTACTGGATTGATAACCTTGGGTAGATTTCTCAAGGGAAAACTTCTGCTGTCTACATCATAACCTTCCTCTTGGGGTTCACCAACACGTAGCCATCACACGTCCTAACATTGAGACCTTTTGGTTATTAGTCTCTCTTATACTCCACCAAGATGCGAACTAAATCATAACACCTCAGTAATTAAGATAACTCAGAGTATAGCAATAAGTATCACGACATGAAGATAAAATAAGAACATGCTAGATCTAGTCATGGAGGAAGTGGCAATGGTCACACCCACATCTCCGGTAGCATGGTATTTCTTTTTATCCCTAGTGAGGCAACAAAGTAAGGTAAAGATACCCAAGTGGATCGCAGAACTTTCTCTCACGTTCACTGCACTAGCCACCCCTCGTTACTCCAACTAATGCACACATTCCCCTCACACGCTCTCATAAACATGCTTGATCATCACAAGTAAATAAGAACGGGTTACATAATATGCATCTACTTTCATAACTTAAACAAAACCATTGCAATCTCAAACATATATTAACTCATAAAAAGATCCACCACAAAGGTATTACATAGATGACCGTAATCATGTTCAGTAGCTCATACGGTACTAATTAGTGAAGCTCAAGAGAGAGAGATACATAAGTTACTTCCACAAACCCATAGTCCAGAGGTGGACTACTCCCTCTTCATCATGGAGACGGTGGGAAGTCGTTGGAGAAGATGGAGACCACGCCGGCAGCGCCCCGCCGGAGTTTCCCCCCTCCAATCTGCAACTCCAGGTCTCTGTTTCGGTGTTTCTACGGCGCTCCTTCCAGAGAACGTCGGGGACTATTTTTATAGGCGGTTTTAGTTCAAAACCGAGTCGGTAGAGGAAAGATCGACGACAACGGAGCTCCGAGGGCCAAAAGGGGGGTCCCACGCGGCCAGGTACATGGGCCGCGTGGGCCCACTCATCTGGGCCCTCGGGCCTCCGCTTGTTTGCTTCCTTCGCTCGCACGCTTTGTTCCTTCCAAAAACTGATGCTCGTAAATTTCCAGGTCATTTGGACGTCGTTTGGGTCCCTGAAACATTAAAATATGGAAAATAGGGTTTTCTGCCTGCGCAGGGTTAATTCCATAAAAATAGGAAAATCATGAAATATTCCAAAAATCATTATAAAACATTGATATAACCCTTATATGATGCAAATATGACTGGAATATAAGTAAAATAATGCAAAGTTCATGTATGCATTTTACATGCATCAGAGCTCATCAATCCAGTTCTTGCCGCTGGCCTTGAGGCGACTGCAGCTTCTTGTCTTGAGGCCCTTGAGCACTTCAGCATTTGCTCGCTCGGCTTGCCCGTTGCTTCGTGGGTGAGCCACCGAGGCGTAGCAGATTTGGGTGACGAGGCTGCCGCAGTAGGACTTGAAGATACCGCTGGTGAACTGTGTGCCGTTGTCGGTGATGATGCGATATGGTACGCCGAAGCGGCAGACCAGGCTCCTGATGAATTTCACCGCAGACCTTCCCGGAATGGTGCGCACTGCTTCAACCTCCGCCCATTTGGTGAACTTGTCGATGGCGATGTAGAGGTAGTGGTAGCCCCCGAGCGCTCGTGAGAAGGGTCCCAGGATGTCCAGCCCCCGGACCACGAAGGGCCAGGAAAGCGGGATGGTTTGAAGTCCCTGCCTAGGCTGGTGGATTTGCTTAGCGTAGAATTGGCATGCCTCGCAAGATTGGACGATGACGGTGGCGTCCTGAACCACTATAGGCCAGTAGAAGCCACTTCTGAAAACCTTCCCTGCGAGGGTGCGCAAGGATGGGTGATGACTACATTCTTCACTGTGTATGTCCCTGATCAGCTGACGACCTTCTTCTGAGGGGACGCATCGCAACGCGATCCCATTGGGACGCTTACGGTACAGATCTCCCTCATGAAGGCAGTATGACTTGGCCTGCCGAGAGATTCTTTCTGCTTCTGCATCTTCTTCAGGGAGGACCCCGTCCTGCAGGTACTCCTTGATCTCGATGATCCAAACCGCCGCTTGACGCACCAAGGTCAGTAGCAGGCGATCTCCTAAGGGCGGACCGCAGTCCGGTGCTCCAGTTGTTGGCGCTAGTGGGAGCTCCTCGTCAATGTCCATGCCAGCTGCTTCTTTCGGTTGTTTGACTGATGCCTTGATAAGCCTCTCCTCAAACACGCCCGCTCACTGGGCTTCCCTTCTTGATGCTCGCTTCGCGATGTGGCCATGTGGCCGTCTTTAGGCTTGTAGCTCTTGTTGGAGAAGTTGACAAGGAGCTGGGAGTCGCTCTTGATGAGTATGCGCTTGGCGCCGAGAGCGATTGCAGCTCTAAGCCCAGCGAGGAGGCCTTCGTACTCAGCGATGTTGTTGGAAACCTTGTGTGACACCCCTCCCAGGCACATATCACCAGAGAGGCAGTCGTCCCGTGCGCCATCCCAAGATAACTGGCCGCACGTCACAACAGTGTAACATAATGGAAATCATTACACAATCAGGCACATCCGTGCTACAAATGGTTTACAAGGCCACCCAGGAATGACGAAATATCAATCCCAGTATGGCACGATACAGAGTTTTAACTGGCAGCGGAAGACATATGAGAGGCTACGGCTTGGAGCGGCTCCACTCCACAGGTTCTGGCTGGGCTACTGATCCTAGCACGCTCTTGCTTCAAATCCTTACTAGGGTGGTAGATGAATCCTCGACAAAACCTGGCCAAAATCACAAGGCCCGTGAGTACATTATTATGCACTCAGCAAGTATCGCCCTCACCACAAACAATCCAACAATCATGCAACAAGGTATATACTGGAAGTAAAATCCTACAACATGGCAAGGTGTATACTAGATACATGACATAAAAGTAGCATGGCATTGACAACCAAACATGTCATAAGCAAGCAACGGGGTATCACCAGTACAGAGTCCAAGCCAGGTGGGGTTGGATCGTGTACCAGCAATCATACAAGGGGCTTACCTGTGACGAGTAAACGGGTGTACCAAGCGGGTACCAAATAATACACAACATCACCTGTGATCACTGCTAGGCCCTCTGGCCTCTTCTCTCAACTCTGGGCATGCACGGTTGATGTGGGCTATGGCCTAACTATAGGCTTCCCAACGCATCACACCGCCATCCCTAAATCATGGTAACCATCAACAGCTCACGACAATATTCCCTGCATCGTCTTATTTGTTCATTTAGTGTAATCAGGTCGTTCATTAATTATTTCAAACAAATCTTAAGTTTAACCTCCGGACACGACGAGGACACACAGTGTGACTGACACTGAACTGTTGTTCCATAACCTTGGAACGAGGCTAGACATCCAGATTTGACACTCTCGAGAGGTTGCAGATACCACCCACCTAAGTGCACCACACTGAGCCGGTACTTTAGGACAACATCCTCAAGGCGAACTCAGCAAGATACACTCACCTGACCGTTCACGCTACCAAGACACTCCCTGTATAGCCACCGACATAACTATATGCCTTATGCAGAAGTGAATCCGGCACGTCCCCAACCTATGAGCGACGCCTAGCTCCGGAACCTTCACAAAACTAGCCCCGACCACAAAGGTAACCGACTAGTCTTGCCAAAATGGTAGCATCAAAGGAGGCTCAATAGGTTACGTAAGTCAAGGCCCGCCCATGTGAGCGACAGTGGCAGTGCGTTCGATGTTCAGATTAGTGGCACTATGGACTGACCCTATCGATGTTTGGAGGGGTGTTTCATTTAATCAAGTTTCATCACAACAAGTCCAAACAACAGGGGGTTAGTCCAGCAAAATAATCATGACATCAATATCACATATCAACAACAACAAGGCATTAGCAACATAATACTTGCATGCATGGATAACAACATAACGGTAATAATAATACCCGGGTGACTGTGGCGGGCAACCCGGCCGGTGTCACTCGGGGGTTAGTGTTCACAGAATAATAGCATAATATTTCAAACGGATGACGGTGGCGGGCAACCCGGCCGGTGTCACCGTAAATCAATCACAAAGTTGGTTTGCGGAGTCTGTTATGCTTCCGTTCCTCCACGCGCAAGTCTTTGGCGGCGTTACCGTCCGACCGTTGACCAGGAAGTGGGGATTTGGGCATATAGTCTCCAAAATGAACCGAAAAGCACTCATAAGAATGAGAGAGAGCATCCATTCCACTCGAGGGTTACCCTGACGTGGTGTCAGCAATCTCGGCAATAAGAACCAAATGGAGAGGCAGCTCCCAAGCGTCGCAGTCCGGGTGGTCTATGCCACCCATATTTGACGGTGGGACAAGGCAACTAACTCTTTTGGCGAATGCCCCCAACTCCGAGGATCATAAGACGACATTCGTCCGCTCCTCACCTCGGCGAAGAGGAAAAGAACCAAACAAAGCCCCGCAAGCGCGAGACGCACAGTTGTAATAATTCCCCCATTCCTTTGACTGAGGCTGGAGACCCGACCATTGTCTCGGAATGTGAGTGTTGCACAGATAAGCAGTTATATAGTAGTGCAATAATTAAAATGCAACATGATACACATACAGCAATACAAGGTTCATATAAAACATAGACAGCAATATAGACATGCAACGATAATAGCAGACATATCAATAACAGACGACAGACATACACCCGACATGGTATTAAGCAATCAAACAAACAAGCATTGCAGGATGGCTCATAGCAAGGGTTTAGCTTGCCTGAAAACACGGGCTCCAGATGGTTCGGGGAGGTCTCGTACTCGTCGGGGGTCGGGGTCTTGACGAACGCCTGAACCCCGGGGGTCAAACAACACATCAACATAGGCCACACAATAAATAATTCCAAAAATGGAAAAGGACAGCTCCACTGGATAACTCTCCTCAAACCATGAATTTAGGAATTTGAATCGCCTCAATCGGAGCTACGGTTCAAAAGTTGTTGACGTGCGATCGTTAATTATCTGCTGCTCACCAGAAAAAGGAAACAGACCGCGCGGGGGAAAAAATGGCGCGGCCTGCTTCTACGCGGGGTTGGGCTGTGCTGGGCCGAACGGCCCGCTGCGCTGCGCTCTGGGCTGGGCTGCTCGCGTACTCACGGAAATACGCCTTCACCGCGGCAAAGCGGAAAGCGCAGAGTGCGCGTCCACTTAACTGACGTGGCTGCTGGGCCAGCCTGGGCCCGCCTGTCGGCGTCACTGGCGAGCCACGCTGGCACCACGCTGGCCTCCTTCTTCTTCCCGCGTGAGGAGCTCGGAGGCCTGCGCAGCACGGCCGGCTCGGCCGCCGATCATCGCCGCCGCTCCGGTGGACGCCGCCGGCCACAGAGGGCAGGGAGCGGAGCGCTGCACCACGCCGCCCCCGAGGAGGGGACCACGGCCACGGGGAGGCCAGGGAGCCACGCGTTGGTGCACGGCCGGCTAGCTCGCCGCCGGCGGACGGAGATGGTGCCGTGGCTACGGTGCACCATTCTTCGAACCGATTGCACTGGAAGAATCAGCAGAACAGAAGGAGTCTTTCTACCCATTTAATTGGCGAACGACGCTCAGGATAGCTCGTGGTGGTCCGGAGACCCGCGGCCACGATTCTGGCCAACACGGCCGAAATCGAGCTCGATTCGACAGCTAACTGAGCAGGGAGGTCCGGGGAGGGAGAGGGAAGTGTGGTGTGCGTGGGAGGCTGCTAGGGGAGCTTCTTTATAGGCTGGAGGGAGGAGAGGTGGTGCGTGGCCGGTGCGGCCATCAATGTCGCCGTGAGGTCACGGCTTACGCCTCTCCGGCCACAGTGGAGGGGATAAGGAGTAGGGGAGATAAGCTCGCCGCGCTGGACGCACAGGGGAGCACGAGGAGGTACTGGAGCGTCGGTGCGTCGGGTTGTGCTTGGCGGCGCTGTGCGTCGGCGCGTCGGTTAGCTGATGGGCGGCGCCTAACTCCAGACAGGAATTGATGGCGGGGATAAGAGCTCCTCGGGTTCGAGCCAGGGGAGCAGGAGAGGGGTGGGTCGTGGCTGAGTAGAGCTGGAACGTGGGAACAGCCGAGGGGGACCGGAGAACAGCGCGGCGGCGCTGTAGGGCTTGGCCACGCCCGTGGTGACCACTCAGAGGTCATGCCGATCTCGGCATCGACACGATACGCCCAGTTCAGTGCTCCAAAAGAAAAACTAATCGCGTCACCTTGCGCCAAATTGAAAATACTATCACTTTGCTGACTAATGTTTTTGCCAATTCGAAACTTGGCCAGTGTAAAAAGTTTGAAAAACAATACTGGTCAAAAAGCAAAAACAGGTTTAGGGGTTCTAAAGTAAATGGGCTTGAGCCAAAGAAATCCCAGAGATAGGTACTGGTCATGTGCACCTATTTTGGGAGTTTCCACGAAAAGGGGAAAAGCTTTTATATGCTTGCCAAAATTATTGAAATTTTGAGCAGAAAAGAAAATAGGGAAAAAGTCCAATATTTTCTCAACAAGGTATGGGATATTTTCACATATATGTGTTACATGCTGCCTAGGGATCATCTCTGAATTTTTGTAGAATTTTTGGAGACATACAAAGAGGGGTTCCTTTGGAATTTGCTAACAGGCAAGAAAAGAGCACTACAAAGGAAGTACCTCAAATATTGCTCAAATGGGGTTGGGACAGTGGAGTGAAATGTTCAGGAGGTGGATTCATGCGTCTCCCCAAAATGGTAGAATTTTTGGATGAGTGGAAGGTGTCTGGACAATTTTCGGATTGAAACCGACATAACAGGAAAAGGGTTTAACTTTGGAATCTTGTGAGGGACTACGAAATATTTTTTCCATGGGAGTGATCTACATGTATGAGGGAAGCATATGGTAGCTTGGTGGAATTTATTCCAAGCTAAAGTTGCGGTGGAGACTTTAGTGGGATAGACCGGAAGGATTTTGGAACCAACGTTTAACAGATAAAACAATGTCATGGAATTATGGTGGAGGTCGACAAAGATCGGGGATTGTGGGGGAATTTTCTAAGAGATCGAAACTAAGGTCAAATCAAAGACCAACTGGTTCGAAGAAAACATTTAGAAACCCGAAAAAGTTTTTCCGGCGTCCAAAAATAAATTAAAAATCCGGTCTAAATTTTCGGGGTGTTACACCTTGTCGCTGTGCGTGAAGTATAACTGGACGGCATGGAAGAGCTTGTCGCCTGTTGGTGAAGTCAGGACAGTGCCAGCACCCACGCTTTGGCGTGCGAATGCCCCATCGAAGTGCATGGTCCAGTAGTTGGGCGCTGTCCCTCCTGATGATGCGGCCTCTTCCTCCTGAGGCTCTTACTGACATGTGTCCGTCCACTCAGCCGTGAAATCCGCCAGCGCCCTACCCTTGATGACCCTGGTGGTGTCGAACTGCTGCTCGAAAGGTTGCAGCACGATGCCCCATCATGCGACGCGGTCGTTGGCGTTTGGGTTGTGCAGGACTTGCTCCAGGGGGTACGATGTGATCACCTTGATGGGCTGGCCCTGGAAGTAGTGACGTAGCTTCCTGGAGGTGATGAGGAGCGTGAAGAGGAGCTTCTGCTACACGGGTGCTCGACAAGCATTGTCGGTGGTGCTTCAGCGCTGGGCTCTTCGTGGTGCTCTTCAGGGCCTTGTCGAGGTTTTCTTGCGGCAGGTCCTCGGCGAGGATGTCTGTTGGTCGCGCGGGCTCGGCTTGGGGCTCGGGGCTTGGGGAGGCTGCTTCCTTGTCGGGGGCTCTGGGCTTGCGGGGTAGTGCCCTTCTTGGCGAGGACCGGCTCTTCCCTTTCTGCCACCAGGACCACGCTTGCCGTCTGAGGAGTGTCTGCTAAGTACAGCTTCAGGGGCTCACGAGGTCGTGGGGCGACCATGATTGGTGGGTTGGCTAGGTACTTCTTCAGGCCTTCGAATGCCCTGGCTGCTTCTGGCGTCCACTTGAATGTTCCGGACCTCTTCATGATCTAAAAAAAGGCAACACCCTCTCGCTGAACTTGGATATGAGCGGCCGAGACTTGCCATACACCTCGCCAGGTGATGCATGTAAAATGCATACATGAACTTTGCATTATTTTACTTATATTCCAATTCATATTTGCATCATATAAGGTTATATCACTGTTTTATAATGATTTTGGAAATATTTGATATGTTTCCTATTTTTTATGGAATTAACCCTGCACAGGCAGAAACCCTTTCTATATTTTAATGTTTCAGGGACCCAAACGACGTCCAAATGACCTGGAAATTTACGAGCATCGGTTTTTGGAAGGAACAAAGCGTGGGAGCGAAGGAAGCAAACAAGCGGAGGCCCGAGGGCCTAGATGAGTGGGCCCACGCGGCCCATGTACCTGACCGCGTGGGACCCCCTTTTGGCCCTCGAGCTCCGTTGCCGTCGATCTTTTCCTCCACCGACTCGGTTTTGACCTAAAACCGCCTATAAAAATAGTCCCCCGACGTTCTCTGGAAGAGAGCCGCAGAAACACAGAAACACCGAAACAGAGACCTGGAGTTGCAGATTGAGAGGGGGGAAAACTCCGGCGGGGCGCTGCCGGCGTGGTCTCCATCTTCTCCAACGACTTCCCACCGTCTCCATGATGAAGAGGGGAGTAGTCCACCTGGACTATGGGTTTGTGGAAATACTTATGTATCTCTCTTTCTCTTGAGCTTCATAATTAGTACTGTATGAGCTCTGAACATGATTACGGTCATCTTTGTAATACCTTTGTGGTGATCTTTTTATGAGTTAATATATGTTTGAGATTGCAATGGTTTTGTTTCAGTTATGAAAGTAGATGCATATTATGTAACCCGTTCTTATTTACTTGTCATGATCAAGCATGTTTATGAGAGCGTGTGAGGGGGAACGTGTGCATTAGTTGGAGTAACGGGGCGGCTAGTGCAGTGAACGTGAGAGAAACTTCTGCGATCCCACTGGGTATCTCTACCTTACTTAGTTGCCTCACTAGGATAAAAAGAATACCTGCTACCGGAGATGTGGGTGTGATCATTGCCACTCCTCCATGACTAGATCTAGCATGTTCTTATTTTAACTTCATGTCATGATACTTATGCTATACTCTGAGCTATCTTAATTACTGAGGTGTTATGATTTAGTTCGCATCTTGGTGGAGTAAAAGAGAACTAATAACCAAAAGGTCTCTATGTTAGGACGTGATGCCCATATAATTATAACTTGTCGCTAAACTGTTGTGTTGCAAATCTCATATGTCAACTCTATGTTCCTTGTCTACCACTTTATTAAAGAGGAGTGCATTTGTGAAACCATGAACCCCGGTCCATTTTTAATCATAAGAAACACCTTTCCAACCACTTTTACAACTTTTCCATTTTCTGCCATTTAAAAATCCGAAAATACAAAAAACACTTTTCCATCTTGCATTCATCATATAAAACCCAAAAATATCATTTATCATTGCTACTACCATCCTTGCATATTTATTTACCACCATTGCATATCTTGATATCATTCTCACACCTTGTGCTTGACAACCACAGGTGAGGTTGAGGACCAAAACATTTACTTTGTTTGTAGATAACCAAAGAAGAATAAGAAAGATAAATCTTCACTACTGATTCCCCGAGAGTTCGATATTAAACCCTCGAGTCACCCCTCGTGGGAAAACACGTCTTCCACTTACTACACACTCTGCACTTGGGTCTCAACCTAACCCATTTACTTTTCACGCAGGTAACTACGTGAAGGGCCATCAAGACTGTTTTCTGGCGCCGTTGCCGGGGAATCATTGCTGAAAGCTTTATCCAAGGATATCCTACCAGTCAACTATTCCTCTTTAATAAGCTTGGGAGGTTGCACCTACGTGAGCATCATCTTATCCATCTTTACCTTCAAAGCAATTTATCTTGTTTTGTCATTGTCTTGCATTTTTTAAGTTCGGTTTGCATATTTATTTTCAGTTTTGCATAAAAAATTAAAAACACATAAAAACTTGCATAATGGAAAAGAGAACCTTCTGGCCATTTAGTGTTAAGAACTTTCCTCAAGATATGAATATCCCTGTTGAGAAATATGAGGTAGATCCTAATATCATGAAAGCAATTTATGAATACCGTTTTTATGGGAAACCAAAAGAATATCCTATACCTCATCTTAAGAAGTTTAATGAAAGGTGCAAAATGTTAAATTTGAGCCATGCTAATATTAAAATTAAGTTCTTTCCTTACTCCCTAGGTGGAAAAGTTTTAGATTAGATATTGAGATGGCCACCTGGAAATTTTAGCACTTGGTTTAATTTAAAAGCTGCATTCATTGAAAGATTTTGTTCCACTGAATTTTTTTGGCAATCTTAGACAAATAGTTATCACCTTAAATAAGAAGAGGATGAACCTTTGATAAAAGCATGGGAAAGGTTTAAAGGGGTAGCCTTTGGAATGGAACATGGTCTTAAAGATTGGATTCTCATGGATATATTTTATAGAGGATTGTCTGAAACCTCTAGGTCTTTTTGGATAATGAATGTGATGATTCTTTATGAATACTGCTGCCAATCGTACCCACTATCTACTTGATGGCCTGCTTTTGGAAGTAAGAATTAAAGAAAGTCTAGAAAAGGCCCAAGTACCTGAAGATGTCTTTGATGACTGTTAATGAAAATAAACCAATATAATAGGGAAAAGAAAGTTGAAGAAGTTAAATGCTTAGTGAAGTCAAGGAACAATTGCTTGACTTAGATAATTGTAGCTTGCATGAATTAATATCTATCTTAAATTTTTTTTGCAAGTGATCCTTCTATTAATGTTAACCAAGCTGGTTTTGGTTCTTATATTGCTAATCATGTCTTAAAAGAAAGATTGCTAGGTACAACCAAGAGGCTATGATACCACCTAAGCTTGGGGATATATGGATTCCCAAAGTCCTAGTAACCATTGGAAAAGAGACACACCATGCTATACTTGATCTAAGTAGTGTCTGTTTTATCTAAAGAACTAATGATATACTTGATTGAAAATCTTGAAAAATGCTCTTTTGAACTTGCACTTGTGATGATTCATTAAACATGCTTTAGGGAAAGTAAGTGATGTTATGGTAGAGTTACATATGACATTTGTACCTGTTGATTCTAATCATGGATATGGGGAATAAAAACCTCTAGTCAAATTATTCTTGGAAGACCTTTTCTTCGTACTACAGGTGCTATCATTGATTCAAAAGAAGGGAATGCGAAGTTTCAGTTTCCACACAAGAAGTGCATGGAACACTTCCCAAGGAAGAGGGACACACCAAAGTTCAAGCTCCCTCATGAGCTTCGTCCCAATAAACATCAAGTAAGAAGCCTATCTATATGGCTATAAAGAAAGCGCTTTACGGGAAGCAACCTGGTTATTTTTATTTTTATTTTCTTTGTGTCCTCTTGCTGTAACAGGAGACTTTGTGTTTAGTTTAGTTTCTGAAATTTTTAATAAAGTGCCAAGTTTTACTCATTTTGGTGGGAAGAAGTTGCTTATAGCGTTCGGAGATTTTATTACTGCACGAATTTGTGCACGGTATGATTTTTAATTATTATTCTGTAAGTCCGAATGAGCTCATATTGAACTGTAATTGCAACTTGTTATCCTCTATATGCATGAATTTTTCGGAATTTTCTGACAAAGTTAAGTAGGGTAGAAAAATACGTTTAGCTGTTGATGTTTTTCTGGACAGATTCTGTCCCATTTTGTTTGATGCATGCTTAGAACCTTTAAGTTGAATCTTTTTGATCCAATTGAGTTCATGAGTAGGAATATAACATTATACACTTTCTGGACATTCATAGAATTTTTTTTCAAGGATTATATGCAGCAAGAAATCTATTTGTTTATCACTACTAATGCACCCCACAGAAAAAGAAATGGAGAAACGGTGTTTTGATGTTTTTTCACAGGGATTAGAGGAGATGCACCAAGAGCTATCCAAGGATGGTGAAGACCATAAGCTTGGGGATGTGAATAAACCCCACTGGACCTACACACTCTCGGTTTGCACACGTCTAACTTCTATTTTTTGATCGAAACACTTTATCGCATAAACTTGGAGCGTCATTTGTTTGTTTAGGTTTGATTTTTATTTTTGTGAGACCACCACACTATCATTTATATATGAGAGAGCTACTGGAAATTTGTGTTGAATTATGTTGGATGCTATTATAAGATTGGGAAAAGGGATGTTGGAGTTAATTTTTAAAGACACATATAGTTGCTTGATTCATGAGCTTGTTAATGAGTAATAATTTGCAAATATTTTATTGAGAGCTATATTTTATTCATGTTTTGATGCTGAATGTTATTTTACCTGTTTTAACATGGATTAGTTAGTTCTATGGACACTCATGCATGCATTTAGATGGTCAACTTTCTCCCTCTTGCTAGCCCAAAAATTCCAACAAACAAAAACTTGTTTCCAACACCTTCAACCAAAGTTTTTCCAGTGAGTCCACCATATCTACCTATTAGCTTTTGCTATTCCGAGTATGTTTATCATGATATTTGTGTTATCTATACCTCTGAATGAAAATGCTTATGTTGTTGATTGTTATGGGAAAAGTTGGTTATAGAGCTCTCTCGAACTTGATGCACACTTTACTTTCATTGCATAAATAAAACATGACCCCTTGTGATTAAAATTATGATGTTGTGGGCTTGACAATTGTCTTTGGTTGAGAGTTAGCTCATATGTGCTGTCACATGGCAAGCTTTCAACATGCACTTCATCTCATTTAGTTGATATCATGTACTTTTGTTTATGGATGCTTACCATGGGTGAAATAAATGTGGAAATGAAGTGAGTTTAAATGAGTTTGTATAAATGGTAGAGAGACGCCTGGGCATCATTCATGGTGAAATTTACTTACATGTTGATGCATGTAAAATGCATACATGAACTTTGCACTTTAATTGCTTATATTCCAATCATATTTGCATCATATAAGGGTTATATCAATGTTTTATCATGATTTTGGGAATACTTCATAGTTTTCCATTTATTTGGAATTAACCCTGCACAGGCAGAAAACCCTAGTTTTGTATTTTAATGTTTCAGGGACCCAAACGTCAACGAAATCACCTGGAAATTTACGGGCGTCAATATTTGGAAGGAAGAAGGACTACGGAAAAAGGAAGCAAGCAAACGGAGACCCGAGGGCCAAACGGGTGGCCCACGCGGCCAGGTACTGTGGCCGCGTGGGACCCACCCGTTTGGGCCTCGTGGCTCCGTTGCCGTCGATCTTCTCCACCGCCTTCGTCTTGACCTAAAAACGCCTATAAAAAAGGTCCCCGTCGTTCTCTGGAAGGAGCGCCGCACAAACACAGAAACACCGAAACGGAGATCAGGAGCTGCAGATTGGAGGGGGAAAACTCCGGCGGGGCGCTGCCGGCGTGGTCTCCATCTTCTCCATCGACTTCTCCACCGTCTCCATGATGAAGAGGGAGTAGTCCACCTCTGGACTATGGGTTTGTGGAAGTAACTTATGTATCTCTCCTCTCTTGAGCTTCACTAATTAGCACCGTATGAGCTGCTGAACATGATTACGGTCACCGTTGTAATACCTTTGTGGTGGATCTTTATGAGTTAATATATGTTTGAGATTGCAATGTTTGTTTCAGTTATGAGTATAGATGCATATTATGTACCCCGTTCTTGTCTACTTGTTTTGATCAAGCATGTTTATGAGAGCGTGTGGGGGAACGTGTGCATTAGTTGGAGTAACGGGGGGTGGCTAGTGCAGTGAACGTGAGAGAAAGTTCTGCGATCCACTTTGGTATCTTTACCTTACTTTGTTACCTCACTAGGGATAAACTAAAATACCATGCTACCGGGGATGTGGGCGTGACCATTGCCACTACTCCATGACTAGATCTAGCATGTTCTTATTTTCACTTCATGTCATGATACTTAATGCTATACTCTGAGTTATCTTAATTACTGAGGTGTTATGATTTAGTTCGCATCTTGGTGGAGTATAAGAGAGGTTAATAACCAAAAGATCTCTATGTTAGGACGTGATGCCCATATATCTAAGTAACTTGTTATCAAACCCTGTGTTGCAATCTCATATGTTAACTTGTGTGTTCCATTGTCTACCACTTTATAAAGAGAGAGTGCATTTGTGAAACCATGAACCCCAGTCCATTTTTAATCATAAGAAACACCTTTCCAACACCATATACCACTTTTCTATTTTCAGCCATCATTAAATCCGAAAATACAAAAATACTTTTCATCTTGCATACATCATTCAAAAACCCAAAAATATCATTTATCATTGCATCCACCATCATTGCATATTTATTTCTTGTTTGCATTGCATAACTATCCTGATATCATTCTTACACCTTGTGCTTGACAACCACAGGTGAGGTTGAGGACCAAAACATCTAACCTTGTTTTGTAGGTAACCAAAAGAAGGATAAGAAGATAAATCTACCACTTCAGATTCCCCGAGAGTTCGATATTAAACCCTCGAGTCACCCCTCGTGGGGAAAACTGTCTTCCACTTACTATACACTCTGCACTTGGAGTCTCAACCTAATCCCGTTTATTTGTGCAGGCATCAAGACTTGCTCTTCGGGATCATCAAGACGTTTTCTGGCGCCGTTGCCGGGGAATCGTAGCTGAGAGATTTATCCAAGGGTGTGCATCATCGCATTCATCTCACAACAAAGTCAACGTCACCAACTTGTGCTAACACCTAAGCTTGGGGAGGTTGCACCTACGTGAGCACCATCTTATCCATCTTTACTTACAAAGCAATTTATTTGTTTTGTTAGTGTCATTGCATATCATATTTATTTCAGTTTTGCATAAAAAATTAAAAATACCAAAAAAACTTGCTAAAATGGGAGAAAGAACTAAGCTGTGTGACTACACAAACACTCCTAATGATCAATTTATCACGAGAGCTATTGCCACACCTAAGATAAATGCTGAGAGTTATGAAGTAAGTCCTAGTTTGTTGAACTTGATAACTAGGGAACAATTTGGTGGTAGTGCTATGGAGGATGCCTCTATGCATCTTCATGACTTTGTTGAAATATGTGACATGCAAAAGTTTAAAAATGTGGAAAGTGATATCCTAAAACTGAAGTTATTTCCTTTTTCACTTAGAGGAAAAGCTAAAGAGTGGTTGCATTCCTTGCCATCTGGTAGTATTAATTCTTGGGATGATCTAAAAGAAGCTTTCATTAAGAAATATTATCCCCCTGTTAAAATTTTGCAAAATAGAAACAACATCCTTTCTTTTAGGCAAAATGAAAATGAACATGTTGCTATGGCTTGGGATAGGATAAAACTTATGCTTAGAACTTGTCCCTCACATGGAGTTAATGAATGGACCATATTACACTCTTTCTACAATGGTTTAAACTACATGTCTAGAAACATACTTGATTCTGCTGCTGGAGGTGCTTTTATGAGTAAGACTATAGTAGAAGCTAAAAATATATTGGAAAGCATTTTACAAAACTATAGTCAATGGCATACTGATAGGGCACCTAATCCTTCTAAGAAAGTGAACTCTATTGAAGAAACTAATGATTTGTCATCTAAAATGGATACTATTCTTGCTTTGCTTAATAAACCTAGTGTTGAAAATGTTCCTTTGCAAGAACTAGTTGGAAACAATTCTGAAAATATTGATGTCAACTTCATTAGGAACTATGGTAATAATGGGTATGGTAACAACAATTATAACTCTTATAATAAACCCCCATATGTGCCAAATAAATATGCTTCTAGTGGTAATGTTTCTAGTGACTTGGAAAACACCATTAGATCTTTTATATCTACCCAAAAAGAGCTTAATAAGGAATTTATCTCTAAGTTTGAAAAACAAGATGCTTTGTTTGAAAGGGTAGATCAGCTTACTAAGGAAGTCTCATCATTAAAGAGCATCATTACAGCCCAAAAACATGAGGAAACAATAAAATATTGCCAAGAGGTTATCAATAAGTCTTGGGAACACATTCATGAGCAAGAGAGAGTTGCTAAAGAATCTATTGGGGTAATGAAAGAGGTTGAAGTTGAGGAAGTTAAAATGCTTAATGAAGTCAAGGATCCTTTGCTTGACTTAGAAAATTGTAGCTTGCATGAATTAATATCTATCTTACAAAAATTTGCAAGTGATCCTTCCATCAACACTAACCAAGCAGGTTTTGGTTCTTATATTGCTAATCATGTCTTGAAAGAAAAGATTGCTAGGTACAACCAAGAGGCTATGATACCACCTAAGCTTGGGGATATGTGGATACCTAAGGTACTAGTAACTATTGGAAAAGAGACACACCATGCCATACTTGATCTAGGATCTAGTGTCTCTGTTTTATCTAAAGAACTATATGAAGTGCTTGAATTGAAAAATCTTGAAAAATGCTCTATTGAACTAGCACTTGCTGATGACTCTATTAAACATGCTTTGGGAAAAGTAAGTGATGTTATGGTAGAGTTACATATGACTTTTGTGCCTGTGGATTTTCTAATCATGGATATGGGGAATAAAACCTCTAGTCCTATTATTCTTGGAAGACCTTTTCTTCGTACCACAGGTGCTATCATTGATTCAAAGGAAGGGAATGTAAAGTTTCAGTTTCCACACAAGAAGTGCATGGAACACTTTCCAAGGAAGAGGGAACCATCAAAGTTCAAGCTCCCTCATGAGCTTCGTCCACAATAAAACAACAAGTAAGAAGCCTAGCTATATGGCTATAAAGAAAGCGCTTTGCGGGAGGCAACCCGGTTATTTTTGTGTGTGATTTTTCTTTGTGTCCTCTTGCTGTAACAAGAGATTTTGTGTCTAGTTAGGTTCTGGAGTTTTTAATAAAGTGCCAAGTTTTACCCTTTTTGGTTTGAAAAAGTTGCTTATAGTTCGGAGATTTTATTCCTGCACGAATCAGTGCACGGTATGATTTTTAATTCTTATTCTGTAACTCCGAATGAGCTCATATTTGAACTGTAGTTGCAACTTTTCATCCTCTGTATGCATGAATTTTTTCGGAATTTTTCGAGAAAGTTTGGTAGGGTAGAAAAATACGTTTTGCTGCTGCTGTTTTTCTGGACAGATTCTGTCCCATTTTGTTTGATGCATGCTTTGAGCTTTTAAGTTGAATCTTTTTGATCCAATTGAGTTTATGAGTAGGCATACAACATTATACACTTTCTGGACATGTCATATGAATTTTTGTTCAAGGATTATATGCAGCAAGGAACCTATTTGTTTATCACTATTAATGCACCCCACAGAAAAGAGATGGGAGAAACGGTGTTTTGAAGTTTTTTCACAGGGATTGGAGGAGATGCACCAAGAGCTATCCAAGGATGGTGAAGACCATAAGCTTGGGGATGTGAAGACAACCCCGCTGGACCTACACACTCTCGGTTTGCACACGTCCAACTTCTGTTTTTCGATCGAAACACTTTATCGCATAAACTTGGAGCGTCGTTTTTGTTTTTGTTTGAGTCTTGAGAGACCACCACACTATCAATTATATATGAGAGAGCTACTGGAAATATGGGTTGAAATATGTTGGATGCTTTTATAAGATTGGGAAAAGGGATGTTTGACTTGATTTTTAATGATACATATAGTTGCATGATTCATGAGCTTGTTTATGAGTAATAGTTTGCAAATTCTTTTTGTAGAGCTATCACTTATTCATGTTTTGGTGCTGATTGTTATTTACTTGGTTTAACATGGATTAGTTAGTTCTATGGACACTCATGCATGCATCTAGATGGTCAACTTTCTCCCTTTTGCTAGCCCAAAAACTCCAACAAGCAAAAACTTGTTTCCAACACCTTCAACCAAAGTTATTCCAGTGAGTCCACCATATCTACCTATTGGCTTTATGCTATTCCGAGTATGTTTAACATGTTGTTTGTGTTATCTTACCTCTGAATGAAAATGTTTATGTTATTGATTGCAATGGAAAAAATTGGTTATATAGCTCTCACGAACTTGATGCACAATGTTCTTTTATTTGCATAATAAAACATGACCCATTGTGATTAAGATTATGATGTAGTGGCTTGATAAATGTTCGGGTTGGAGTTAGCCCATATGTGCTGTCACATGCAAGCTTTCAACATGCTCTTCATCTCATTTAGTTGATATCATGTACTTTTGTTATGGATGCTATCATGTGAAATAGTGGAAATGAAGTAGTTTAAATGAGTTTGTATAAATGGTTAGAGAGACGCCTGGGCCGCTAATCTAAGCCATGCATCATTCATGGTGGAAATTTACTTACATACTATGGTGAACCTTCTGTGATACACCTTGCAATAAAAAACTATTCCAAATGGTAAATAAAAAGGGTGTTGAGATTGTTCATTTTGTTTGTTTGTCTTGTCATTTTGATATGGGCTTGTTCCATATCTGGGACAAGAGGTACCCCAGTTGACGCTCTTGATGATACTATTATTACTTACAATGATATAATTGAACTTGCTTTGTTTCCTAAGTTGAGTAACATGGTGTAGGTACTTGTATTCAAGGGGCATGAGACATCAACCTTTACTTTATCAAGCACACTACTCATATTTGCTTTCACTTTAACCTTAATCATTCAAGATGCTATGATAGGGGCAATGAGAGCTTGACACCAATGAATACCTTATTGCAATCATTAACTTAAGTAGAAGAGTTTGGAAGTTGGATGAAACTTATGCATGCTTTACCTCTACTCACATATACATCTTTCCAAAGTGTACACCTATCATATTCAGATTTTCATCTACACTCTATGACCATTGTAGGATGTTCTACTTATCATTATGCATACATGTGTTCCATATTACTTGCTACTATGTTACACTTTGTGAACTATCAATGAACATCCTTGTCTTGAATACTTGATATCACTTCATAAACTATTTGCATATTGCTACTCCTTTGAAGAATGAATCATTTGACTATATGTAGCAATAGTAATCATCTTTGATATCCATTGTTAAGTATTAAATTGCAAAGTCCATGTTAGTTTTATCATCTTCATACTCGAGGACGAGCATGGATTAAGCTTGGGGATGTTGATGCATGTAAAATGCATACATGAACTTTGCACTTTAATTGCTTATATTCCAATCATATTTGCATCATATAAGGGTTATATCAATGTTTTATCATGATTTTGGGAATACTTCATATTTTCCTATTTATTTGGAATTAACCCTGCACAGGCAGAAAACCCTAGTTTTGTATTTTAATGTTTCAGGGACCCAAACGTCAACGAAATCACCTGGAAATTTACGGGCGTCAATATTTGGAAGGAAGAAGACTACGGAAAAAGGAAGCAAGCAAACGGAGGCCCGAGGGCCAAACGGGTGGCCCACGCGGCCAGGTACTGTGGCCGCGTGGGACCCACCCGTTTGGGCCTCGTGGCTCCGTTGCCGTCGATCTTCGCTCCACCGCCTTCGTCTTGACCTAAAAACGCCTATAAAAAAGGTCCCCCGACGTTCTCTGGAAGGAGCGCCGCACAAACACAGAAACACCGAAACGGAGATCAGGAGCTGCAGATTGGAGGGGGAAAACTCCGGCGGGGCGCTGCCGGCGTGGTCTCCATCTTCTCCATCGACTTCTCCACCGTCTCCATGATGAAGAGGGAGTAGTCCACCTCTGGACTATGGGTTTGTGGAAGTAACTTATGTATCTCTCCTCTCTTGAGCTTCACTAATTAGCACCGTATGAGCTGCTGAACATGATTACGGTCACCGTTGTAATACCTTTGTGGTGGATCTTTATGAGTTAATATATGTTTGAGATTGCAATGTTTGTTTCAGTTATGAGTATAGATGCATATTATGTACCCCGTTCTTGTCTACTTGTTTTGATCAAGCATGTTTATGAGAGCGTGTGTGGGGGAACGTGTGCATTAGTTGGAGTAACGGGGGGTGGCTAGTGCAGTGAACGTGAGAGAAAGTTCTGCGATCCACTTTGGTATCTTTACCTTACTTTGTTACCTCACTAGGGATAAACTAAAATACCATGCTACCGGGGATGTGGGCGTGACCATTGCCACTACTCCATGACTAGATCTAGCATGTTCTTATTTTCACTTCATGTCATGATACTTAATGCTATACTCTGAGTTATCTTAATTACTGAGGTGTTATGATTTAGTTCGCATCTTGGTGGAGTATAAGAGAGGTTAATAACCAAAAGATCTCTATGTTAGGACGTGATGCCCATATATCTAAGTAACTTGTTATCAAACCCTGTGTTGCAATCTCATATGTTAACTTTGTGTGTTCCATTGTCTACCACTTTATAAAGAGAGAGTGCATTTGTGAAACCATGAACCCCAGTCCATTTTTAATCATAAGAAACACCTTTCCAACACCATATACCACTTTTCTATTTTCAGCCATCATTAAATCCGAAAATACAAAAATACTTTTCATCTTGCATACATCATTCAAAAACCCAAAAATATCATTTATCATTGCATCCACCATCATTGCATATTTATTTCTTGTTTGCATTGCATAACTATCCTGATATCATTCTTACACCTTGTGCTTGACAACCACAGGTGAGGTTGAGGACCAAAACATCTAACCTTGTTTTGTAGGTAACCAAAAGAAGGATAAGAAGATAAATCTACCACTTCAGATTCCCCGAGAGTTCGATATTAAACCCTCGAGTCACCCCTCGTGGGGAAAACTGTCTTCCACTATACTATACACTCTGCACTTGGAGTCTCAACCTAAATCCCGTTATTTGTGCAGGCATCAAGACTTGCTCTTCGGGATCATCACATGCTATGGTGAACCTTCTGTGATACACCTTACAATAAAAAGCTATCTAATGGTAAATAAAAAGGGTGTTGAGATTGTTCATTGTGTTTGTTTGTCTTGTCATTTTGATATGGTCTTGTTCCATATCCTGGGACAAGACGTACCCAGTTGACGCTCTTAATGATACTATTATTACTTACAATGATATTTAACTTGAACTTGCTTTGTTTCCCAAGATGAGTAACACATGGAGTAGATACTTGTATTCAAGGGGCATGAGACTTTCAACCTGTACTTTGTCAAGCACACTACTCGTATTTGCTTTCACTTTAAACTTAATCATTCAAGATGCTATGATAGGGGAATGAGAGCTTGACATCAAGGATTACCATATTACAATCATTGATTTAAGTAGAGAAGTTCAGAAGTTAGATGAAACTTATTCATGCTTTACCTCTACTCATATATATATATCTAAAGTGTCCACCTTTTATATTCAGATTTTCATCAATACTCTATGGCCATTGTAGGATGTTCTTACTTATTATTATGCATACTTGTGGTCCATAGTACTTTTTCTTTTATGTTACACTTTGTGAATTATCATTGAACATCCTTGCATTGAATACTTGATATCACTTCACAATCTATCTTGCATATTGCTACTCCTTTTAAGAATGAATCATTTAACTCTATGTAGCAATAGTAATCATCTTGATATCCATTGTTAGTATTAAATTGCAAAGTCCATGTTAGTTTTATCACCTTCATACTCGAGGACGAGTATAGGTTAAGCTTGGTGATGTTGATGCATGTAAAATGCATACATGAACTTTGCATTATTTTACTTATATTCCAGTCATATTTGCATCATATAAGGGTTATATCACTGTTTATAATGATTTTGGGAATATTTGATATGTTTCCAATTTTTTATGGAATTAACCCTGCACAGGCAGAAAACCCTATTTCTATATTTTAATGTTGCAGGGACCCAAACGACATCCAAATGACCTGGAAATTTACGAGCATCCGTTTTTGGAAGGAACAAAGCGTGGGAGCGAAGGAAGCAAACAAGCGAAACCCGAGGGACCAGATGAGTGGGCCCATGCGGCCCAAGTACCTGGTCACGTGGGACCCCCCACTTTGGCCCTCGAGGCTCCGTTGCCATCGATCTTTCCTCCACCGACTCCGTTTTAACCTAAATACGCCTATAAAATTATCCCCCGACGTTCTCTGGAGGGAGCGCCGCAGAAACACAGAAACACCGAAACAGAGACCTGGAGTTGCAGATTGGAGGGGGAAAACCCGGCGGGGCGCTGCCGGCGTGGTCTCCATCTTCTCCAACGACTTCTTCACCGTCTCCATGATGAAGAGGGAGTAGTCCACCTCTGGACTATGGGTTTGTGGAAGTAACTTATGTATCTCTCGAGCTTCACTAATTAGTACCATATGAGCTGCTGAACATGATTACGGTCATCTATGTAATGCCTTTGTGGTGGATCTTTTTATGAGTTAATATATGTTTGAGATTGCAATGGTTTTGTTTCAGTTATGAAAGTAGATGCATATTATGTACCCCGTTCTTATTTACTTGTTATGATCAAGCATGTTTATGAGAGCGTGTGAGGGGGAATGTGTGCATTAGTTGGAGTAACGGGGGTGGCTAGTGCAGTGAACGTGAGAGAAAGTTATGCGATCCACTTGGGTCTTTTACCTTACTTTGTTGCCTCACTAGGGATAAAAAGAAATACCATGCTACCGGAGATGTGGGTGTGACCATTGCCACTTCCTCCATGACTAGATCTAGCATGTTCTTATTTTAACTTCATGTCATGATACTTATTGCTATACTCTGAGTTATCTTAATTACTGAGGTGTTATGATTTAGTTCGCATCTTGGTGGAGTATAAGAGAGGCTAATAACCAAAAGGTCTCTATGTTAGGACGTGATGCCCATATAATTATAACTTGTCATTAAACTGTTGTGTTGCAATCTCATATGTCAACTCTAGTATTCCATTGTCCACCACTTTATTAAAGAGAGAGTGCATTTGTGAAACCATGAACCCCGGACCATTTTTAATCACAAGAAACACCTTTCCAACAACTTTTACCACTTTTCCATTTTCTGCCATTATTAAATCCGAAAATACAAAAACACTTTTACATCTTGCATTCATTATAAAAAAAACCAAAAATATCATTTATCATTGCTACCACCATCCTTGCATATTTATTTACCACCATGGCATGTTTATTTCTTGTTTGCATTGCATATTATCTTGATATCACTCTCACACCTTGTGCTTGACAACCACTAGGTGAGTTTGAGGACCAAAACATTTACTTTGTTTTGTAGGTAACCAAAAGAAGGATAGGAAGATAAATTTTCACTACTGATTCCCCGAGAGTTCGATATTAAACCATCGAGTCACCCTCGTGGGGAAAACACGTCTACCACTTACTACACACTCTACACTTGGAGTTTCAACCTAACCCATTTACTTTTCACGCAGGTAACCACGCGAAGGGCTAGCAAGTGTTTTCTGGCGCCGTTGTGGGTAACTACGTGAAGTGCCATCAGTGGTCGCTGGAGTCGAAGGCAATGGGGTATTGCGACCAGTTGAGGGGCTGGGATGCCTCAACCCCAGAAAGCGCGGCATTGACCTCACGAGAGAGCTGCTTGAAGTGGCGGTTGGACCTGGGAGCCTGAGCCCCGCCGAGGATGCATGCTGCCCCACGAGGGACCTGGTAGCCACCAGGGTCCTTGTCAGGGAGATTATTGTTTTGCCCGGCGGGATTCCGCTGGAAGGCGTTCGCTTGAGGGTTATGCTGGTAGTTGTCGCAGTTGTTGTTCCAGCGTCCGCCCCCGCGGCCGCTGGGGTCACCGCCGCGGCCGCCGTGACCACGGCGCTTTTCGCGGCTGTCGTGGATCTTCTTGAGCTCCCAGCAGTCTTCAGTCGCGTGGTTGTGCTTATTGTGGTAGACGCAGAATGGGCGATCATCTGTCTTGCTGGCGCCCACCGCTGGAGTGGCAGCGCGCTTTTGCTTGGCATCGGGCTCTGCCGCGAGGACAGCTATGATCTTGCGCTTATCGCTAGCCTTCTTCTTGGGCTTGGACCCCTCAGGAGGCTCTTCCTCTTGCTTGACGAAGAGGCGACCCTCTTTAGCCTTGGCGCACCTGTCCACCAAGTCGAAGAGCTTCACCATGGAGGTGAGGTTGTCATGGATGCCGAGCTTCTCGCGCATCCTGACGTCCGTGATGCCCACTCCGAAGGCAGAAATGACCTACGTATCGGAGATGTTCGGGATCTTGTTGCAGACTTGGGTGAAGCGCTGGATGTATCTGCGGAGGGTCTCGCCAGGCTTCTGGCACACAGCGCAGAGGTCGTTGTAGGTGAGGGCGCGCTCGTACGTGCCCTTGAAGTTTGCCACGAAGCACTTGTAGAGCTCCTCTCATGTGTCGATGGTGTTCTCGGGAGGTTCAAGAGCCACGAGAGTGCTGCGTCCTTGAGGGCCATGGGGAACCAGTTGGCCATCACCTTGTCGTCGCCGCCTGCGGCCTGGATGGTCATGGTGTAGAGTTGCAGAAACTCCAGGGGGTTGTTCTTGCCGTCGTAGCGCGGAGGAAGGTCTGGCTTGAACTTGATTGGCCAGACGACGCGACGCAGGTTGCGGGTGAACACGGTGCAGCCCGTGGCGTACATCACGACGCCGTCGGCGAGCGTGTGGCGGTTCTGGCGCCCTGCGGCTGCGACATCCTAGACGACGCGGTTGTGGCGGTCCCGCTGGCGCTCGATTTCCACGCACGCGTCCTCTGGCGCCCGCTGCACGATTCGGCAGTCATGCGGCGAAGAGGCATGCGACACGGCGCGGTTATTCCCAGCCGGTGCTCCAGCTGGAGGAGGTGGCGGAGGGGGAGGCGGGGGAAGAGGAGGAGGAGCGCTGTGCGCTACGTTCCCTGCGTGCCCGAAGTGGTGCACCAGCGAGCGAGAGTGGGCGGGTTGTAAGGATGATAGGAAATCAACTTCCAGGGCAAGCCAATTCCTTGGTAGATCCTTGGTGAGTTGGTCTTCTAAGAAGCAAAATTGCATATTGTCGGAGACTAGTCCCTGGAACTAGGGATGTGTCTCACTGAAGCCAGGAACGAGCAGGGGGCTGAACACGCTGTCAAACAACCCTCAACTACCTCGGCGATGGTGCTCGTCGAGCTCGGTGAGGTACCCTGGTTTTCACTGGGCCGACACATATCACTCTCAACCACCGAAGCCGAGTATGTGGCGGCCGCTAGTGCATGCACTCAATTGTTATGGATGAGTCAAACTTTAAAGGAATACGGTGTCCATTGTGACAAAGTGCCTCTTTTGTGTGACAATGAAAGTGCAATCAAGATTGGCCACAACCCGATGCAACACTCAAGAACGAAGCATATTGAGATTCGTCATCATTTTATTTGGGATCATATCGCCCGTGGTGATATTGAGCTTGGCTATGTTCCAACCAAAGACCAACTTACCGATATTTTCACGAAGCCACTTGATGAAGCAAGATTCACTTATTTGAGGCATGAGCCAAATATCGTGGATTCAAGGAGCTTGACTTGATTATCTTGCATACACACTTATATTTTGACTATCTATTTGGTTTAGGAGTAGGCATGGACATAGGGGGAGTGCGGCCATAATACATTGGACCATCCCTCCCCCTATCATGCCAATATTAAGAACTCATTTGCCTCTCTATATTCGTTCGATTAATTGTGAGCTTAAATGACGAGTGTTGGTTGTGAACCCAAGATATATCTTCGCGGTGTCACGACATAAACTCAAACATGGTGGCCTAGGCCACCGCCCTCTTCTTGTGGAAGAGTTGGTTCTTATTTGGATCTTATTGAAAATCTTTTGAATAGTTCGGATCTCTCTTGGTTTTATGAAAAACACACTCAAACTTGGCCTTTGGAGTGTTTGATTCTTGCAAGTATGAGTGTGAAGTACCATTTTAAGTTTGAGCCTCTGAATCCCAAGCCTCATCTTACCTACAAACCACTTCTATCTCGCACAAGTTCTCTTTCTTCTACAAAAATTCTGGAGCTCTCAAAGGAGGTCCCAGTAGTACCGGGTGTGAGAGCCGGCAGTACCGCCTTGAATTTAAGCAGGCTCAACACCTGCTCAAAAAAATTCAGTCCCCGGTAGTACCGTCCCACCCACCCCGGTACTACCGGGCCAGGCAGTTTCGCACAAAGTCAAACATGCGTCTGGGTGGGGGTTATTCCCCATTCTTCCCAACCCACACACTCCCACCCTGCCGTCTCCTCTACCCTCCACTCCGGTCACCGCCTCCGGCTGCCGGAATCCAGCCGTCCCCGGCCAGATCTGCTCCGTGGGAGCGATCCCCTCGTCGATCTCCTCCATGGCCTTCGATATTTCCCCATTTCTTGCACTCTTTGTTTCTCCATCTTGAAACCTAGATGCATTTTGAGGAAGTCGCCTGTAGCTCCGTAGTCCACGGTTAAATCTGGTTGGAAGATCACTTAGGCCTCTTGTTCTAGTTGATTCTTGAAGTTTGCAGTTGAATCTCTCAATTTTGTGGCTTTTCCGGTTTGAATCGGGTCACCCGGTACTACCGGAAGCAGCCAGGTACTACCGCCCGTACAAAATTGCTTGAATCAACTCCAAATTACATCTGTTGACTAGTTTGTTTCTCACTTCCATGAACTTGTGCACTCATCTTCATTCCCTCCCTACCTATATGCTATGTCACAGGTAGCCGTCGTGGTGGTAAGAAGAAGCGTCTCATGGAGGAAGACCTTGAAGAAGAAGAGGGATATTGCCGACCAAAAGTACTGCCCGTACCCGTGCAAAACCTGCTGCTGCTTGCACTACCACTGCTCCCCCCAAGGACAAGCTCGTAAACCGCTACATCTTTGGAAGAATGAGGATTATCAGAAGCTCCGAGAAGAAAATCCGTATGAGATGGATAGGTCACCTCTTGTGCGTCACCCACACTTCTATGCCAATGATCAAGAGACAATCTACAAGGAGATCTATGTTCACAAGAAGTACAAGGTGGTTGTCCAACACACTATTGACGTTCCATTCATGAGAGACCCAAAACACAAGGGATATTTTGATGAGACACTTGCCATGTGTGAAGAGTTTGGGCTGCTCAACATTAT
This sequence comes from Poa pratensis, assembly GCA_947311845.1. Lineage (NCBI taxonomy): Eukaryota > Viridiplantae > Streptophyta > Magnoliopsida > Poales > Poaceae > Poa > Poa pratensis. The sequence continues at coordinate 42,663,748 of CAMZMU010000046.1, read as the reverse complement.
GACGTTCAACCATTCCTATATTGAGTACTACATTGTACAGTTCTTTGCCACCGTGTATTTTGATCATGATGATGCAAGGACCATCAAGTGGATGACCAAGGACACCCTGCTTACTGCTACTATGAAGGAGTTTGGTGAACTTTTGGGCTATGAGGACAATGGTGAACTTTCTCCAAGTGGTTGGAGGTGCCATGAAAGAGACCAATCAAGCTCTAAGGATGTCCTAGCGCCAATTACTATGGAAAATGGCACAAATGGCCAAACTGCTCATCTTGTTCGCCCATTTGAGATTCTTCACCGTATCTACCACGAGACAATTTCCCCTCGAGTGGGCAATTGGGATCAAGTTCATGGTTTCGTGTTTGACCTCCTCAAGCTCTCCAAGGACAATCACGAAAAAGGAAAAAGGCTCAATGCCATGGATTTCATGTGGAACGATCTTTGGTCCGTGGTCATTGATAGGAGGGCACCTATCTATGGACCCTTCATCATGAAGCTTATTCGTCGCAAGTGGGCTCTTGCCAAGAATGGCGAAGACATCATGAAGGATGGCAGCCCTATTGTATCTCATCTGGTGAAGGAACTTCGGATCAAGCCTCATACCCCTCCCAAGAAGAAGACCCTTGATGCTGCGGCTGCTAGAGCTAGTGGGAGTGAACCACCTCTTGAGAAACCATCTTGGTTCAAGAAGATACAGATTAAGGTCAAGAGGGCATTTCAGCTCAAGTTAGACCTTCAAGACCGCATGTATGAAACCCATGTGTACCACAAGAAGGCAGCTGACCGTCAGAAAGCTATGATGGTGAAGATGGGCATGACAGTTTCCGCGGGCTCAGAAGGCCAAATCACTCCCAAGGAGAAGTGGATCTCCAAGCATGGCCATTGGACTGTTGATGATGATGTTTCCTCTTCTCAGCCCGAAGACCCTTCTTCTACCCACCATGATGTTGGTGGAGCTTGATGCTCCTAGGGACGTTTGTAGCATCGCGCTTCTCCCTTTTTGGCATTTTGATGACAAAGGGGGAGAATATGTTCTATTTAGGGACCTCGTTGGGATTTGCATCGGAGGAACACAAGCCTTGAACTTTCTTTGATCTTTTTTGCTTGTGTTCCATCTTCTATTTGGATATTTGCTTTGAAATCCTTGATGCACGGTGTAAGACGTGCAAAGACTCTGTGGCTTGTAATAAGACCTAATTAGTACTTTTATTTACAATATTGTCTTATGTTTTGCAAGTGGTTATCTTTGTTATCTTTGTGAACTTGCTTGGTTTGTAAAATGTAGGGGGAGCTCCGCCTTTTGGATGTTGTGTGTTGTGCATTCAAAAGCAAATATCAAATGATACACACATTTGGAAGAGCCCGTCTATCTTTTGCAAATCATTGGTAGCACCTAATTGTGTTGTCATCAAACACCAAAAAGGGGGATATTGAAAGAACATCTCCATGCTATAAGTATTTTGATGTTTGTTGACAACACAATTAGTGGTCTAATATGTGTGCTAAGTTGTGCAGGAATGTCTATATATTTTACGTGCACAGATTCTGTTCAAAGATTGAAGAAATGCTGAGTTTTCTGGTTCAGCCGGTACTACCGGGTTCACCCCGGTACTACCGAGTGACCCCGGAATTTGGCCATGCGGCACTACCGCGGCTGGTACCGGGGCCAGTACCGCATCTTCGGGAGGTGTTCTATAATCGAGGATTTTTTACTCGGTAGTGGACCCGGTAGTGGCCCGGTACTACCGTGAAGAAAGTACTACCGGACCAGGAGGTCCGGTACTACCGATGCGCACCTGGGAAGGAAGCTTTGACTGGTCTACGTTTTGCCTCCAGGTCAACTCCGGTCGGTACTACCGGGTGAGGCCCGGTACTACCGACGTGGGCAGTTTTCTGCTGCCAACGGCCATATTTCGGGAGGGGTATTTAATCCCCTCCACCTACCTTTGCATAGCCAGCTCGTCCAAAATTGAAGACTCCATTATTGCAAGCTCAAGAATCACTAGATCTCTCAATCCCTCCACCCAAACTCGTTGATCTTTGGAGGATTGAAGGAGAAGGCCCGGATCTACATCTTCACCAAGCCGATTTACATTTCCCCCTCATTCACTTGAGGGCCCCTTTGCTAGGGTTTCCATTGGAAAAACCTAGCTCATTGTTGTACTTACTTGATTGTCTTTGTGACAGACTGTAGCTGTTCGGGAGCCCCCAATCCAGTTGTGGGTTGTGCCCTGGATCGTTGTTGTAAAGGCTCTAGAATCCGCCTTGAAGGTTTCCGATAGTGGAAGGTGAACCAAACCTTTGTGGTGCGGTTCATCGGAGAAGAAGGTGAAGCCTTTGTGGCTGTTGAGTTGACCTTTGTCGTAGCTCACACCTCTCCAACGAGACGTACTCCCCTAAAAAAGAGGAACTCGGTAATACATCCGTGTCTCCGCGTGCTTTCACCTTCGGTTACCTCTATCCTTATTATTGCTTTTACTTCGTGTACCTTGCTTAGTTGCTAGCTTGTCATATAGGTAAATTCACCATAGTTGCATATCTAGAGAATTTACCTTTTGAGTCAAGCCTAATTTGAAAAGGTAGTAAAATTGGAGTAGCACCTATTCACCCCCCCCCTCTAGGTGTCATACGATCCTTTCACCTGGTCAACTGATTTATATCGCGATTCGTTTGATCTGTGAGTTGCAACTGAGACTTTTTTAGTTACATATGGGTTGCGGCTATAATCAATAAATTTCCATAATGTAATATATGAGTAACAACTGATATTTTGAGTTGCAAATGGGCAGCAACTGATATTTTGAGTTGCAAGTGGGTTGCAACTAAAAAAATTCTAATAACACATGGGTGGCAACTGAAATTATGCGATGACATCAGTCGACTGAAATTAGATTGTATCGTGATTCGTGTGAGTTATGAGTTACAATTGGGTTGCAACTGAAATTATGCGATGACATCAGTCGACTAAAATTTAGTTAAATCTCAGTTGTTTAAGCGCTAGGCGCGCACTTATTTATGAATCGAGGCGACAACGTGTTTCAAAAGATTTGGACGGTCATAACGAACAAGCTTGTAGATGGATGACAATTTTAGCTATGGGTACGGGTACCGTAACAATAAGGGTAGGGTATGGGTACATTCTTATACCCATGGGCAGCACGCATATCCTATCCATCAAGTCGTGGGTAATTTATGGGTAATGTCATATACCTAAGATTACACCCAAACCCTACCCATCTTGATCTGAAGGCATGAGTCGGTGCACTCTCGAGTTCTTGATCCACCGATCCTCCTCATTACGCCGCTACCGCAAGGAACATAGTCGGCGAATGTGCCACCGACATCCATCTTCCACTTGTAGATCCATTTTTATATGTTTCTTTAGCATCGGCTGGTCCATGGCAAGTAGGAACATGAGTATCAAACCATGGGCCAGTAGAGAGTAGGAGAACATGACTACGATGTGGTGGCGCACGATAGTCTATAAATATTGTGCACGCTTTGATGTAACCCAATGAGTACCCAGCGGGTAACGATACCCACTGGGTATGGGTGCGGGTAACCTTTATTCCATGGGTACAGGTAGGGATGAAAACGAACGGAATATTTCTGACTTTTCTGCGAAAAAAAGGAAAGGAAATACGGAAATGGAATTTTGCGGAGCGAAAACGGAAACTTTTATGCGGAAACAGAAACGGAACAACATATTCCGGGGGAACGGCCACGAAAACGGAAAATATGTTTCTGATAAGACGAAATTTTTCGTTTTTGCTATGTGATGCTTTCCAAATCCAGCAGTCTCGATAATTCTAGTGGAAACCTTTAGGCACAGTCCAAAATATGAATAAAAAATAAAAGGAACTGAAGCGACCATGTTTAGGCCAGATGTACTCGCATATCATCTCCCTCTCTCGAGTCATTATAAGTTCAGTGTTGCACTAGCGTTAGCGTTACGGAGGATAGTAGCTATTTTTTAATGTAGGCAAAATTGATAACTTATGCACACTATATTATATAATCATCATATCTTGTTATATTTTATTTCATCTTAGAAACTCGACAAGTTTATTGTTTTGATTGAGTTTTCCTACATTATTCAAGAAGACTGCTGGTTCCGTCACATCTGCTTTCTGTTCCGCGTTCTTAACCGTACGGGCATGGTTAGATTTTTATATCATAAGCTATAAGTTATGGCATGTTATGGTTTGGTTTATCCTGTCCATGCCCTACCCATTAGCATCTTTACTAGTAGTAGCTTACCGCACGTACAAAAGAGATAGTGGGACCTACATGTCGGAAGGACAGGACGCCGCCTCTGCTCGAACAGAAAGGGAAAAGGTGATCGATCCTAAAATCAAAGGGGGTCATTCCATCAAAAAAAACATTTTCATTTGACTCCATGGTGTCGAGCACTCGACCTGAGGAGCACAGAATGACAGAACAATCTTTTGAACAAAAAGAAATGGATCACAAGGAAAAGCGAATGCGATGAGGGGGCCATATTCCAAGCGCAGATACTATGAGACGGTGATAGAGGTTGGACGTGCAGGAGCAGGAGGGTTGTTTTTTTTTTTAGGCAGGACGAATGTGTCTTAGTGGGATTCTCTCACGCCACTAGATTTGGTAGTGGGCTTAGGTGCGCAATCCAGTCATTGTTTTAGTATTGTCGTTGCTGTAGGACTATTGCTCTAGACTGAAAGTTGGTTGAGCACCACGGGGATGGCGAGCGGTGGAATAGCGCGAAAGATTCCACCATGCGGATGGGGATGGCGAGCGTTCTTCGTCATGATGGTGGGCCGATTCCGTACGGAGCTAAGTGAGAGAGCCTACTCCATCTTTGTTCGGGGGCGCGGCTCCTAGTTCTCATCAACGAGGATTGATTGATGGGTGGCGACCGCGAGGAATTGGTGGTTGCATATATCACCGGCTTTCACCGCGGGACTACAGAATCAGCTCGTGTGAAGGAGCAACCTCAGTCACTCAGTCAGGGCAATGGCGGGAGCGGCCGCAACACTTCCGCACTCCAGCTCCAGCGGCCAATGGCGAGATTTTTTTTTTTTTTGAGAATTTCTGGTCTTTTACAGTACAGCTGTAGTATCTGAACTCACGCACAACTCACTCCACACACACTCAACACCACACACACGTCACCTGTGCGTAAGCTAGACCTAACCAGACTATACTAAGCTTCTGAGCCCCGTGAGTCTAGACCTACTGGGAAACCCCTGCGGTGGTGGGCACACCACCATACCTCTGACAGAACCACGGTGAAAACGGGCCAGAAGCAGGAACACTGTTCACGTGAACAGTGTCGCGGTACTGTTCACGTGAACAGTGCACCCTGGTGAGACAACCCGAAATTCGCCCACAAGGGATCGAACCCGGGCGGGAGGAGCAGCCACCGCTAGCTCCTACCACTGGGCTATCACCCAGTCCTCCCAATGGCGAGATCCTGAGCTCGGCTATGGATAGAGGAGGAGTATCAAATTCGGCAGCCCGATCCATCTAGTTGGGCCATGTTGCTGGGCTGTGGGCTGCCACATGAATGTGCAGAGAGGGGATAGGAGTCACCCACTATGACACCAGTTACCTAAAAAAACAAAAACCACTATGACAACAGTTCCCTCGCATCATTTCAACCTTAATTTCTAGGATGATGAGGGAGGCGAATTTGACGGCAACACTGTGTGATCAGACATTTTTTATGAAGTGCATTTTATTGAACTCAAGAGTTAACATCAAGTAAGATACAATGCATAAGAACTCACAACCGAGCACTGCATAGTTAAGACGCACACAACGGGTGTATTGATTTTGCTCGGTATGGGGTTGTCTCTACAACATAATACATATCGTTTACGCAGGTATGTACACGCTTGGAGGAGGTGGTGAGAGATACTTTTCTCCCACATGAATGACAGTGTAGTGTACGGAATCGGCCCTTCAACATCTTAGGCGTTCTATGAGTTTCCATATGCTTGTATTATGATTTTTTTTTTGTTCTTTCTTCTGTTATGCGGTTATTTGCATCCTAATTATGTTGAGGTGGGGTGCGTTGTATCATAATTATGGTACTAATTTATTTTTCAAAACGAGGCAAAAGATTTGTCTTTTCATTGATATAAAAGAAAAGAGTTGCCTAGTTTATAAGGGAAACATGTCGAAAACCGATACAACACAAAATACACCACGTCGCCCCGACGCCGTGCCCCACACGAGTCGACGACCAAGTTGCCCAAGCAACCAAGGTCCACACCTAGACACCTCAACGCAACACAACAGAGGCGAACATCCAGAGCTGCCGCTTCGATATCCACGTTGGCCCCAATGTCGCGCCCCACACGAGTCGACGATCAATTCGCGCGAGCGACCAGGACCGTCACTGAAACACCTCAACGCAACACGGCGGAGGAGAACATCCGGAGCAGCTACTACGACATCCACGCCGGCCCCAGGGCCGTGCACCGCCTAGCCGATGACGAAAGAAGCACAACGCCAACCGGACGAGTAGACCAGACACCAACACGAGAGGTCAGGGACTACACAAAGATGCCTCCAAGAAGGAGAGCGATGACTGAGAGGCTGAGAGCGCCGCCATCGCAGGCATCAACCGAGGTCGGTGCAGGGTTCTCACCCGAAGCTCACAAACCCGAGATCGCGTCCGCCCGTCCACTGCAGCCGAGGTTGCCCATCAGCTCACCGCCGCCAATAAAACACACTTTATCAAAGAAAGAAGGATGTTACTGATTCAACTCGTACTCATGGTATGCTACATATGTTCAGATTTCGACCATTTTTTCGTGCAAGCCATCTTCTTCCTCGTGTTCCAATAAATACAAACCGTGTATCCCAATGTTACCAATCATATATATAGTCTAATCAATGCAGCGCGTCCAGAAATTTTGGAAACTTAATTATGCGATCTTTTTTTTAATCAAGAGCTGAATAGTAGCATTTTCAGTGAACTCAGAGGAACAGTCTTAGGTGATCGATTCAGGCAACTGCTGGCCTGACAGGGCATTTAAGATGTCTGAGTGAGAATGATTAGGCGTAGACGATGGCCAGAGTAAAGCAGTGATGGTGAAATTATACAGGCTGAGACTGGCAATGAAAAGTTTCCCTTTGTGTCAGTCGACGGCAATAAATGATGTTCTCCTCGTTGTTAGGGTCCCAGCTATCCACGACCTATTGCATTTAGAGGTAATAACACTAAACATACAGCAACTTGCGCGCTACGTGCAAATCCATACAAAAACTTGCAAATTGGGGTCAACTGGTCCACTAACTTGTCATGTACGTGTAAAGCAGGTCCAAATCACTGTAGCGTTTACACGTGTCATTTTGTTTATGCGAAAACACCCTTTCTCTTTTTTGTCAAAAAATCGTGACCTTCACCACAAATCCTGCTTGTACGAGGACGGCCAGTTTCGTCCCTCTGCCCGTCGCGTGTCCCCGGGTGGGCGCCGTCTATGTCGAACTGTGGATATGATTGTCCGGTACACCATGGCGCACAACCTTCTCTTCCCATTGAGTCGACCAGGCCATGAACATCTGTAACCATGCTTGACTCTGGTACTATGTTAACCCAGATGGTGCGCGGCGAGATTCGCCACCGCATTCTCGACGCGCGGGCTGGAGTTGCTGTTTTTCGATCATGCCTGACTTCCCGCCGCGGAGCCACGTGACGCCGCTCCCGCCGCTGCCGGGGTCATACGAGGCCGCTGCCGCCGAGGAATGCTCTATCGCCGAGAAGGGGTTCTACTCCACCCATCCCCGCACCACGGCCTTGTCGGGATTCCAGCGTCAAGCAGCTGCTGGTTCACCGCTCTCCTCCGTCGTTGTCCACTTCCTATGTGCTCTGTTCATGGCGGCGTCCTGCATTGGCATGGACAGTGGCTTCGAGCGGCACGAGCACCTCGCGTTGTAGCCGGTTGCAGACGGGGTACACGTAGTGCTCATTGGCATGCCTACCTAGTATCACCTAGGATCCAGAGCCCGGCACGAACTCGTGCACCACGGGCACGCCTCTGTGCACGCGCCGACGAGCGTGACCAGACCAGGGTGTCTCGTCCGTCTGATGGCTTCCACCGCGCGGGATGTGCCACTTGATGTTGTAATCCACGTACAGCTTGCTGACAGCCTTGTTCCAAATGCACGTTACGAGTTCGATGCAATGCCACAACAATAGAGAGGAGCAGAGGAGCACGCATGACAGTTCTTCCAGGGACGCAGAGAGCCATGTCAAGCCTAGGCGAGGCACTGGAGTGAAACGAAGGACGGGAGGAGGCGGGACAGCCGCAACGCCTAGCTCGAGCTCCAAGTCACCAGCTCCGAGCATGCAAAGGGCGAGCTTGAAGTCAGGATAACCAAGTCATGATCGTTGCTCATGCTCGACGTGCTACGGTGGAAGCTCCAGCGAGAATAACGTACCACGCCGCGGACGGCAAGTCGCCAACCGCGAGGGCGACGACGCGCTCTTCTGGCGTGTACTGGCTGGACCACTGGACACGGCGACACATGCGTGGACTAGGACCGACGACTGGGAAGTGGGAACATGCCCAGCTCACCGGCCTCGGTCGTCAATCGCCAACCTGCGTCGTCGTCCGCAATAGCGGCGCTCTCCTCGGTTCCGGCCTTTCCTCTGCCGTGTCTTATTTGCTTCTTTGGGACTGCCAGGGCGAAGGCCACATTTGCGAGAGAAAAAGAGATTTGGGTTTTTTTGCAAAAAATTTAGCTCCACGTGTAAGCATTAGAAAGATTTGGACCAGTTTTGCACCCAGACTACAAGTTATTGGACCAATTCTTCCCAATTTGCAAGTTTTTGTATGAGTTTGCACGTAGAGCGCAAGTTGTTGTATGTCCAGTGTTATTTACTCTTGCATTTACGGAGTGGAAAGTCTGAGCTTCATGTAAGATGTGTTTTGATCTTGAGCTTACATCTTACAGTACATGGTTACAGAATAATTTGTCCTCACCTCAAGTTATACTCTTAGTAAAACAAATATTGTCATAATAGCGAATCCCGAAAGGAAAGATAACTACGGGCTGATTGAACACTCTTCGGTGATAGTGTAAGACTAGACATGGTGGGAGTAAAATAGGTAGTAACATGCATGTCACCTAAGCAAAAAATATGATGTGGCAGCTAGTTAATGCGGAGAGAAATAGAGTAACATAGCTAGTTACTGTACATCACACACCACAAGATAAAATGAGTCTACAACATAATAAATGATATCATGCATGACACCACAAATAAGTTACTACCCACTATAGAGGTATTAACATAATGTAGTAACATAGGGAGTAAGTATGTTACCAGTCAATGTTACTCCCCATTATGAGTAGTCTAACTCGCAGCTAAAAGCTTAGGTTGGTGGAATTACCGTATCATGGTAGAAGTAAAAGTATAGAAGCACATAGATCGGCATAGACATGTTATGCTGGACCAGTACATGCACCGCCCAAACTACAGTATTTACTTGTAGATCCTGTCTGCTTATAGTATTCCTTTTACTTTATCCGTTTACCCATCGTGACTGGTAAATGCAGCTGCGGCAAGCCAGGACGGTAGAGTAGGTAGATGAACTACTTTCAAAAAGTAAAATTCTCAGTCGCTAAACTGAAATCTTCGGTCCCGGTCTTTCTCGATCGTTACTGTACTCTGTTACAAATCTCCATGGTTGCATGTCAGCACAGAACTTGTAGTGTGCACGGTAAATTTCGGGGTTAGTAAATCAGCTGTGGGCTTCATCGACGGGGTCGATCGATCGACGACGTGCGAGCCAAATGTGATCTCAGACATGAGCAGACCGGATCCGTAGATGGTCCAAGCCGTTGTCTGTACATCACACTACATGGACGGCGGACCGGGACCGACCATTCTTTTGCATGCACGCACGTAACGAGTCATGGTGAACTAGCCCGCACTAGTTTTACTTCCCCTTTCCCTGTAAACCCCCGCCGCTCACCATCGTCCCCGTGTTTAATGCATTTTGTTTTAGAACAAATTTCACTTGTTACGAGAGTGAATAGGTACAACACGTGTACATATGAACCCTCTTATTTGGAACGCGCATAGGTGATGCAAAACACGTCCAAAAAATTCGAAACCAATTTTTCCATGCATAGGTGATGTAAAACATGTGCCCGGCACATGAGCTTCGTGGTGAAATTACTTTTTAGTTTGCCTCGTAAAGAAAAGAAAATTCCAGTGTTACATAGCAGTATATATGTGACGTATTTTTGTCTTTCTTACACAGGCCAAGTAAAAAGTAGTTTGTCCGCGAAACTTTGTACGCGCACATGGACGTGCAGATGTGCACGCGAACTTTTTCTCAGAAATTTTAAGCATTTAGAAAATGCATTTCCCAACCGGGTTCATATGTACCCTTGTTCAACGTACTATTTTCCACTTGTTACCCTCTACTTGTGTCTTTGTGACGTCAATTACCCATCTATTGAACAATCGTCCAGAGTGATACGTATCCGTTGGGCTAGGTCCGAGGTGATAATAGTGATTTGAAGATACGATGAGGACTTTGAGGAGTGCAAGGGACACAGAAGAGAAGGTTGGACATGAACATCGATGATGTCCTCCGAGCTTTACAGTTTTTTGGCGCCACATTGAGCTAACATGTCGGTCCTATCTAATAGAATGGGGAAGATGCTAAAATATGGTAAAATTAGGTTGAAAGTATCTAATATGGGATATTTTGAAAGATATTTTTTTTACTAAATGGAGTAATATTCATCTCAAACGCACAAAAAAAAGAAAAAAAGGGTGAAATTCACTCTTTATTTTAAGACGTTCCTTTCTTCTGCTCAAGATATGCAAGCTTGGAAAGGAAGTGAATTTGTACTGGTATTTAATTTTTGAAATTAAACATAGATATTTAGAATCAAACCCAAGACCTAATAGCATACGCTCCACTAGAATGGATTTTCATAATGTAATCGTTCATGTTCTTATAAACTTAGTCATTGCACCACAGGCGGAGCTTCATGGAGGCCAAATGGGCCATGGCCCCCAGGTTTGGAGTAATTGCTGAAGATTTTTTTTTGGGAGTGCTTAACTGAGAAGAAAAATAGCATTTGCCCCCCCCCCCCCAAACATAAATATTTTGTATTTCGCCCCCCTGCAACCTCTGCCAAGCTCCGCCACTGCATTGCACCACTTCACCATTCCGTTGAGGTGAGTTTTGGAAGTACGTACGCCAGAACCAACCTTTTAGAACGTAGCACAAAAAAAACATAAAAGTTGAGTGTTGGAGCGCAAGCTTTAAAGATTAAACTGTGGCATTCTTATTTTCTCATTTTCATAAAATTAACAAAAGGTCATTATACTTTATGAGAACTCATTGGTAATTTCCAACTTAATATATGTTTAATTTCTTTCAGATTTTACAAACTTTACATTTTTTCTAGTAGGATTAAGAAAGTGGATGCAATAGAAACAACGGTACATTGTTCTTTGTCGTGGTGGTATCACGGCAGATGTCATAGGATGGCTAAGAGTGGGGCCGATGAACGCTGGTGGATCCGGGAGAGGGCTAGCGTGCTAAGAAGCGCACACAGAAAAACACACAAGCTCAAGAACACACCACGATCTACCCAGGTTCGGGACTCTCGTGAGGAGGTAACACCCCTACTCCTGCCTATCTCTCTCTATATATCCGAGGTATCACAAGTACAAGGTGCTCCTCGAGCTGTATGTCTCAACAATGGAGAAAAACTCAAGGATGAAGGTGAAACTAGGGGGGGAAATGAGTCCCAATGCCTCGTTTCTCACGCAGGAGGGGGTGAAGCCCTATTTATAGGCTAAACCGAGTTACAGAAGTACCCCTCCCGGTGCACTGTAGCCATGCCAAAGGTGTGTCATGATGGTACTCCTGTCAGAGACAGGACGCGACATGCCCATCTCATGCAGCACTACGGTACACCTAGAATGTACCCTCTGCCAGAGACAAGACATGTCATGCCCATGCCTATCCCGTAGCCTTTACCCCGGATGCCCCGCGGTCAGCGGTTAGGTCAGTCCTGTCACCTCGCTCCTCCTGCACGCTCCCGTGTCAGGCGCTTCCGTGCCAGACGCTCCCGTGCCAGACGGGATGCGACAGGAGCATTGACTGCTCTCCGACACTAAGGCACCTCGCCTCGCCTGATCCGACATAGACATGTCGGACTCTCCTTCGGTATTCACCTCGTCCTGCACATAACAGAAGACAAGAGGATACCGACATATATGTCGGTCAGCATACCTCGGATCCCTTATCTCGGATCCCTTATCTCGGTCAGTATAACAGGGTGAGTATACGTCGGTTAGTACCAACCTCATAACTCGGCCTCCTCTGGGCTCGGGTTACTTCGGTTTGCTTATGTCAGTTTGCACCAACATCACACCCTGGTCACTTCTGAGGTCCAGGTATGTCGGCTTTTACTGTAACCTGGCCCACACCAGGGACATTGCTTATACCACACCATGACCCTACCCGGGGTAGCCCCCGACATTAGTCCCCGAAGCTGGTGCGGTCCTGCAGCCTCGGATGAAGGGCCACACCAGGTTTACAAAACCAAACCAACTTGACCAAAGTATTCGACATAACTATGTCGGACCAAGTCAAATCAGCAAGCATCCAACCTCCAACTCCGTCCGACATCCGCTCCTGTGTCGGTTTCTCCGACACAAGAACTCAGGTGAAGGACCCTGTCAAGCTTTCACAACCAACTCAACTTAAACCAATTATCCGACATAACCATGTCGGTCCACCTCAAACATCAGGATAAAACTTCCAACTGCTTTTGACGTCTGCCCTTATGCCGGTTTCTCCGACACAAGAAGATTCCCTCGATCTCTTCCAAGGTTTGGCCACAGCACGTGGCAAGGAAACACTGCGCGATGCCTCGGTTAATGCACGCAGATAGACGTGTCACTGCACGCACGCCTCCCACGTAAATGCGGGCCCCATGGGCTGTCAAGTCCACAGAGCACTCAAGTGCTTTGACCATGGTGTGCCTCCTCGATTCCCGCGCCAGTAACCGCACGCGATCGTGCACTTGGCGGTTACCTCTTGGCAACCCACGATGTGGCCCATCGTGCGGCCGCATTTGCCGCAACCGCACGCACCACGCACAGTTAATCTCCATGATTAACTAGGAGATCGTGCGGGACGGTTCCGCTAACCGCGCATGCTCCTTGCCCATAAATAGGGGCACATAAAACTCATCTTCTTCCTCCTCGCATCTTTCGCTCGTACTGCCCACCGTGTCCATCTCCGCCGCGCAGCGATCTTCGCCACCGCACAACGCCGAAGCACTCACGCCGCCCACAACCGGAGATTCTTGCGCCGTCGCCGAGTCCGCTTCTTCCCGCCGCCACCGCGACTCCGGTAAGGTTCTCGCCCTTAACATTGCCGATGAACTTGTTCATCCTCTCCGATGAACTTGTTCATCCTCTACGATGAACCTGCTCATCCTCTCCGATGATGCTCTTAAATCCCTTTGCTTAGATCCCCACTAGATTTTCTTCATCGCGCTTCTTATTATCCTGGCAATAGTTCCCCCGTAGATTTTCCCAAGTTTCAACTCCTAGATCTTGCATTTATCTTTTATTTTTCCTTCTCCGTAGATCTTCTTGTTAGCCTCTTGTTTACAGATTCTTGTTTCTCTCGTGTGCTTCTTTTCCTCCACCGCGCAAACATCCAGAGATGCTCACCGCCGGTGAACTTGTGTCCTTTTTTGCAGATTCCGCCGCCGACACGGGCACCAGATTCTCACTTCCTCGCCGCACCGCTGAGATGTCGGCTAGCCATACTCCGGAGCCTGCCGACATTCCCGCCGAGGAAAGCGAGCGCGCCGGATGGGAAGGCTCGGATGTCTCCCAAGCCGAGATAGACTGGCTGGTCCGGACCAAGCGAATCCTGGCACAAGTGATATGCCGGATTCCTGGCACAGAGGCCGAGCCGGATCTGCAAGCCAACGAACGCGTGGTCTTCGTCGCGCACTTTGAGCGCGGCTTTGGACTCCCGGTGAGCCAGTTCTTCCAAGCTTTCCTGGATCAATTCCATCTTCAACCCCATCACCTTCCAGCCAACGCCATCACCACTCTCTCGGCGTGCGTCTCTTTCTCCGAGGGATACCTCGGACTCTGGCCCACCGTTGAGCTTTGGGCCAAGTGCTTCCAACTCCGGAAGCAGAGCGTCCCGAACCCGGATAAGACCCTCCCCAAAGAAATGACTCCTTGCGGCGCCGCCACAATTATACCTCGGAAAGCCTCCATCTTTCCTCGGGTTCAAGGCCTGGAGTCCTACCGGAAGTGGCAGCGCACGTTCTTCTACGTGAAGAGCCCGGACCATGTTGATCTTCTGAACCTGCCGGCATTCAGTCTCGGTGCCCCCACGGAGCAGTTTAACTGGACATTCAACCCGAAGGAGACGAACCTCGAGATCAACCAAATTCACTATATCGTCAACCAACTTGTGGAGGGAGGTTTAACGAGCGATCATCTCTTGAGGACCTTTGTTAGCCGCCGAGTCTCCCCCCTCCAAGCCCGGGTTCACAAGATTTGCCACATGAGTGGCCAGTACGATCCAACCCGGACCAGCACCCACGAGCTGACCAAACCCGAGGTCAGAAGACGCGTCAAGGCAATTGCCCGCACGACGATGATCGAGGAATGGGAATGGGGTCTAAAACCTCATGATAGAACTCGGCTTCCGGAGCAAGTAAGTAACTTGCAATTTATACCGACATACTTTTTCCTGCCGAGATAACTCTTATGTTGGTTCCATACTTGGCTCCTAAAATAATCCGGCTTTATTGCTTCCGACTTGCAGAGGTTCACCCGGCAAATGACTAAAGATGGAGCGGATCCCTCTGCCAAATGGGGCAAAGATTTGCCTGCCCCGGCCGTCACCGAGGTAGATGACCCGGACGATGAGGATCAACTGCCGATTCCGGCTGCTGGCGCCCCTACCTCGGGTAAGCCTCGAGCCCGAGCCTCAATCCGAGATTGGTCAGTCGACGATAATTGCGAAATGTTAGAGGTACTTGATGCTCGTCCCATCGCCTATGCTCACCCATTAACCTCGGCCTCAGCTAACCCGGGTGGCCCTGCTCTGAGTACACGCCCTGCTACCACGGGCAAACAAGGCGGATCTCGCAAGCATGCATAGACCGGTACCTCGAACACCGGGACCTCCACATCCTCAGATCCAGCAGCGCCGAAAGCGAAGCGCAGAAGAAAGCAGGGGTTAAGCCGCCACGGATCAAGAGGACACTGCAAGTTTCTCAAGGGTAAGATATTCTTTACCGACATACAATTGTTTCCCTTTCTTCCCTTTTCTCGGGATAATCTTTCCCCGAGATAACATCTTTTCTTGTTTCAATGCAGTGATGCCCTTGAGGTTAACCAGAGCGCATCCTCCATGCGCTCAGCCCTTCCGACTGCAGCGGAACCTCGGTCAACTGACTCCGGGGTACACGCCACCCCTCCGTCATACTGCTGCCGGCACCTGATGCCGCACTTGGAGGAGGTCAAAGCACTCCCGAGGTCATGGTCCTCGACCGAGATGTTGGCTCCGGTGCCCCCACCGTGGACTCCGACATTCCGCGGGCCGACACTTCGGTAGCACCGGACCCACAGCAACCACCACCACAACCACAACAGCCGCAGCAACAAGAACAGCAGCAGCAACCATAGCAACAACAATAGCAACAACAACAGCAGCAACAACAGCAGCAGCCACCGCCGAAGCCCACCACAAAGTCCACTGAGCTAGTAACTCGGAAACTACTCCACCGCCCATGCCGGCACCGAGTCAAGTGGCCACCGGGAAACAACTTGCCAACCCGGAGAAACAAGTGGTGTTGACTCCAACCACTACACCGGCCCACCAAGCTCTCACCGCCTCCGTCTCCCGAGTTTCCACTGGCAGCTGGGGTTTTCCTCAGCTCCGAACTCGAAGCGGACATAGTTTGGGCTCGGAGGAGCAGTACCATATGGACTGGAATGCCGCCGACACTGACGAGGTCTCATCTGCGAATCCGGCCACCCAACATCCAGCTGGACCTAGCACACTTGCTCAGGCCATGCACAACTTGCAACTCGACCCTTCGAGCCAGCAGGCTTGCCGAGGTATTTTTTCCTCAGCCAACCTTTCTTTCCTTTGTAATAGATGATAAACATATATAATCCCCAGTCCCCGAGATTCGGGTCGAGTGACCGACGCTCGCCCGAGTAAAGATCATTCGGCGCGAATCTTCACAAAATTTCCATCATTAATTTCAAAAAACCCGACATCCAAAATCCGACATCCAGTCAGTTTAACTCGGCATGAAACTTCAAAAAATCCGACATCCAGTCCCCGAGATTCTTGTCGAGTTTTACTCGGCATGAATCTTCAAAAAATCATACTAACCCTTTGCTCTTTTCAGGAGTGCACCAACGCCCGGACTGCAGTATTCCAGAAGCTGCTTCTGGACCACAACAAACTCAAGAGGTCCCACAAGCAGCTTCAGGAGGTGCTGAAGAACAAGGATGCCACGCACGCCACTGCCCTCAGAAGGAACGAGACGAAGTGTCTCGGCTCCAGAAGGAACTTGCTCGGGTCCAGGGCGAGAAGACCGACATTGAGAAGGCCCTGATGCAGAGGGAGGAAGCTGCGCAGAAGCACAAGGAAATCCTCGAGGAGACCGAGGTTCGCGCTACCTCGGCACAAGAAGAACTGGATGCCCTCAAGGCAAAATGCGACATCTGGCTGGCCGAGCTCACCCGTCAACAAGGAGATGGACAGTAAGTTTCCTTTATCCTTTCTTTTTGTTTCCATTGCTTGTACCGACATTAAATATATGCCGGTATATAACTCAATTCGGTGATAGCTTTTCTATCTTCAGATCACTTCTCCCATTCCAAGGCCGCTGCAGTCAACACTGTCCCAGGGCACGAGCAAAAAGAGCAGAAGCTAGCCCAATCTCGGAGGAATGGGACATTGAAGATCATTTGACTGCATTGAATGCTCGCATATCCCCTCTGAAGAGCATTGGTACTGAACTCCTTGATGCTGGTATCCGGGTTTACCGAGCTCTATGGCCAAACTCTGTGACTCCAATTTCCATCTCCGAGTTATCCAAGTGCTTGCTTCCTGCCGAGACAAGGCTCCGAGAGTGGAGATCCTCCTCAGCCCGTGCCGGTGCAGATCAAGCTCTGACCTTCGTGCTCTCTTGGTACGAGTCAATCAACCTTGATGCCGTGCGGTCCCTGCGCCAAGGCTCAAAATGGACTTCAGATCCGACACTGATCGAGAGCCGCAAGGAGGCAGCCTCCTTCATGGCCAGCTATGCTCCCACTCGAAGCTTCCTTCCTGGTCCAGCCTACTCGGAGGATGAAGAGATGAGGATGATGAAGAGGGTGATGACGAGGAAGATGACGTCGATGAGAGATCGAGGTCGAAGCTCCCGACACTGCCACTGCCGGAGCAACCGACACTGCTGCTGCCGGAGCAACCGACACTGCTAAGCCGACCGCGACGACACTTCTGAGAAGCCGGCAACCGACACCTCGGTCGAGCCTACGACCGAGATGCTCCTGAAACTCGCACCGCTCCAACTGCTCCGAGCTCCTCCGAGGCAGCTGCCTGAACTTATCACAAACTGAACCATTAAATCCCCGGAATGCCGGGTGCAGATGTAAATATACTCTTAAGTATTTCGCAGTGCTACTTTATCATGTTAGCTTTATTGAAAACGGCTTAATGCCGGATCACTTTGCATCAAGCCCCCGAGTTTACTTTCTTGTTTACTATACTTAGTAATCTTTGCTCTTGTCTACCATTTCGGCGTTCGACAGTCGAGTCACAAGATCAAAATTATAGCATACAATACTTGTAAATTTTGAGGTAAGATTCAGAGTCATCCGACACAAAGAAAAGGAAAGAAAAAACCGGGTTAGTAAACGACATATGTCGGATCTTTTTAGGACCGAGTCCCCGAGTCCATTTTCATGTTTACCATATACCATAACCTCTGCTCTTGACTGCCATTTCGGCGTTCGTCAGTCGAGTCACAAGATCACAACAAAATAGCATACATTACTTGAACTTTGAAACGAGGTCTCAAAACCATCCGACATATGAACAACATAGATAAAACAGAGATAAAACACATGCATATGACAAGGCAGTCCCCGAGTTTCTTTTCGGAGTGCCGGCATTTTATTCAAAGGAAAACCGAGATACATACATTGCGCCCTTATGAGTAAAAGGGTCGGAGTAGAGCTACATTCCAGGGTCTTTTGGTCTCCTCTCCGGATTTGTCCATTACATTTTTCCTCGGTGCCTGCGCATCTATAAGATAGTATGAATCATTGTGTAGAGCCTTGCTCACAATGAATGGTCCCTCCCATGGAGGTGACAACTTGTGTCGGCCTGCACTGCGTTGCACTAGCCTCAGCACCAAATCTCCCTCTCGGAATACCCGAGGGCTGATCTTCCGGCTATGATAGCGTCGGAGATTTTGCTGATATATAGCTGACCGAGATAAGGTCAGTTCTCGTGCTTCTTCGAGCAAATCAACATCATTTTCCCGAGCTTCTTTTGCCTCGGTTTCAGTGTACAGCGCCACTCTCGGCGAGTCATACTCCATGTCGGTCGGCAGGACCGCTTCTGCTCCATAGACCAAAAGAATGGCGTATAGCCAGTTGAACGATTCGGTGTGGTCCTTAGACCCCACAATACTGCTGGTATCTCCTCTATCCAGCATCCCGGAGTTCGCAACAGTGGTTCAATCAACCGGGCTTTGATACCGGCCAATACCAACGCATTTGCTCTTTCCACTTGCCCATTTGCCTCTGGGTGTGCCACCGAGGCTATGTCCAACCGAATTCTTTTTTCCGCACAGAACCGAGCAAATTCTCCCACAGCAAAGTTTGTGCCATTATCCGAGATAATGCTATGGGGGTAACCATATCTCAAAATGATGTCCTTCAAAAAGGACACAGCTGTGTGACCATCACACTTCCTGATTGGCTTCACCTCGATCCATTTGGTGAACTTGTCCACCATCACCAGCATATGAGTCATGTTACCTCGGGCTGGCTGAACTCTCCCACCATATCCAGACACCAAACTGCAAAGGGCCAAGTGATTGGAATTGTCTTGAGTGCCGAAGCTGGCAGGTGGATCTTCTTAGCAAATCTCTGACATCCCTCACACTTTCGGACGATATCTTCTGCCTGATTCAAAGCACTGGGCCAATAAAATCCATGCCGGAATACTTTAGCCACCAAGGCTCTTGATGAAGCATGATGACCACACTCTCCCTGATGAATCTCCAGGAGCATCTCTTGCCCTTCCTGCGGCTCGACACAGCGCTGCAGTACCTCGGTCACACTTCTCTTGTATAACTCCTGGTTGATGATGGTGTATGCCTTGGATCTTCTTTGCACTTGCCTGGCCTCAACTTCATTACTTGGCAAACTCCCGTCCATCATATACGCCATTATTGGTTGTGCCCACCCCGGCACAGGACGCACAGGAAAGACCGGATCATCCACCTCCATGAGATCAACCGACATTGCTTCTTCCGATATTGAGTAACCAGTCCCCGAGTTCTGCCAAGCAGTCCCCGGGTTTCCCAAATACACCCGACATCGACGTCCATGGGAACAGCACAGACTCCGGTTTCTTCGGGATAAAGATTGACTCGGACTCGGGCGATGGTTTGATTGATGGCTTCCTCAAATGCTCCAAGGATATGCCGGGTGGAATTGGATCCCGAGATGAACCTAGCTTGGACAGTACATCGGCGGCTTCGTTTTCTGCCCGAGGTATATGCGTGAGCTCGCAACCTTCAAAGAACCCCGAGATCTTCTGGACATGAAACCGATATAACGCCATGTTGGCGTCTAAAGCATCCCAATTTCCCGAGACTTGCTGCACCACCAGATCCGAGTCTCCGAACATTCTATCCGGCGAATACCAATTTCCTTGGCCACATTGAGCCCATGAACAAGTGCCTCATACTCGGCCACATTATTAGATGCCGCAAAATGAATCTGCAACACATATCTCAGTTGATCCTGCTTAGGCGAGGTAAGGACTACCCCGGCACCTAAACCAATTTTCGTCCTGGAACCATCAAAGTGCATTCTCCAGTAATTGGAGTCAGGCAATGGTGGCTCATATTGCATTTCGGCCCAATCCACCAAGAAATCCGGCAGTGCCTGAGACTTAATGGCATCTCTTCTTTCATAGTGAGGAGTGTAAGGGGACACCTCGATGGCCCACTTGGCTACTCGGCCAGTTGCATCTTTACACCCAATGATCTCCGAGATAGGAGCCTCACATACCACGGTGATTGAATGCTCTTGGAAGTAATGTTTCAACTTCTTAGCAGCCAGATAGACACCATATGTCATCTTCTGGTAGTGAGGATAGTTCTGCTTGGATAACGAGATCACCTCGCTCAGGTAATATACCGGCCTTTGCACAGTTTTGCCATCTTCTTCTCGCTCCACTACTAATACGACACTCACAACCCGGTTTGTGGCTGCAATGTAGAGCAACATCGGCTCTTTGGGTAATGGTGAGGCCAGTATCGGCGCAGTTGCCAGCATCTTTTTTAGCTCGGTGAACGCCGCATCTGCTTGCGGGGTCCACACGAAGTGGGTGGTTTTCTTCATGAGCTGATACAAAGGCAATGCCTTTTCTCCCAACCTGCTAACAAACCGACTTAAGGATGCCAAACATCCAGTGAATTTCTGCACGTCCTTGAGACATGTCGGTAACCTCATGCTTTCAATAGCACGGATTTTTGTCGGGTTCACCTCGATACCTCGGCTCGACACGAGGAAACCGAGTAACTTGCCTGCCGGCACACCAAATGTACATTTGTCCGGGTTAAGTTTTATCCGGAATTTCCTTAGATTCGCAAATGTTTCTCTGAGATCATCAATCAGAGTGGATTTCTCCTTAGATTTGATGACGATGTCATCGACATACACCTGCACATTTTTGCCTATTTGATCATGCAAGCATTTTTGCATACATCTCTGGTAAGTAGCACCAGCATTTCTCAAACCAAATGTCATGACACGATAGCAATAAGCCCCATACGGGTGATAAAAGCAGTTTTCATTTGATCAGCAGGGTTCAGCGGTATCTGGTGAAAACCAGAATACGCATCTACAAAGGATAACAGCTCACACCCGGCTGTGGAATCGATCACTTGATCAATCCGAGGCAGCGGGAATGGATCCTTAGGACATGCCTTGTTCAAGTTTGTGAAATCAATACACATGCGCCACACAATGGCCACATTCGGGTCATCTTTTTTCTTTTCCACCAGGACCGGGTTAGACAACCAGTCCGGGTGCAGCACCTCCATGATGAAACCAGATGCAAGTAATCTGGCCAGTTCATCGCCTATCACCTTTCTCCTCTCATCCGAGAGACGTCGCATAGGTTGCTTCACCGGTTTCATATCCGGTCTGACGAACAAAGAGTGCTCAGCCAACTCCCTCGGAACACCTGGCAGGTCCTGATTAGACCATGCAAAGATATCCCGGTTCTCACGGAGGAAGTGACTGAGCTCGCCTTCCTATTTCTCCGTTAACCCGGTACCAATGATGACGTTGTGGTCCGGAAACGCCGGGTCAACGTTGATCTTCTTGGTCTCCTTTGGCACCTCGAAAGTCGCATTCTGCTCCGGGTTAGCCATACCCGGCATGCCGAGTTGCGCGGACTGAGCCAATGCCACCACTTCATGGATCTTCTTCTTCTCTGCAGCGATAATCAGTGACTCGGCCAAGCACGATCCAGCCGAGGCACACTCCAGTGCACGCTTGTAATCACCCGAGAGTGATGATGCCATTAGGACCTGGCATTTTCATCTTGAGGTAACCCACATGGGTTGATATCATGAACTTGGACAGCGCAGGCCTGCCGAGTAAAGCATGGTATGGACTTTCGAGGTCCACTACCTCAAACTGGATGCTCTCAGTTCGGCAGTTTCCTTGGTGCCGAACAACACATCAACCCAAATTTTGCCCATAGGTGCACATGAAACACCCGGCACTATGCCATGAAAGGTCGTGCTACTCGGTTGCAGCATGTTCATCGAGATACCCATCTTCACCATGGTGTCTCGGTACATGATATTGATAGCACTCCCATTATCAATGAGAACTCGGGTGAACCGACATTGATGGTGGGTCCAAGAATGTCGGATCCACCACCAATGCATAACCTCCCGGAGTTGGCATAACTCGGGGATGATCCCTTCTGCTCCAACTGATCTCTTGCTCGGACCAGTGCATATACTTCGGCACTGCCGGCATAACTGCGTTCACCTCCAGTGCACGCCGATGCAAGCTCTTCTTGTCAGTTGGCTCGGTCACAAAGACCACATAGCTCTGATGAGCTTCTCTGTAATCTCCCTGGGGATACTCTCCCTGCCTACTGGGACCAGCGTTGTTGTTGTTCCCTCCGACATTCACCTGATTCACAGGTTTCGGATCTGCTTGCCTCTGAGCTGGCGGATTCACCGGGATAGCATTTGCTCCGGTGAGCGGTAAGTTTTGCCTCGGCGGAATTCTCTGAGGTGCCCCCGCCTGATTTCCTCCGGCTCTAGCTCCTTCCCCCCTTGTGCGCTGATACCAGCTGCACTGCCGAGTTGTATGGTTTGCCGCCTGCGGATGTCTTGGGTGTGGAAACTGCAAGGTCCATCCAACATAGCCTCATAAGTGAAGGACTGCTTCTGGTCACTCCATGGCTTCTTCCCTTCTTGATTCTGGCCCCATGCTGGGCCGTTGTTCTTCGGACGCTGGCTACTGCCGGCATCTGGTTGGTCTTGGTTTACCGCGGCAACCTGGTTTGAGCCATACCGGTAATCCGGCTCTCTCCTCTTGTTGCCGAAGTCCTGGCGATCGTTCTGCCTGACTGGCCCGGGTCTGTTATTCACCGGGTATCTTCTACTCGGTTCCACCGAGTTCAGCAAGGGCTGCATCGGATCACCCAGTGCATAGCTATCCGCAATCCGGATTGTCTCGGCCAGGGTGGCCGGCATCTCCCTCTGCAACTTCTGCCAGAGCATGGAGCCGTGTCGGCACCCCTGGGCAAACCAAGATATGGCCTGCGCCTCCACAACTCCTTCACAGGAATTGCGAATAGTACTCCACCGGGTCAAGTAATCCCGGTCAGTTTCATTATCCCTCTGCTTGCACATCGCAAGCTGCTGAGGACGATTCGGTCTCTTGTATGTGCTGGAGAAGTTGCTAACAAATGCTTCTTCAAAGTCCAGCCAGCAATCAACGCTGCCTCTCGCAGGTTGTTCAGCCAGATCCGGGCTGGCCCTTCCAACATTTGCGGGATATACCTCACCGCCCATCGGCGGTTTCCTCCCGCGATATGCACTGCCGACACATAATCTGTCAGCCAGTCTTCGGCTTAGTACTGCCGTCATATGTCTTTGCGCCTCGGTTCAACTGAAAGTGCCGCACCGGTGGCTCCCTCATGATCCGAGGTCCAAAGCATGCAGGGCCAGGTGGACCTTGCTCTTCCAGCATCTCGGACATATAGATCCTGTCCAACTTGTAGCGTGCATCATTTGGTGACAACTGGCGAGGTCCCAACCGGGATCCCAGTGCACCTTCATATCTCGATACCCGGCTTTCTCCATAGCCGAGTAACCATCATCATAACGGTTAGCCACCTGGTCAACACCTTGTGGCTGCTGGACATGCTCGACATTTTGCTGCTGCTGGGCGAGATTTCGTGTCGGATACCGAGGTGGATAGCCTCGGCCAGCCGAGTTAACTACTCCGGCATCTGGACCGCCCGGACCGGGATTGCTTTTACCCCGGCCGGCACTGCCTCGCCCAACTAACTGTTTTCCGGCATATGCCGGATCATACGCCTGTATCTGCTTGTTCTTACCGGAGTTTACACTCCGGTCCCGATCTCCACCGACATGCGGTGATGAAGCTTGCCCCTTAGATCCACTGGCTCCCCTAGCCGAGTGAACAATCTCGGACCCACCTGCAACTGTGTTAGCCTTGCGATAGGCCTCATTCTGCCGGGTAGCCACAGCTACCAACTCATTAACTCGGTCTTGCTGCCTACGGAGAGCTTCTCCGGATAAGCCTGACAACTCGGCTCTTGCTGCCTCGGCAGCTCTAAGAGTCTTAGCAGGGGAACTATACTTCGGCTTTTCGACCGACAAGTGACTAGGAGTCTTACTGGAACTAGATCTACCATCTCTAGCAATCTCGGCATTGAGGTCTTTACCCCTCTTTCACACATCCTCTATGCGACTAGGGCGAGCAGCTACCGGGGTTAAACCATGTGCTTGGTTATACTCACGGAGAGTTATCCCGAACTCTCTCCTCACCTCGGCCATCTCGAGAGCCTCCTGATGTAAGCTCTGACGACGTGACTCCAACTCTGCCTCCATTTGGGCAGCATCTGTACCGGCAACTACTGGCACAGCCAGTTTCTCGATTATCTCCTCGAGATGAGCCGGCCTAACCGGTACCTCGGATGTACCGGCCTGGTCTCGGAGGTTCTCCCTCCTCTCCAGCAGAAGTTTCGCCGATCTGGTTGTCCTGGGGGCAGGTTGGCCGACATCGCCTTTGCCAGCATCACCCACAGGCCCGGTCATCATTACCTCGGCGCAGATCCCGGGGCGATCGATACGCCGGCCGCGAACCACACAGACAGCAGGAGGATCCTCGGCCACAAGCACCTGCTCGGGGTACTTGCAGACAACCTCGGTGGCGATGTAGGTCACGAAGGCGCCGAAGCTGATGAGGCAGCCGTTCGTCGGGAACGGCCTGCTGCCGAAGCATCCCGCATTGTCGCTGATGAAGTTCAGCGAGCCAAGCTTGCAGATGAGACCACAGACGACGCGCTCGCCGGAGTCAATGATGGAACCCGTCCGGATGATCACACCAGCCAGCGCCGCTGCTGGCCCCACGGTGGGCGCCAACTGTCGTGGTGGTATCACGGCAGATGCCATAGGATGGCTAAGAGTGGGGCCGATGGACGCTGGTGGATCCGGGATAGGGCTAGCGCGCTAAGAAGCGCACACAGAAAAACACACAAGCTCAAGAACACACCACGATCTACCCAGGTTTGCGGCCCTCGTGAGGAGGTAACACCCCTACTCCTGCCTATCTCTCTCTATATATCCGAGGTACCACAAGTACAAGGTGCTCCTCGAGCTGTATGTCTCAACAATGGAGAAGAGCTCAAGGATGAAGATGAAACTACGGGGGGAAATGAGTCCCAATGCCTCGTTTCTCACGCAGGAGAGGGTGAAGCCCTATTTATAGGCTAAACTGAATTACAGAAGTACCCCTCCCGGTGCACTGTAGCCATGCCAAAGGTATGTCATGATGGTACTCCTGTCAGAGATAGGACGCGACATGCCCATCTCCTACAGCACTACGGTACACCTAGAATGTACCCTCTGCCAGAGACAAGACATGGCATGCCCATGCCTATCTCGTAGCCTTTACCCGGATGCCCCACGGTCAGCGGTTAGGTGAGCCTGTCACCTCGCTCCTCCTGCACGCTCCCGTGTCAGGCGCTTCCGTGCCAGACGGGATGCGACAGGAGCATTGAATGCTCTCCGACACTAAGGCACCTCGCCTCGCCTGATCCGGCATAGACATGTCGGACTCTCCTTCGGTATTCACCTCGTCCTGCACATAACAGAAGACAAGAGGATACCGGCATATATATGTCGGTCAGCATACCTCGGATCCCTTATCTCGGATCCCTTATCTCGGTCAGTATAACAGGGTGAGTATACGTCGGTTAGTACCAACCTCATAACTCGGCCTCCTCTGGGCTCGGGTTACTTCGGTTTGCTTATGTCAGTTTGCACCAACATCACACCCTTGTCACTTCTGAGGTCCAGGTATGTCGGCTTTTACTGTAACCTGTCCCACACCTGGGACATTGCTTATACCACACCATGACCCTACCCGGGGTAGCCCCCGACATTCTTTGTCACCAATCCGGCAATCCCCATACAGGTTTGCCCTAACGGCCCAGATTTTAGCCATAGGCGTGGTTGCATCCATAATATTTCCTCCGTTCCGAAATAAGTGTCGTTGTTGCGAAGTAAAACCACGACACTTATTCAGAACAGAGGGAGTAACATTTTCTTAGTGATGGTCCACTGCATTAAAACATAATTTTTAGCAATAAGTGGATTTAGTTTCTCAAGAATGGATACATTGTAGACTTCTTCAAATTTGACAGATTATTTCGACTGGGATTTTCATGTTTCTCTTCGGGACTAAATAGATAATTTTGTGAATATCTTATATTATTTTGTTTTGTGAATATCGTTTGAAATTTTGCCCAGTGTTTTTCACGTATTGTTCTCTATCCGACGTCAACGATTGATTGTGTGATCCCTAGATTATCGACCAGACTTCGGTTCCATAGATGTTTTGGAACTTTAAGGGCTTATTAGGATTGCAGGATTATGAAAACATATGAACATAAAAAACTAGGTGTTTGAGATGCCTGCACATGAAACAAGCATTGAAACTTTAGATGATTAATGACAAAGTCTAGGGAGATAGAACGAAAGGGCATTGGAATTCTCTAAACAATTCAAACGAGGTTTGATCTCGAGGTTTGATAGCCATAGTCATATGATCGAAGGCTTAAAAACAAAGCCTGTAGGAGCCATTTCATCCACACAAAAATTATAAAAATCACACGATCCAAACCAACTCAGTTCTCACGCAGAAAGCTGAGCATCGATCGATGGCACGGATCTAGTAACCAAAAGTACACACATGCTGATCTGTTTGAACAACATAATAAACGGGGAAAAAAAAGGCTCAGAAGTCCACGGCAAGCATCAGCAGATGGATGTCCTGTCCTAGACTCCCAGCTAGAGCAGTCGGATAAAAAACGCTTTGCCCTAGAGAGAGATAACATCACACACACGTACTACTACAGTTGTGCACTGACTCGCACATTTGTTACACTGCACGGTACAAACACGTACACACGCCATGGCAACACACGACATGCACACGCTTGTCATGTTTACACACGTATGTACGTACGCGTACGCATGCATAGTGCGCTACTGCAACCCTAGAACTCGGCGAACATGGACGACTGGGCGAGCCCGTCGGCCGGCGGGTACAGCGAGAAACCACCGTGGAAGAGGCCGAACTCCTCGGCCGCCAGGTCCAGGAACGCCTGGTAGTCCTCCGCCGTCACCGCCGTGGTCACATTGGACGCTGCCGACGAGTCATCCCCGGGCGGCGGCAACACGGTCGTCGCCGCTGCTGGTGCTCCTCCTTCCCGCTTGACCGCCTCTTCGCGCACCGCCGATGACTTGCGGCGGAAGGTGTCCCCGACCTCGGAGTTCCAGAGGCGCAGGAAGACATCGGACGGCGCCTCGGCTCCGTGCTCGGCGGTGGACGAGGACGACGAGGCGGTCACGCTGGTGGTCGCGGCGGAGGTGGAGAGCATGGAGAGGCGCGCCTCGGCCTCGAGGCGGGCGGTCTCCCACTGGGCCGTGTGGCGCGCGGCGAGGCAGGTGGCGGCGCCGGCCAGCAGGGCGGGGTGGTCGCCCGCGAGCGCCGCCTGCTGGCGGAGCTGCTTCTTCAGGTTGGTGTTCCAGTAGTTCTTGATCTCGTTGTCCGTCCGGCCCGGCAGCTGCGCCGCGATCATGGACCACCTGAGATGAGAAGATCACGACGACAGGAACATCGTCAGATTTTGGATGCATATGGTCAATGAACGCAGATGAGTTCATAAATGACGTCCATCTTTGATCATTCAATGAGCATCCTCATTCAATTCAACACATAGACACACGTACTACTGTAGACTGTAGTGCGGCACTCACTTGTTGCCGACGATGGCGTGGAGCTGGAGGATGGACTTGTGCTCCTCGGCGGTGAAGGGCCCGCGCTTGATGTCCGGCCGGAGGTAGTTGGTCCACCGCAGCCGGCAGCTCTTGCCGCACCGGTTCAGCCCTGCACTTGCCCACAGAGGCGCTCTCTTTCACCCCAACGAATCGCCCAAACAAAAAGGAAACCAGAATAATGCATGCATGGTTAATTGTCGCCGGGAGCGGGACGTACCGGCGAGCTTGGGGAGCATGCGCCAGTTGCCGGGGGCGTTGGCCTGGACGTAGTCGACGAGGAGCTTGTCCTCCTCCGGCGTCCACGGCCCTTTCTTCGGCCCCTTGCTCTCGCAGCAGGGAGTCCTTCCCATGGCGCTGGCCGACGCACCACCGCCGACGACACGAAACGAATGCCCTCCTCGCCGTCGACTAGATCGATCGATGAGGATCCTCTAGTGAGCAGGAGCGAGCTTGGGCGGTTGGCGACACAGACAAGGAGACGGGACGTGGGCAATCAATGCGGAGATGGATTTATAAGCCGAGGAGGACACTGGAAGGCCATAAATGCCCCGGATTTTCACCTGCTGCTGCTGCTGCTGCAACAACGGGACGAGAGTGGGAAGGAAGAAGGGATCGATGATGATAGCAAGTGGTCGAGCCGACGCCCGACGGGCAGCGCATTTAAGATGCGCGATGTGCTTTCTTGCAAGTACGACGAGGGACCACGCCGACTTGAATGCGTAGGTAGGGGACGACCGGTTGTCTGCTGTTGCACAATGTACCACTGCAGGGGTCGGCAGCATTTTCAACTCAACGACCAGTGCAATTTTTAACTGCCGGTCACTCACTTTTGATCATTCAAACTTTTACAGTGCCCGTGTGATGTGATTAAATATACTAGCAGTTTTAGACCCAGTTCTTTTAGCGACTTCTCCCAGAAGCTGCCCCTCCCCTAGCTTTCTGGGGAAGCCACCTCAAAAATTTAGCGGGGCTTTCAAAATAAGAAACTAACATTGTGTTTGAAAGCCCTCTCAAATTTTCGGAGCGGCTTCTCCAGGAAGCTGGGGGAGGGGCAACTTCTTGGAGAAGCCGCCAAAAGAACTGGGCCTTAAACGGGAAGCCCTTTTGCAGACGTGCAGTCATTCGAGAAGCGAGGGTAGCATGCTCTCCATCCGTCATTCATCCAAAACTGCCACGTTTACAAATAGCATTGGTGTTAGAACATCTCTACCGGCGGGCGCAAAAGACCTCGTCGGTCTAACGAGGGTGGGGGTGGGCGGGTTTACAGACAAAAAAAGACGACAAAATCGAGGCCTTACCGATTCGGGTGGCCTGGAAAATTATTCGGCGTCTCCCTATCTGCCTAGGGACAGATCTAGGATTTTAATTTTGGGTGTTCAAATTTCAACTAACATATAGCATAAAGGTTAAATGGTAACATGGATAAAAGTACAATTTTTCTATTGTAGAAACAATATATTAGATTTTTTATTTGAGAATAATATCTTAAAAGGAGACAGCGATTACAAAAAAAAAATTACTCAGTCTTCATTATGATAATGTCTTGAAGATAAATATGATGCTCACACAATCTTCTTAGTAACGACATGGTTGCTATATGCTTTAACTCTATACATGACCATTCTTCAAATAACCCGTTGAATAGAACCTTGACCATCATATAAAATTCTTCTTAACCATGTAAAAAATATCCATTCATATCAATAATCTTGATGTTAAATACAAATTTCATATCATTATCTCATGGCATCAATGTTGAATCTAACATATGGAGTTCATGCATTGCCTATGGACATACCCTACAAATATAGCTCAACACAAACATTAGTCCATAGGGATTCTTATTATTTACCAAAACCACACATGGGGATGTCATGCTCTTTAAATGATTTGGGCACTTGAAACCAATCTCTTTTTTTTTTTGCATTCTTCCCTTATCAATTTTGAAGACAGGAAGGTCAATGTCAAAAGTATATCAGTGTTAGTCAATAAAACCTCCCTAGGAACATGATAGACATGAGGATTGTAGGCTTCTATATACATTGGCTTCTTGAATAAATCATGCACAAAGTTTTCAGGGTATTGCCTTGACTTGTAAATTACAGAAATATCATTATGGTAAGGCAGTCTAGTCATATCCCATTTTCTGTAGCCACATGTTCTATTTTGTAAATCAACTTCATATATATTTTCCTTACTATTGGTTACTTGCCACAAATCATTATAGACTTAACATCTTTGCAAGGCCTTGACCATTTTTTCTTCTTCTAACTTCTCATAGTAGGTGGGTGAAATCTGCCACCTAGCATGCGCTGCACCAGATTTTTTTGTTTCATATCGACCATGAGCTTAGTCCTAATTCCATGAAACATTGTTTTCCTGATTTACCTACAATATCAAGGATCATTCTATCGCATTGCAGTTGTAGTCCATTGCATGCCTTGCTCAACTTTAAACACGGATGCTTTCGGATTCCCATTATTCCTCACCTACCTCTTTCATATTTTGCATTGCCATGTCAACGCCATGTTTAGTGTAGGCATAGCTAGCAAAGTCCATGTATTTCTTTAAGTCTTCCGCTCTAAAACTTGTAGATTATATAAGTTGGCATAAATGTGCGTAAGGTGGTATCTATGTGGGCTGTTGAAAAAAAAAACTAGGTTTATTGCATTTAGCAAGCCTTGTGAAACACATATTTTTGGTAGATGGTAAAAATCATGGAAAAGCCGCAAATATCATAAAAAAATAATGAAGCTAGTAAAAATCATGGAAAAAAGTTACAAATATTATAATTTATTTGATGAAGCTAGTATAATCA
Source organism: Poa pratensis (assembly GCA_947311845.1). Classification (NCBI taxonomy): domain Eukaryota; kingdom Viridiplantae; phylum Streptophyta; class Magnoliopsida; order Poales; family Poaceae; genus Poa; species Poa pratensis. Next base: position 42,633,027 of record CAMZMU010000046.1, on the reverse strand, counting down.
TGAAAAAATGCTACAAATATTCTAACACATTTTATGAAGCTAGAAAAAATCATGGAAAAATACTTCAAATATTCACACATATTTTACAAAGCTAGTAAAATTCATGGAAAATGCTACTAATATTCTACAATATATTAGGAAGCTAATAAAAATCATGAAAAATTCTACAAATATCGTAACAAATTTTACAAATGTTACAAATATTCTAACATAATTTATAAAGATAGTAAAAATTATGCAAAGATTATAAATTTTTTCTAACATATTTTATGAAGCTTATAAAAATCATGGACAATGCTGCAAATATTCAAACACATTTTTGAACTTGTAGATACTATAAAAAATGTTACAGATATGCTAGCATACTTAATGAAGCTACTAAAATCATGGAAAAATGCTAAAAAAAAATCTAACATATTTTACGAAGCTACTAAAAATCATGGAAAAAGTTACAAATATTCTAACATATTTTATAAAGGTAGTAAAAATCATGGAAAAATAAGGAGCTACTAAAATCATGGAAAATGCTATAAATATTCTAACATATTTTAAAAATGCTAAGAATATTATAACATATTTTATAATTTTGTAAAATCTTGGAAAAATGCTACTAATATTCTAACATGTTCATGAAGCTAGTAGAATCATGGAAAAATGCTATAGATATTCACACATGTTGTATAAAGCTAAGAAAAATCATGGAAAATGCGAAAGAATATTCTAACATATTTTACGAAGCTAGTAAAATTCATGAATAAATGTTATAAGTATTCCAACATATTTTTATGAAGCTAGTAAAAACCGTGGAAAATGCTAAAAATATCTACATATATTTTTGAAGCTAGTAAAAATCAGGAACAAATGTTAAAAATATTGTAAAATTATTTAATCTAGGAAAAATCATGAAAATGCTAAAAGTAATCTAACATATTTTTTTTCAAGCTAGTAAAATCATGAAAAAATTCTGTAAATATTTGAACATATTTTTATGAAGCTAGATCATTGAAAATGCTAAAAATATTCGGATACATTTTTGAAGCTAGTAAAAATCATGAAAAATGTTAAAAATGTCCTAACATATTTAATGAAGCAAATAAAAATCATGGTAAATGCTACAAATCTTCACACATATTTTATAAATCTACTAAAAACCATGTAAAATGCTAAAAATATTCACATTGAACCTTTTGCCTATTGTTGATAATGATGTTATTCAATTGCAATTTCAACTTCAATTGTGTCAAAAAGCCAGCACCAACTTGTTGTTTCTTCTTTGTCCACAAGACCAAAAACAGTTGGGTAGATATTGTTGTCACTGTCTCTATCAATGACAGCAAGAATTTATTACCCTTCAGGGAGCTTAATGAAACAACCATCTAAACGTGCAAAAAATAAATTACAAACATATTAGTTCCATTAACACATAGAAAAATTAAATGAAACTATTGGACACAAATGCTTACCAATAAATTGTCTGGGATGCTCGGTGATTATTGTCGTGACTATGCATTTGTTGCCAGGGTTTGTCTCCATGATAGTCTAGATATAATCTCTCAGCATTTTGTACTGCTTCAGATCATCACTAGTAACATCTTTTAGAGCCTCTTTCCTAGTCCTATATGTCATGACCTTTAGTTATTATACTCCAAATTTTTTGCTTTGCATTATCTATCAAAGTTTCAACTTTTGTACTAGGATACATTTCGGGTCTGTTTAGAGGCTTTGGCAAACCCATTTGCAGTTAACTTTGCAACTTTCACCAGTTGGTCCACAATTGTATTCAAGGTGCATCTTCCTATTGCAAAAAGTGTTTCCACCTACTATCTTGCTTGCCACCATAAGAAAGGATAGTTCTCGTTGCAGTCCTCGTCGCAAAACTCCGGCAGCGCGCCTCTACCGAATCCGCCACCACCGAAGTCGAGTAAGCTTCGATTGCCGACACTACCGCCGCCTTGGGTCCATGGAGTCGCAAGACTGAAGTGCGGGCGAGTGACGTGGGAGAGAGTGACGCGGCCGACCGTTCCGAGTTAGTCTGGTTCAGAAAGAACGGGAGCCGTTAACGTCTGTCTTCTTCCGACTGTTTTCCTGCCACGTTAGCCTGACACCGGGGTTCACCGGTCAAAAATCCAATTAGACTGTGCAAAAATCCTGATTAGTGTTTTTGCGAACAATTCATATCTTGGTGGTCATTTTAAACCCTAACCCAGTTGTGGTGGTCTTTGCAATTTTCTCAGCGAACATCCCAGTTACTCTGAGACATCCGCTTTGAACTGTCTGATCATTTTTTCCTCTTTAAACAAGAAAGGGAGCGGGTCAAACGCAAAATATTCCTACCAATGCAGCCGCCGAACAAGGGATTGTTGGGATGAACAGTTAGCCCGAATGGGGGATGGCCAGGCCGAGACTGGTTACGTCGGCCGCGCTCTCCTGCCTGCCGAGTGATCTTGCGTGCGATTGCGGTGGCGATGCAGCGCAGTCGACGCACCAACAACGCAGGCACAGGGACAGGAGCGTCAGTGATGGGCAGGACTGGTAGTTGATCAGAATACGTAAGCTCGGGCCATAAATGAGGGTGCTCTGCCAACTCGGGCGTGGCTCGGATTCTGGCGCAGGCCGGGACGAGAGGTGCTCCAAAAGAAAACTGGCCATGGCAGACAGAGGTCCTGTGCCTGCTGCTGGGACGAGCATCGCAGAGCAATAAATGCATGTGCTGCGAGGTGGAGTCTGGGCAGGACGACGCGCATTTGGCGGCCGCGGCAGCGTCGCAAGGTACAGGAGGGGAGGAGAAATGGAGGAGCGGCAGCGGCACGGCAGGACGCGGCGTGATTGAACGGGACGAGCAGGCAGACGCAGAGGGATCCGTGGAGGCCGGCCTATCCTATGATGATGAGACACCCTCCGCGTTTCCGTTTTGTCCTGTGCGCGTCTGGTTTCGTGATCCGCGAGATTGGCGATGCAGTCGCAGGCAGCCGATTTTACGCTTGAGCTCTTGTCTTTTCACCGTGGTGCTTCACTCCAAGAACGCTCTATTCGCCGTTTTGTAGTGCTGGCCTGCCGCTGCCGGGGAGGAGCGGCGGAGAGATTCACGCCGTTTGGCTGCATTGATTTCAGGTGAAGATTGAACTCTTTTTCTTATCCCATGGAAGTATGGAACAGTGTGAGTGAGCTGAAGGAAAGTGATCATAGAGTCGCCAATGGGTGGAACAGAGAAACCCGACGTGCTATAGCTAAACATGGCAATACCAGATTACAAGGAGACGGCAATCCGGTAACCATGATGGCTTCAACTCGGAAAATTACACTGCACAAAGCATGTCAGCAGAATACTGAAGACATCTCCATTCTGTTTCAACTTCCTCTATCTTCTGTTGCCCTTCAACAGCGCAACGAACTCGGTGTTATTCTTCAGAAATGCTGTAATCATGCGAATGATAATTCTGGTAATGCCATAATGGCATATGGAATCTACGTTGGGGATGCATAGAACTAAGCAAAGTTTAAAAGAGGGGATGCAGCAAATGCATTGATAGCCTGTAATCTTTTTTTTTCCCTTCTTGTAAATAACTTTCTTCTGCCTTAAGTGCTTATATAAATGAAAAATGGCACGGTAGGGTCTTCCCAACTGGTTTCTGCTTAAAAGAAAAATCTGGTGAACTGAAAGCTAGCAGTAATTCGGTCATAGCAAGGTTTGATTGATCCATCGGCAGAGATTATGCATATTTCAGGCATCTCCGCTTCCTTGTGTGGCATTGATGCCTTGGGGGCGTGAAAACTGGACTGTCCGCTTGTCAAAATTTTGATAGATCACAAATGCATCCAGCAAGGCATATGAGCAACTAATCATGGTCGAACCTCTGATAAGAATATTTAAGTATGATCACAAGAGAAGCATCAACAAGTAGATATTTCCTCAGAAGATAAAAATACAACTTGAATTGCCAGTATTTACACTTTCCCGGTCCACCAGGGGAACTTCTAAAATGAAAAGGTCTTCAATATCATCTTAGTAGAGGATTATAGATTACTTATCAAAAAATTATATGCATCATTAAAATAAAACAACTCGGTCTGAGCACCAAAACCTAAATGTCAATTAATTAATTGCATACCCTGTGGAGATAGGTTTCAGCGTTCTTGGGGAAATCGAAATTGATAACAACATTAACAGCTTGGATATCTATTCCCCTTGTAAAAAGATCTGCAAAAGAAAGCAAAAAAGTTTTGAACCAGGAGACCAAATGAGCCATCCAGCTTGACAGAATATGTGAAAAAAAAAGTAATACACCATAATCATAATTGATGATTACTGAATGAAAATGCAAAGAGCAGTGAAACTTTAATGTTTTCCTAAAAAGCTAGTAGAATGTCATTGGTTTTCAAATGACATGCTTGAGCATTTCTTCCATGCAAACTGCCAATTCCCCAATCAAAGAGCAAATAAGTGAACATCTGGAGTATTCAACAACGATTTAATTAAGCTGAATGTGAAAATGAAACTAAGGTCCAAACAGCAAGAGGGATTCCAGGCTAACTTTTGAGCTTAAGAGCCCCTTCTTTCACATCATAAGTTTATAAGCAAGAAGTACACATGTATCTGGGCTTCTCTAGTAAGCTAATTTAGTACAACAGTGATGCCAAACAGGCTATATCTCCGGAAGCACGCAGGTAAGAGAAAAGTCTGGTACAAACTACACATGCTGACTTTACACTAATTGGCTTCAGGAGGGAAAACATTTCATACACTTATTATCTCTTCACTGTAGAAGCTGCTATTGCATTTGGACCAGAAGCAAGCAAGCGGTGAACAGCCTAAACACTTCAATTGCAGTAAGACATTAAATAAGCCCTAGAGTTCGGAAGGCATAGATTCCAGAGCACTGAAGAAAATTAATTAGCCACAGAATAATGTCCTTCAGAAAAAAATAAAGACAGCATCTAAAAGGTAAAAGGTATAGTTCCACACCTCTACACACAAGGTTCCTGCACGCGACATTACGGAAATCATGGAATACTCTATTACGATGATCTTGCAGCATCTTAGCATGGATGTAAAAGCAAGAGTAACCAAGCTCTGTGATCTTCTTCGCCAGTAGTGCAACACGATTTACAGAGTTACAGAGTATTATTGACTGATTAATTTGCAGCTGTATCGAAATATAAATTGGATAAATTAGTCACAGATTACGACAACGGTCACACAACGTGTCCAAACATCTAGGATATCAACTAAAAGAATTCATGTGAAAAAAACCTTGGAAAAAAGAGTGTTCAGACAATGGACTTTCTACCTTTCTTCAACAAAAGCATAGAACTGTGTGATTCCCTTCAGTGTAAGTTCATCCATAAGGTTAATAACATAGGGTTTGGCAGATATTTGTCCTTGAAATACTTGATAGTCACAGGGAACGTTGCAGAGAACATTAGAATCTGTCGACTCGATGGAAGGTATCGAATTAACTCCTCCACAGAAGGTTGGAACTCAGGAAAAAGAAGCTTGTCTGCTTACAAGAAAAAAAAATATTGCTTGTAAGAACATATTCTTATTTATGAACAAACCTACAGCTGCACCACCGATTAAAAAATCCTGACGTTGTCCTTTATTTACCAAATACATATTACATATATAGACTATAGAGTAGTATAAAATGAGTTTAAACATACACCCAACTGGTCATATTTTTTCCATTTCCATTTATCTGTGCTTCATAAGAATGTTTACACAGGGAAGTATAGTTGAGTAGCCTTTTGATTACACAACTTAAGCTGGCCTGCCTTTGACTAAAAGCCCCACGGGGCTTTTTGTCTAACATCAAAATGACTGGCTAGGCCCCTCCATTAAAACGGATTGGAAATTACCCTTATGCCCCTGTAAAAATCGCTTAGGGCCTTCTCGAGCGCTGCTCTGCCAGCAATCCCTCCTCCGCGGGTGGCAAGTCCACAAGGCGAGCAACTACCTCCAATGGCTCTAGCGTGCACAACCTCGTTCACTTGCACAACACAGAACCATGCAACAGTGGAGACCTATGATACAATACATGTAGATTGCCCGCCCTCTTTCCATCAGTTTGGACTTTTGGTTCTACTGGTCGGTGCATGAAACTTCACATGGTATCAGAGCAGAGGTCTTTGGTTCAAGTCTCGGATTTCGCAATTTGAAATTTCTCTTGCCCTCTTTCTATCCACGTATAGGCTTATCGAGTCATACGTATCACGTGTAGGACTCATCGAGTCACACGTGAGAGGTGATGTTACAGTATATGTAGATTGCCTATCTTCTTTCCATCATTCGGACTTTTGGTTCTACTGGTTGGTGCATGAAACTTAACAACCTAGAGGCTGTGATCCGGACTTCCTGCTGCATACCTCAACTTTGACACCAAGGAGCCAGCCACCAAGGTCACAGATGGGCAGGTCATGTCAGTGGACCTCGTCGATCGTCGCGAGGCGGTGTGAAGACCATGCACCATCATTTACACACTCCATACTACAAATCCAAAGAGGCAAACAGATTAGACTCCCCTGGGTTTATCTATGCTGCGGCCCACCCATGTGTAAAGCCAGTGCCATACCCCCTCTGCCTCCTTGGCTCCATGCTATGCTACGGCTTCGGATTACTTCCCTTTGTTCTCGGCTACTTCTAAGAGTTCATGTTGCTGCATCCTTCCTCGATCTAACTTTGGCCTTTGATCAAACAATAGATAAAGGTATTTAAATAAGTCGAGGCAGAGGTAGAAGAAGGGGTGAGACAACCTGGCAGATCTCTGGACAGAGCAGGCTCTCTCAGGAGAGCTCCCTCGTGTCTTTCAGGAGCGCCTAGCAGAGAGCAAAGCTAAACAGGGGCAAAGTCTATTTTCATATGCTCCTTAATCGGATAAGTAAATTAATTTTCTAAAAATACCATGTAGGGCATTTAGGACAAATCATCAAGTGGACAACCAACTTCACGACATGATCAAATGCAGACCAGCTTAGGGTGGAACGGAGGTAGTATTATCAAAGGCTACTCAACTTCCGGACATATCATCAATTCTCCCCACGTAAAAAGGAAATTTCTCAATTCAGATAGTTTTGGAACGGGGAAGTGATAATCTGTCCCATGACCTAGCAACAAACAAGTTCAAGCTGGACAACGATCGGCTAATAACATATTTCTGTTTCAATTTCCTCCTGCAAAATATAGGGTTCTGTAAAATAGATAATAAAAGAAACAGTGGCAGAATGCCATACCAAAAAAGTCCTTTAGAAATGATTTTTGAAAGACAAACTTAACACAAGCAATGCCAAACTGCAACAAGTCTTAAAGTACCTCATCCATAATAAGCATTGAACAGTCCTTCAGAATGCAAATGCCTTTCTTTGTAAGGTCCAAAACACAACCCGGCGTCCCAACAAGTAAATGAACAGGCTGATAAAGACGGACAATATCATCCTTTAGGCTTGTTCCTCCAGTAGTGACCATGACTTGAATCTTCAGGTGTTTTCCAAGTTCCTTGCAGACTTGTGATGTTTGTAAAGCCAATTCTCTCGTGGGGACCAATATAACAACTGAGTATAAGCACAATAGGTTAGAGTTATATGGTAGCTTCAAATATGCTTAAATCTGATCGTTATGTAATTTAGGAACTCCATGTACGTAATTTTACGAGTTCTGTGAACAATAACACTGGTACTAGTCCAGAAGAAACCTTGAATAGCATTCTTGTCTTGATCAATCTTTTCTAGTGCAGGTATACAAAATGCAGCAGTCTTGCCGGTTCCATTTATTGCTCTTGCAAGAATGTCACTGCCTGTTAATGCAATAGGAATGCTTTCTTCTTGGATAGGAGAAGGTCTTTCAACTCCTTTCTCATATATGCCCATAAGAAGTTCACGCTTCAGAAAATAGTCTTCAAATTCATTTCCCTTAGTTGCAGTGACATCCTGTGCAGAGAAAATAATGAAGAAAAAGAAGACACTAGCTTAGCAGGCGATGAGAAACATAAGCAGCAAGCAAGATAAACTAAACTACATATATATGCAGTTCTCAAAAAAAAAAAGAAAAAAAAAGATAAACTAAACTAGAAATTTACCAATAAGGTGGTTCTGAAAAGACTAGAGGATTCTTGACGAACTGAAAATTCTAAAAGGGAACTTAATTTTGCCACATGGATTGTGTTGTTGTGTGACTATTGAGGGCATCAAACTATAATACAATATGATGAACTCAAATGCGACATGGAAGATTAAAATCTACAGCAGGATTTAGCAATAGTAACAGTTGGAATTCTCAGTTGAAAATTAAATTGAGATTTTCAATTTCGTGATTTTCCTAGTTATTGGAAATAGAAAATGGAAAGAGAAAGAAAACTTGTACATGCATCTGGTTTTACTTTTGCTATACGATGCAACATGACAAGCGAAGATGCGGCCCACATGTCATTAAGGGAAAGTGAGATGGACTTGGTGCTGCTATGCTAACACAAACAAGCCTAGGAGTGCCTACGGGGCCCATCTGTCTCCTATGGAGGAAAAAGGATAAGGCGTTCTCCACTGCTTGCAACAAAGAGAAAGGGGATCAAGTCCCAAATTTCTTTCAGTGCCTCCAGCAAGTGGCGACTCTGATCCGAAATTGCTCGTGGACTCCATCGCTGAGATTCTAGCGTAGTTGAGCACGACCACACGTTGCAGTGGTAAGAGGATAAGGATTTGATTTCTTCATCAACATTCGGTCGACAGCCATGGAGACGATCAGCTTCTCCAGCAGATACAGCTTTTACTTTCTTAGGATTCACGGCAATTCCTTCTTTGCTAATCACATGACCAAGAAATTCAACTTGATCCAACCCACACTTGCTGAATTTGGCATACAACTGATGTTCCCTCAAAGTTTGCAATACTATCCTCAAGTGTTGAGCATGATCTTCCTTGGTTCTGGAATATACCAAGATATCATCTATAAATACAATCACAAACTTGTCCAGATAGGGCATAAAAATCTTATTCATTAGATTCATGAATATGGCTGGTGCATTGGCCAATCCAAATTGTACCACTAAATACTCATAATGTCCATATCATGATACAAATCCTGTCTTGGGAATATCCTAGGTTTGATCTTTATATGGTGGTATCCGGATCATGGCAGTAGCTAGTGCATTCACCGTGGAGGCAGTAGCTAGTACCTCTATGCAAAACTGGGAGAAATCCATCTTCAAACTCCCCTTTGTTTATACTACCTTTTCTTTCTTTTCCTGTGTTATTTTTATTTCAGGAATGAATATGGAGATGAATGTTAGAAGATCAAGATAGTCAAAAGGAAGATCAGGATCAAGATGATCAGGATTAGATTAGGAATTCCATTTCCTTTTGTTGTAATCTTCTTTTCATTTGTGATGTAATAATTATTATTCTTTCAATTTGGAAGTTGTAAAGTTCGTGATAAGTCATAATTGATTTGTGTTGTATCCAAATGTATCTTGGATATTCAACTCCAATTGTATTCTAAAGATGTGTATGTAGAGGTATGTGTGATATGGATTGGAGATGGTGTGGTAAGATAATGGATGTATGAAATATAAACTTGATGTATTTGAATTCTTGTATGATCTTAGATATGGAATGATTGTGTTTTAAGGACATTTGAATTATGAACTTGTCATATTATTGAATCGTGTTCAGAAGAGTTTTCTAGATAAGCGTTCTGCGTTGGACTACAAAAACTCTAACAAATTGCTAAGATCCAGGATGATCTAAACCATATCTTTCTACAACTATGATGGTTATCCACTTGAGAATACTACTGTTATACTTGTATAGATTTTTTCCTACTCAATTAGAGTAAATCTTCTCATCTAATCTTCTATAGGTATAATACTTATCTATCTTATTTCTTTTCAGCTTGGTATGACAAGATTGAGACTATCTTGACTAGCTGGTATTCCAATAGAGTTACATCCAAGTCAGTGTTACCTATAAGGTATCATTGATAACATCAACCTATGCAGACATGTGATGAAGTAGAGCCCTATCATAAGTTTGTGAAGGCATGAAGTAAGGAGATGTTTGATGATAGTGAAGGATCATCGACATTCAGCTATGGTAACTATGGAAAGTATGCCAATACCCTAATGATTCATTTCAAAGGGGATTTAGCTGATTCATTTCAAAGGGGATTTAGCTCAGTATAGTATAGAGTCTTAAGGAAACTAGGAGACGACACAAGCAATGAAGGAACCTACAGTACTACTTCTCATGTACAATCAGCAACTACATTCTTTGGAGTCTTAAGGTATCTGATTTAATTAAACACAGATTTGGCGGTTGCCTCCGAACTTGAAACTTTCCCGGTTCCATTCTCGCCTTTTTCCTCCTTTCTTCCTGAAGTGACTTATAATCATCTTCAAGAGTTGTGGCTGCATCCACCAGCTCTTCAAACTCCTTTGGTTTTGTCAACCTTAATTGCATCTTCAGGAAAGAATTCAGACCCTTCATGAATCTCTTCTTCCTTTTCTCCTCAGTATCAACTTCATCCAAAGCATACCTGGACAACATATTGAACGCGCTGACACGTCCAACAAGTAACTCATTCTTCCTTAAATTCTCAAACTCTTACCTCTTTAATTCCATAATACTCCGAGGGACATGACCTTCGCGAAATCTCTTCTTGAACTCCTCCCAGGTTATCACATATCCTGCAGGCTGCGTTGCAACAATTGCTTCCCACTATAATGTTGCAGGTCCGGTAAGCAAATAGCTTGCATAACTAACATTTTCCTCATCAGAACATCCAACAGTATTGACTTTCCTCTCAGTATCTGAAATCCAATCCCTGCATCCATTGGTTCCGGAGCTCTTGCAAAGGGTACTGACATAGTATTCTGGAAATCGGATAAAGTCACTCCTCTCAGTGCTTCATCTCCAGCTTGCCCAGCTTGCGCCTCCAACAGATCTTGCAGAAATTTATTTTGCCGCTCTTGATCATGGCGCCTCCCTTCTTCCACCAATTGCATAAAATATTGCTGTGTAATCGGCCTATGGTTGTGGTATTCCTCCTGCCTCAGCTTCCTGCTTCTCCATGAGTTCTCTCTTCTGCCTCTACATCTCACACTCCTCACCGGCATTCGCCATACCCTCTAGTCCTGCCACATCGAATCAGAACTCTTCGTTACATTATGCATATGCACTTCGAGTCCTACTCCATGCAAAAGTACTAGTCACAAAATGAAATCCAGAAAAATCCAAAGAAACCAAAACTTTTCAAACATATACCATGTATTCTACATGTAGAGATACAAACATGGGTACAAAATTGTAACACGCTCTAAAGTGAGTAGGCCTCACTTATTGCTAACGTACAATCTTAAAATACTCGTTACAATACCCTATATTATACATATAATACATCTACTGCTTCTCTCCGTCAGCTTCACTTCTCAGCATACTTCCCGGGCTTCCACTGGCTATTGCGGCAGGTCCTCCTAAGGATTCCGGGTAACTTCATTTTCTGTAACAGCCCAAAGTTTGAGAACCTAAAAACCTGTGTAATTTTTCCACTTTTGTGTTCATTGCATCATGGCATCCATGCATCATGTTGTTGCTAGGGAATTGTTGCTAGGGAATTGTGTGGTTGCTAGGGAATTGTGGTGGTTTGGCACCACTTAAAACAAAATGCCAAATTTGCTTCAACAAATTTTAAAACAGTGAAGGCACTCAAACTTGCAAAACAAAATTATTTTGACCTCTTATGTTTGTCAAGGAAGTTCCAAGAGCTCCAAAATAATATTTTGCACTTGCTCCAAATTGTTAAAGGAGCAACATTTTGAAATTTAGCAAAATGCCATTTCCAACCTTTCTAAACAAAAGTGGTTCAAAACATTTTATTTTGAGACGTCAATTTTTGTGGAGCTTCCACATGATATGAAAAGGCTACCCAAATTTTCTCATATTTTTATAAAATGTTTTGGTGCCTAAATTAAATCAAGGAAATGCTACTGGTTTTATTAATAAAAGAGGAAAGGACCTATCCGTGATGGCAACAAACTTTCCGAGGGGGTTTTCGCAAATTTTCCTTTCTTCTTCGTTCTGTAGCGACCGAGGCCGCCGTGCTCCCGTCGAACCACCTCGCCGCCCTGCCACCGACGCTGCGCCGGGGCCCCCTTGCTGCCCCCACCCACGAGGAGGAGAAGACCACCACCTGCCCACTCTCTCCCCACGAGATATTTTCCTTCCCGTGCCCTAGCTCTCTCTCTCTTCTCCCTGATCCTCACCGAGCCGCCATGGCCGCCGAGCTCCGCCGCCGCCTCGCCGTCGCCTGAGGCTGCCCCGAGCAAATCGAAGGTCGCAGAAAGCTCCGCCGCGTCGCCTGCAACACCTCCGCCAAAGGAATCGACGCGGGAAGCAGTAAATCGCCGCCGCCGACCGTTTTCTTCCCCATCCCTGGCGCAGCTCCGCCGCCCGATTTCTGCCGACTCCGGTCATCCCCGACCTCGCCGTCGACTTCTACGTGCTCGTGGTGAGCTGCTGGCCCTCGCTGGCCCCTTCCCCTCTCCCCTCTCGCGTTATCTCGCGCCGTTCACCGTAGCCGCCGCCGTTGACTCCGCCGGATATTCCGACACGGGCACACTCGGTTTTTCCGAGTCACTCCAGTGCGAGTGCGTGTTTAGTCCTTAGCCAATTTTTTTTCAGCCTTGTGTCTATCGGATAATCCGAACATTGGTGCCATCGGAATTTCCGAGTTCAGTCAGTACCAATTTTTTCCCCTCTTCTCAGTCCATCGGATTTTCCGAATCCAAATAAATCGGATATTCCGATTTAGCTCAGTACTGAAAATGCTTCATTTTCCACTCTTTCCAAACCTGCTTAATTGGTTTTGTTTGTTGCTCAAAATAACTTAGCCAAAAGAACCTAATTAAAAAGGGAGTTTAAAATTGTATTACCTTTTATTTGGTTCATCGGAAAATGGTATGTGATATACCAAAATTCCCAGAAAAGAGTGAACTATTTAAAATCATCATCATCATGCATATTTGATCACAAATAAAATATTGTACTTCTAGTAATATTAGAATCACTAAGTTAAATGTGGGGATTTTCCTTCTCTCGTGGAAGTAGTTATTCCCGCACCCCATTTAAAATTGCTATCGCTCATGTTAAGTGCAGTTCATTAAAACGTCATGTCATCATGTCTGCGCATTGCATATGTTAAGCAAGTGTGGTGATTGATGGTTCCTCTCCGGTATTGTCGTGAATCCGTAGATCAAGGAACTGAAGTGCCACCCCCGTACCGTGACAATCCGTACTACCCGCACGTTGAGCAAGGCAAGCGTAATCCCCCCCTCTGAGCATATCTTATCCTATGTTTCCGCAAATATTTTCTCCACTATAATATTGCATGCGGTTCCAAATGTCACTTTTATTGGATTAGAGTATCCTATAGTTGCATTAAGTTTCCGATGCCAATACCTGTTTCCCCTCCTATTATCCATAGGTTTGTATTGTTGGCCTGAATACTTAACTATGCTATATTGATGCTTAGCCATGCTTAGTTGAATGCCTAGCAGTACAATGGATGGTTCATGTTGGAAACAGGTGATGAATTGTTCAGATGATGGTGGAGAATTGTGGTGACAGGTAATAAGATGCTAAAGGTGGGGATGAGAGGCCACTGTGGTTGTGGTGCTTTGTCTCGTTCTCGCCGCCTAGGTGCGAGTTCTTTACCTCCCGAACCAAGACTGAGTGTGCAACCATGCGTGAGGCCTATGCAATTGCAGGAACCCTCATAGACTAAATAACTCGGGCGGGGCTAGCCAGGGTCCTCTAGTTCGGGCTTCCATTTGCGCGTGAGTGATGATGGTGGTATGAACTGGGATGAGGATTGTGGTGTTAGGAAACTAAGTGGCCATGAGGCAGGGTGTTGTAGGCATGGTTGCCCTACCACCACTGATGATCCTGGAAAGTCCTTAACGAGGGAGAAGTCGACACCGCTCCCACCCAGCCGGCTTTCCAAGGAAGAGAGCTAATGCGCAGGTAATGGGCCGGACGGTACGCGTGGCAAACATTTGTACACCTCTGCAGGGTAAATCTTTTCGAAAAGCCGTGTCCACGGTTATGGACAACTTGGGAAAGGACGATAAGATCATAGAATAACTTGAACGGAATGATTAAAACCTGGGTACTAAAGGTACCACTCGAGAATGCAAGGTGAGCTCCCTCGAGGGTGATTCAGGGAGGTGCCTTTGATGAACAGGTACAGTGGTTGATGATGGTTGATGCTGAGAAAAGTGATCAAGAAAAGAGTCACTCCTTTCCCCCTTTTGAAAATATTCTGATTAGTCATTGCCATGGGTTATGTTTTTCATAAATAAAATCAGCTTTATGCAAAACAGCCATATAGCTTTGAAAGCTTCATCGAGCTAAAGCTCTATATATAATCTTGCGAGTTCGTCGAACTCAACGTCGTATGTTTTGTTTCAGAGGAGGACTTCACCGACCTCGAAGGTGGGTTCTTTGTGGACGTCGACGAGTAGTCTGGGGTTCCCAGGTGGCAGCTTGGGACATTCCGGAACAGCTGGCGTTGGATGTTTATCTGTAGGCCTCTTAGGCCATATTTTGGATCTTGTTGTTTAGAACAACCTAATTCGCTTCTGCATGTTGTAATGTTGGGTCTGTGACCTCTGGTTGTAATTTGCTATCCTTCTCTATTATAAGAGTTGAACTATAATGCTTTGTGTCGTAGAGTCTGTGATGTGCCAGTTGTTCCACAAGTCTTGATCTCTCTATTATACATTGAGGGTTGTGCCTGTGTTAAGGCATCAATCGGGGAGTTGCGTTGTCGATGATTCATACCGAGCAATGCCTGCCAAAGGTTTTGGCCGGGGATCGGTAAACCCGTAACCTCTGGTTGTATCGCTTAACCGGTGACACACAGCATCACTGTATAACAGTCGGGTCGGGGCGCCACATTTTCACTGCTGGCTGATACTCCGGATCAGATGGGGTAGCTTTTAGGGTCATATCAGTCATGGCAAAATAACTGTCTAGGTATTTATACGCTGCCGCTTCACCATCATAGTCACCGTATCCTTCTCCACCGTCATCATATCCGGTAGGTACAGCGTCATTGCTGCAAAAGTAACTCTGAGGTTCTTCTTCATACTTTACCTTTGGCTTTCCAGACGTACTCGCCTCTTGGTTGTATTTTGACTGGTATTCATACCTCCAATCATCGTTCTGCTCATCAGAATCCAGCAAAATGGGTTTGCTCTTCTGACCGACTCTCGACTGCCTCCTAGCTGTACGGCTAGTCACTTCTTTCTCACCTGGATTACGGTAGGATCACTAGGAGTTCCTTCGTAGGGTTCGTCTCCCCAACCATTGGGATTTGGCACTTCGGGCTCCAGATTCTGCCAACCATCCTCCTCGCTTACTAGGACATAATCTGGATGTGGTGGTGAATAGGTAGTATAGACTGGTGTTTCTGGTTCTACTTCCTCCTCCATGTACCTCACAGGTGTAGGTGGTGGTTCTGTATATCCTCTATGGACTTCATAGTTCAAAACTTCGTAGTTCTCCTGAATAACTTCAGGGCAGGAAACTGTTCCACCAAGGCTTCTACTTCCTCCGATATCACCCCGAACGTTTTGTGATACGTCCGGATAAGCTTGATGCAAATTTCCAAGAACACTGCGGTATCACGTGGGTCTGCCTTAACAAAGGACATATAATCCACTTCCGCTTCCAATCGGTAATTTGCGCTTGGAATAGCATAAAACAGGGTTCTTTCCAACTCCTTACTCTTGGCCGTTCTAACACTAGTGGTTGCCTTAACAACTGCGATATGGAACGCCACCTCACTATGCTTGGCTTCACCAAATGGCATATTGGGAGTCATCTTATGCTCAGATGGTAACTTTAAAGCCACACGATACTTCGCTAACTCTGAGCCATCATAATAACTCATAACCTTCACAATCACCTTGGTTTGGATCCCAACATAATTGATCATCAACCGCAGAACATGTGCCCAGTTTCCCCGGAACACTCATTTTCCTAACTTCGCATCCCTCACCCGGATAGACCTCTTTGGAAGTCGATTATCCATCCTAGTTGTTTGACAAAAAGGATATCAGAATAGACTAAAGTAATAATTGCATGATAATGTTATTCTCAAGTGCATATCCATCATAACAATTTAAAATTTATTTCGCTCTAAGGCCTCGTACACCTACAGGCTTTCCCTTTAATAGGTTTCCAATCTAAGCGGCTGCCGCGAAACGGCGGAGGCACAAGTCGCGGAAGCGCTCCCATGACGGCATCCCACCCTCGTCCTGCTCGAGGGCATAGTACCATGTCTGTGCGGTGTCGCGGAGGTGGTAGGAGGCCAGCCACGTGCGGTCGGACGCAAGCGTCCGCTGTGCCCGGAAAAATTTCTCGCATTGGTTGAGCCAGTTGAGGGGGTCGACGGTGCCGTCGTACGTGAAGAACTCGAGCTTGGCGAAGCGGGGCGGCTGCTGGCCGTGGGAGGCGGCCGCGAAGGCGCCCTCGTGGCGACCCGGCGCGGCGGGGATGGAAGGCGGGGTGAGAGACGAGTACGCCTCGGCGTACCCCGGGAGACCCCCGCGAGCAGCGGCCCCAGATGACGCGGCCATGGGGGGCGCGGATGGCTGGCCGGGTTCGAACGTGGGCGCGGTGGCCCACGACGGCAGCGGAGACGGCGACGACGGGAACTTGAGCTCGGTGATCGGTACCCCCCCTGCTTCTGTGGAACGGAAGCCGGCGGTGGTGGTGGCGGTGGTGGCGCCGTCCGCTTGAGGAGCACCGCGAGGGCGTGCTTGATGTCGGAGACCGACTCGGTCAGGTCGCGGAGGCCCGTAGAGAGCTCCTGGTTCGAGAGGATGGGGGCAGGCTCCCGAGCCGGCGCATGCTATTTTTGAATGATGCGAATTGCTATATACTATTGTTTGGCGGACGATGGAACCATGGTACTTGGTGGAGGTTCCATCATACGGGAAAGTATATACCGAGGATTGATTACTAATGTGACAGTGATCCTTGCGCCATATCGAAGCGTTTACCATGAGATCTGGAATGGGACTGTAAAGTCAGCCGGATCTTCTCTCGTTCACATATCCTCGGCAGACTATTACCTGGTTGGGTCCGTTGCGGCGGGCCAACAGCGTGGAAGCGCGTAAACTTCCCACTTGACGGGTGAATTGGAATAGGAGCTCGGGAGGGGTGGCGAGTGACTGCGTCGATGTATCGGCTCGGTCCACAAGGGGCGGATATGTCTTGTGCGGAGAGGGGAGGTGATTGGCTTTGGACTCAGACCTGGCCCCATAACAGGGAAGTATGGATGAAAGATAGCCCGTAAAGGAAAAAAGGCTGGGGTTCTCTCATGGGTAAAGTTATGCAGCTCTGCAGAGTCAACAAAAATAAATTGTGGATGTCACATCCGTGTTCCCGGAAGGAACTACAAAACGCTACGGGAAAGGCGTCCCAAGTGATGACGAAAGACTTGTGGAGGTTGTGACCAAGTTTTCTGAAATAAAACTTGACCATTTGAACAAATGTTTTCCAAAACTTGCATTATGCCTACGACCATTGGTCATGACAGTAGCTAGTGCATTCAAAACAAAAACTCTTTCCTATATTATTTGAACTTGGTGAGTAACACTCGTGTTGCTCACCCTTTTCTTGTTGACCCCCTGCTTAGACTTTTGGAGCCATCAAGGGAGTTGCCATTTATCCATCATGACGTCGAGGAGGTCTTCAACAAGGACTCCTCCTTACCCTCTTCGAGGATACACACAAAAGTACACAATCCCTTTGGTTCCATTAACACGACCCCCTTTGTCTGACAACAATGTCGGGTGGGGCGAGGTGATTCGACAATCGCGCTTGGAATTGGTGAGCCGCTCCTCACCATACCTCAATCTATTGTTCGTCCTGCCACGACCGCAGGAGAGGTGTCGTATCTCCGAAGGAAGATACGAAGTGGCCCGAGGCATAGTCGGGGCGTGATTTCTCTTTGGGACAGCGTCTGATCGATGTGCTTCACCTCATGACGAATTCAACTTTGTCAAACTGTGAGAACCTTTTCCTCTCTTGGTCTTTATTTTCTTCTACCATGAGGTCTAGTATATGTGCTCTGCATTTTGTCTATGACCTGGTACAACAGAGATGTGTACGTGTTATATTTCTAATTCAGTTTCTTTCGATCTGCAATCCTTAAGAGTCTGTGCCTTTTGTGCTAGTCCTATGGTGTAGGTTTCCTTCGCCCTTGGTTGCATGGTTCCTAGCTAGACAATAGGTAGAATTGAAAGCATATCTTGTGTAGCATCTTTTGTTTAAGGTTCTGATTAGTGGTGTTTGTCTCGTTGGTTCAAGCAAAAAGTTTCTCTAACTGTTTCTATGTAAGCATGTGTACAAACTTGTTAAGAGTTATATATATCCATATATATCAGTTTTATTTTGATGTTCTGGTTTCAATCATTTTCATGGCTGTAAATTATCCTTTCAATTAATTCTTGAGCTGCTCACCCGTGTGTCACTGTTTTGCTAATTGAACACGTTGTTTATTTCTGGTTGATGTTTAGTATAATCTATCTACAAACCGTGGTTATTATTTGGAATTTGTATCTTCCATGTTTATGTAAGAATATTTTGGTGTACACGATCATGAGATGGTATGCAGATTTATTTCTCTGAGTTTTGCCTTGTTTAGAAGCATGTGGTTGTGATATTCTATCTTACGCCTAGTCTTATATTTTGGTGTACACGATCATGAAATGGAGCTAAATCATCTTAACCTAATCATTGTGCGTCTTTCCTTCCAACAATCCAGAGAGAAATTATATCGGGTTAAAATGGTTGCTTCAAGTGCTAATGTGATGAGCCCTGATTGGTTCCGGGGTGCAAACTTTCGCTGTTGGAGTCCCAGGAAAAGTTGGGGATGAATGACTTAAAGTTCTTTTGTGTGATCTCGGCTCCCAAACCACTTCAAGTGGAGTGTGAGGACGTTGTGTGTCGTTGTGAGGATGCGAACACTTCAGCCATAGGTCGTTTGCTTGCTGTGTTGTCGGACACGTTGTTTGACACCTACCTTAGCTACACTGTTATGACCGGTTTGGTCTATAGTCGGAAAAAGCCCGTTAGTGGGCCGAATTAGGGGCTTAGCCCATTATCTTTTATTATATAAGAGTTGTAATAGGATTTTGAGAATCAAGCAATAATCAAGAATATTATTGCCGACTCCTAGAGGAGTCGGCCTTCTCCAACTCGCCGCCGCCTCGTGCCCTAGCCGCCGCCTCCTCGATCTCGCGCGACGGCGCCCAGCCGCCGGCAGCGAGCCCCTCGCCTCCACACAACCCCCTCCTTCCCATACAACCTACGTCCCTGACCCGGTAGACTCCTAGGTTCTACCAATTTGGTCGCCGTCGCGAGCCCCTCGCCTCCACACAACCCCCTCCTTCCCATACAACCTACGTCCCCGACCCGGTAGACTCCTAGGTTCTACCAATTTGGTATCAGATTCCTCGGTTGCGATGTCTTCGGGACTGCCCACCGCCTCCGCCGCGGTCGCATCGTAGGGCGCGCCCGCCACCATGGAGCCGCCGTCGGCTTCTGCGGGCCAGTCCGCGCCGGCTCGGGAGCCTGCCCCCATCCTCTCGAACCAGGAGCTCTCTACGGGCCTCCGCGACCTGACCGAGTCGGTCTCCGACATCAAGCACGCCCTCGCGGTGCTCCTCAAGCGGACGGCGCCACCACCGCCACCACCACCGCCGGCTTCCGTTCCACAGAAGCAGGGGGTACCGATCACCGAGCTCAAGTTCCCGTCGTCGCCGTCTCCGCTGCCGTCGTGGGCCACCGCGCCCACGTTCGAACCCGGCCAGCCATCCGCGCCCCCCATGGCCGCGTCATCTGGGGCCGCTGCTCGCGGGGGTCTCCCGGGGTACGCCGAGGCGTACTCGTCTCTCACCCCGCCTTCCATCCCCGCCGCGCCGGGTCGCCACGAGGGCGCCTTCGCGGCCGCCTCCCACGGCCAGCAGCCGCCCCGCTTCGCCAAGCTCGAGTTCTTCACGTACGACGGCACCGTCGACCCCCTCAACTGGCTCAACCAATGCGAGCAATTTTTCCGGGCACAGCGGACGCTTGCGTCCGACCGCACGTGGCTGGCCTCCTACCACCTCCGCGACGCCGCACAGACATGGTACTACGCCCTCGAGCAGGACGAGGGTGGGATGCCGTCATGGGAGCGCTTCCGCGACTTGTGCCTCCGCCGGTCCGCGGCAGCCGCTTGGCCGAGCTCGGCCGCCTCACCTTCACGGGCACGGTGCAGGACTTCGCCGACCGCTTCCAGGCATTGGCATGCCATGCGCCTGACGTCTCGGGCCGCCAGCGCGCCGATCTCTTCATCGGGCCTGCCTGACCACATCCGCGTCGACGTGGAGCTGCGGGAACCTCAGGACCTGCAGTCTGCCATGTACTACGCGCGGGCATACGAGCAGCGGGCTAACGCCATGCAGCAGCTGCTGCCGAACCGGGGCGTGCGCGTTTCCCCCCGGCCGGCCACGCCGACCCCGGCACCGCCTCGCGTCGCCGCGCCGACCACTCCAGGGGCTGCACCGGCGCCCACGCGACCGTTCAAACGCCTCACCGCGGCCGAGCAGCTCGAACGCCGTCGCAAGGGGCTGTGCTTTAACTGCGACGAGCAGTATTCGCCGGGCCACACGTGCGCCCGCCTCTTCTACCTGGACACCGTCGACGACGACGCCGTAGAGGCCATCACCGCGGAGCTTGAGACCGCGACGCTCTCCGAGGCAGGCGTTACAACGTACGCGCCGGTTGACGCCAAGTCCTTCGTCGTCTCCCTTCACGCCATGGCAGGGATCAAGACGGCCAAGACCATGCTGCTTCCGGTGACCATTAAGGGGGAGACGCTGACCGCCCTCGTGGACACGGGCTCGACACACAACTTCATGTCCGGGGATACTTTGCGCCGCCTTGCACTCCAGCCGACCGGGGCCGACAAGTTCAGCGTCACCGTCGCCAACGGGGACCGCCTTGCTTGCGAGGGCGTGGCGCGACAGGTTCCCGCCCTCATCGGCAACGAGTCCTTCGCCATCGACTGCGTCGGCATCAACCTGGGCTGCTACGACTTCATCCTCGGCCTCGACTTCCTCTCCACGCTGGGGCCCATCCTCTGGGACTTCGAGGCCCTCACCCTCATCTTCTGGCGCGAGGGGGGCCGTCGCGTCCAGTGGACAGGCATCGGCGGGTCCGGGCCCGTGACCCCGCAGCTCCAGTTTATGGCCGCAGCCCTCGACGAGGCGCACCCCTGCTGGCCGACCTCCTGGAGCAGCACCGCGACATCTTCGAGGAGCCACAGGGCCTCCCGCCGGCCCGACCCTGCGACCACCGCATCCACCTGCCGCCGGACACGGCGCCTGTCGCCGTACGGCCGTACCGCTACCCCCAGCTCCAGAAGGACGAGCTCGAGCGCCAAGTGGCGGAGATGCTCGCACAGGGCATCATCCGGATTTCGACGTCGCCATTCTCCGCACCGGTGCTCCTGGTGCGCAAGCCCGATGGCACTTGGCGGTTCTGCATCGACTATCGCGCCCTCAACGCCGTCACCTACAAGGACAAGTTCCCCATCCCGGTGGTGGACGAGCTTTTGGACGAGTTGCACGGGGCGCGCTTCTTCACCAAGCTCGACCTCCGCTCCGGCTATCACCAAGTGCGGATGCACCCGGACGACGTCGAGAAGACCGCCTTCCGCACGCACCACGGCCACTTCGAGTTCTTGGTGATGCCTTTCGGCCTCTCCAACGTGCCGGCGACGTTCCAGGCCCTCATGAACGACGTGCTCAGCCCCTACCTACGCCGATTTGCGCTTGTTTTCTTTGATGATATTCTTATCTACAGTGCATCTTGGGCGGAGCACCTACAGCACGTGGCCATCATCCTGAACGAGCTTCGGGCGCATCATCTTCACCTCAAGCGCTCGAAGTGCTCGTTTGGCACGACCTCGGTCGCCTACTTGGGGCACGTCATCTCCGCGGACGGCGTGGCCATGGACGCGGACAAGGTCGCTGCCGTAGCCGCCTGGCCGACCCCACAGTCCCCTCGGGCGCTGCGCGGGTTCCTGGGCCTCGCCGGCTACTACCGGAAGTACATCCGGGACTTCGGCCTCATCGCGGCGCCGCTGACACGTCTTCTCCGCCGCGATGCCTTCGCATGGGACGCGGAGGCCACGGAGGCCTTCCAGGCTCTCCAGCGAGCCCTCACGACGGGGCCGGTACTCCAAATGCCGGACTTCGACAGCCCCTTCGTGGTCGACTGCGACGCCTCCGGCACCGGGTTCGGCGCCGTCCTGCACCAGGGCGACGGGCCGTTGGCCTTCTTCAGCCGACCCTTCGCCGCCCGCCACCATAAGCTCGCGGCATACGAGCGCGAGCTGATCGGCCTCGTCCAGGCCGTGCGGCATTGGAGGCCGTACCTTTGGGGCCGCTCGTTCCGGGTCCGTACGGACCACTACAGCCTCAAGTTCTTGCTCGACCAGCGCCTCTCCACAGTGCCGCAGCATCAGTGGATCAGCAAGCTCTTTGGCTACGACTTCACCGTCGAGTACCGCCCCGGGCGGCTTAACACGGTGGCGGATGCCCTCTCTCGCCGCGACTACGAGCTCCTCGCGGGGGACGCGGCGCCCGTGGGAGCGGCCATGTGCGTTCGCTCCGGGCCGTCCTTTGCTCTCATCGACGCCATCCGCCAGGCCACGGCATCGGCCACCGACGCCCAGGACCTCCGACAGCGCCTGGACGCCGGCGCATTGGAGGCGCCCTGGCACCTGGCGGACGGCCTGCTCCTCCACGGCCGCCGCCTCTTTGTGCCCGACCACGACGATCTCCGCCACCAGGTCCTGGAGTTGGCACATTCATCGGGCCATGAGGGTGTTCAGAAGACCCTCCACCGCCTTCGCGCTGATTTCTATATCCCGGGCGACAAGGCATTGGTGCAGGATTGGGTGCGGGCATGTGTGACGTGCCAGCGCAACAAGACGGAGACGCAGCGGCCAGCGGGCCTCTTGCAGCCCCTCGAGGTCCCCTCGCAGGTGTGGGCGGATATCTCCATGGACTTCATCGAGGGGCTTCCCAAAGTGGGCGGCAAGTCCGTCATCCTCACGGTGGTCGACCGCTTCTCCAAGTACGCGCACTTCATCGCGCTCGGTCATCCTTACACGGCCGCCTCCGTGGCTCGAGCTTTCTTCGACGGGGTCGTCCGGCTACATGGGTTCCCGGCGTCGATCGTCAGCGACCGTGATCCGGTGTTCACAGGGCACGTCTGGCGGGATCTCTTTCGGTTGGCCGGCGTCAAGCTTCGCTTCAGCACCGCGTTCCACCCTCAGACCGACGGGCAATCTGAGGTGGTCAACAAGGTGATTGCCATGTACCTGCGCTGCGTCACGGGAGATCGCCCACGAGCTTGGGTGGACTGGCTGGCATGGGCGGAGTATTGCTACAACACCTCCTATCACGCCGCCCTGCACGCCACACCCTTCGAGATGGTCTATGGCAGGCCGCCTCCGCGTATGCTGCCCTTTGAGGACGGGGCGGCCCGGACTGAGGCCGCGGGAGACTTGCTCCGCACCCGCGACGAGATATTGGACGAGGCGCGGCAGCGCCTTCTCCAGGCGCAGCAGCTGTCCAAGAAGTACTATGATGCACACCATCGCGACGCGGAGTTCGCGGTGGGGGATTGGGTATGGCTCCGCCTTCTACATCGGACTACGCAGTCCTTAGACCCACGCTCCAAGCGCAAGCTGGGACCTCGCTACGCGGGTCCATTCCGTGTTGTGGAGCGCGTCGGGTCGCTCGCTTACCGGCTGGAGCTGCCGGAGGGGTCCCGTCTTCACGACGTCTTCCACGTGGGCCTGCTCAAGGCCTACCACGGTGACCCACCTGCGGCGCCCCCGGCTTTACCACCTACAGCTAGGGGGCGACTTCTTCCAGCCCCGGAGAAGGTACTGAAGGCCCAGAAGCGCCGTGATGTTTGGCATGTCCTGGTGCAGTGGACAGGGCTTCCGGTGAGTGACGCTACTTGGGAGAAGCTCGACGAGTTCCGCCAGCAGTTTCCAGATGTCCAGCTCGAGGACGAGCTGTTTGTCGAGGCGGGGAGAGATGTTATGACCGGTTTGGTCTATAGTCGGAAAAAGCCCGTTAGTGGGCCGAATTAGGGGCTTAGCCCATTATCTTTTATTATATAAGAGTTGTAATAGGATTTTGAGAATCAAGCAATAATCAAGAATATTATTGCCGACTCCTAGAGGAGTCGGCCTTCTCCAACTCGCCGCCGCCTCCTCGATCTCGCGCGACGGCGCCCAGCCGCCGGCAGCGAGCCCCTCGCCTCCACACAACCCCCTCCTTCCCATACAACCTACGTCCCCGACCCGGTAGACTCCTAGGTTCTACCATACACCATAGCTGGAGAGCTGTGAGAGGAGCCTGAAAAAAGTTACTCCGACACCGACTACGGAAATGAGTCCTTTTTGGTTGAGGAATATATAACCTCACAGGTGGTAGAATCTCGGTCCATTGTGGAGCAGGTGCATGAGGTCAAGCTCGTGGTGAAGGACCTAGGCCAATATGACACTGATCTTCCTGAGAAGTTTTAGGTCAACATGCTCTAGGCCAAACTTCCTACCAGCTAGAGGGACTTCGGTACTACTCTAAGGCGCTCATGGTGGCGCTCATACCATGAGCGCCTTAGAGTAGTACCGAAGGCCAAGAGCAATGTTGACTTAGTGTCATATTGGCCTAGGTCTTCACCAAGAGCTGGACCTCATGTGCTTGCTCCACAATGGACCGAGATTTCACCATCTGCAAGGTCATATATTTTTCAATCAGGAAAGACACACTTCCGTAGTTGACGGCGGAGTATTTCTTCTCCAACTCTTCCCACAGCTCTCCAGCTACGATGTAGCTAAGGTAGGAGTCAAACAATGTGTCGGACAATACAGCAAGCAAACGACATATGGCTAACATGTTCGCATCCTCCCAACGACGCACAACGTCATCACACTCCACGAGGTGGTTTTGGAGCTAACATCACCCCCAAAACTTAGTCATTCAGCCACAACTTTGCCCTGGATTGCAAACGACGAAAGTTTGTCCCTGAGAACCACACAGGCCTCATCACATCAACACTTGAAGCAGCCATCTTAACCCAATATGGATTGTTGGAAGGAAAGACGAATAATGATTAGGTCAAGATGATTTAGCTCCATTTTAATCACATAATTATAGGACTACGAACATACAGCACGTATGATAGAATATCACAACCACATGCTTCTACGCAGAATAAGACCCCAAGAAATAAAAATGTATATCATCTCATGATCGCATAAACCAGGATTTTTACATAAACAACGAAGCTACAAATTTCAAATAATAACCACATTTTGTAAATTATACTACCTGCGATCCACACAAAGTATCGGAGGAAAAAACCAGTTCACGTTCAGCTTAAACATACGGTCATTGACACTTTTTGTGGATTGGAGGGCGTACTAAACATAGACAAAAAATACACACAATGTGTTCAATCAACAGAACAGTGACACGGCTGAGCTCCTCAACAACTACTAATTAAAAGGATAATTTACAGCCATGAAAAGGACTGAACTAACCATAACATCAAAAGGAAAATGAACTCTTAGCAAGTTTGTACATAGAGCGGCGGATCTTGCCAAGCTAAGTTAGGCGGGCCGTAGGCTAAAGGAGAGTTAAATGGGCTTTTAGTAGGCTATATTTTACAAATACATATTCTGAAATCTTCAAGGCTGGGCGGGCCACGGCCAGGTTTTTCCCCAACTAAGCTCCGCCCTAGTACAGAGGCATACATAGAAACAGCTAGAGAAACTTCTTGCTCGAACCAATGAGACAAGCACTTCTAATCAGAACCTTAACAAAACATGCTACACAAGATACTTTCAATACTACCTACTGTCTAGCCAGGCACCATGCAACAAAGGGAGAAGGAAACCTACACCACGGGACTAGCACAAAAGGCACACTCTCAAGGAAGAAAGAAAGAAACTGAATTAGAACCATCACCCGTACACATCTCTGCATCTTGTACCTTATGGTAGTAGAAAATAAAGACCAACAAAGAAAAGAGTTTCTCACAGTTCGAAGCACAAAGAAAAGAGTATGCCTCGGGCCACTTCGCGTCTTCCCTCGAATATACGACACCTCTCCAGCGGTCGTGGCAAGACAAAATGACGGATTGACGATTTGAGAGCAGTCAGCAATTCCAAGAGCGATTGTCGAAGCACCTCGCCGGTGTGCACCCGACGCTCTTGTCAGCAAAGGGGGCTGTATTAGTGGACTCAAAAGGAGTGTGTACTTTTGTGTGTATCCCCGAAGAGGGTGAGGAGTAGCTCTATTTATTTGAGTGGAATGCACCTTTTGTTGCAACAAATCGCGAGCGATCTGCTGGAGAAGCGGATCGTCTCCATGGTTGTCGACTGAATGTTGACAAAAAAGTCATGTCTCCTTATCCTCTTACCAATGTAACGTGCAGTTGTGCTCAACTACGGAAGAATCTGAGCGATGGAGTCGCACGAGCTGCAAAAGATTTGGATCAAAGCTGCCACTTGTTAGAGGCGCTGAAAGAAATTCGGAACTCGCTCCCCTTTCTCTTCCACTAGTAGGGAAACCCTATATAGGTGGGTGGACACTTTGTGGCGCACCCTTAATTGGTGCGCCACAGAAATATTTCTGTGGCGCATTGAAGGAGGTGCGCCACCGAAATATTCTCCTTTCTGTGGCGCATCTAGTAGCCATGCGCCACAGAAAGTTGGTTTTCTGTGGCGCATGTACAACCATGCGCCACAGAAAGTCAGACTTCTGTGGCGCATTCGTGTCCATGCGCCACAGAAATCCTGCGGGTCCCACGTGCAATCATTGGGCCTAGGTCCATCTGGGCAATTTCTGTGGCGCACCTAGGCTGGTGCGCCACAGAAAGTTAACATTCTGTGGCGCACCGTTAACCATGCGCCACAGAATGTTAGCTTTCTGTGGCGCACTAGATATGGTGCGCCATAGAAAGGTGACATTCTGTGGCGCATGGTGAACGGTGCGCCACAAAATGTTGGCCCAGATCCACAAAAAGGTGGCAACACCCACTTTCCCCATGTGACCTTCTTCATTCTCCCCCCCATGCATCTAGCTCGAGCTCCTCCTCTCTCCCATGGCATTTTGACCATCCTATTATCCATTATTTGTTGTTAAACCTACTTTGTTTGACATACAATTGGTGAGGGCTTGGGGAAAGCCTCCATATATATTCTCCTCCTCTCTTTTTGTCCACTATTTTTCCTCCATCACCACACACTCTCTTTCATCGATCACGGTCACGTCTCGGGAACGGATCTAGATCTACTAGGTGGGTATTGTTGGATGGGTGTTTGTTAAAGGCATGAGAAACTTGTCGGCGGGCGATTGTGTGTGTGGTTTGCATGAAGCAAACTATTTGTTGAACGGATCTATGCATGAAACTTCTGTGTGTGGTTTGCATGAATCTTTGCATGTTGTTGCTTGCGCCGGCGTGGTGCATGGATGTTTGCCGAAATGTTGATTCATTTCCATTTCGGTAAATTTTTGCACCACATATGTCCTACTTTTAGGGGAAGTCATGCCGAATTTTTTCGTCGAACATTTCCGACTTTCCGACTTCCCGCATGAGAAGCTTGTATGTGTGTGTGCATGTTGCGGTTAATTAATTCTAATTAATAACACATACTCTATATGTATACGCGTAGGCGACCATGGTCATCAAGATGAGCTCCAGTCGAATCAACAACTACAAGGAAGAAGCGAAGGCGGAAATGAGTCGGTGCAACGGGCGCCAGATACGATGTCCGTGTCGAAGTTGCAAACTTGTGAGATGGATCGACCCTGATTCCGGACAATTGGAGGAACACCTGCTCAGGCGCGGTTTCATGCAAGGCTTCAACCAAGCGCCGACAGCAAATGTTGCGCCTGAAGACGAGGGCGGGCAAGATGATCGTGACGAAGGAGATGCCGACGGACATGGTCACGATGAAGGAGTAGATGGTGGTGGAGAAGACGCGAACACGCCGCAGAGCTCGCTAATGTCGGCCTTGATGGAGTCTCATGTTCAAGAACTGCTCCTCAAGGAGGCGAGCACCGTTAGAGAGAAAGCCAAGCTGGCGCAAATGGAGATAGACGGGAGGACTCCGTTGTATCCTGGGTGCCGGCCACAGGATACGCGCTTGCAAGTAACGCTTGATGCTCTGGAGATGAAGTCGGGAAACAGATGGACCGACGCGATCTTCAACAAGAGCATGCAATTCTTCCACGACCGTCTTCCCGAGGGGAACACATTGCCAACAAGTATCGAGGAGGCCAAGAAAGTCGTGTGCCCTCTTGACCTACCGCATGTTAAAAGAGGAGTTAGCCACGTTGTGGGAGACGCCAGCCCGTACGTGGGATGCCTACACTGGAGATTATTTCGACATGAGAGCCGCGTTGCTCACGACGGTGCAGGACTATCCTGGTTGCTCATATGTATCGGCCCAGGTAGGCCACGGATTATGCGCATGTGTCAGGTGCATGGATAAGACCCCGCATCTCCAGCTACCAAGGAATCCCGGGTCTTCGAAAACCGTGTACCCAGGGGCTCGAAGGTGGCTTCGCATGGATCACCCGTGGAGAAAACGCGGTGAACTGTTCAATGGTAAGGACGAGATCGAAGAAGCCCCGAGCCCGAGGAGCGGCACAGAAATCGACGAGCTGTTGAAAAATTGGGAGGAGTGCCCCGCGCCGGGAAAGAAACGACCGAAGGTAGATCCGCTGCTGGGTGTATGGAAAGCGAGGTCTGTTTTCCACGACTTGGAGTACTGGAAGGTCCTCAAGACGCCACATAGCCTCGATATGATGCACATTACGAAGAATGTCACCGAGGCTCTGCTTGGCACTCTTTCCAACATGCCGGAAAAGTCCAAGGATGGGACGAAAGCAAGATACGATCTGAAATGGCTTGGTGTCAGGAAAGATCTTCAGATCCCTGATAGTGATGACGATGATGATGATGATGATCAGACGGAAGGGACTCAAGGTCGCCGCAAAAGGGTAAAGAAGAACACCGTGGTGCTTCCCGCTACGTGCTTCACTATGAGTCCGGAGGAGCTCGAGCAATTCTACAGGTGTCTCCTAGGAGTCAAATTTCCTCATGGTTACGCGGGGCTGATAAGCAGATATCTGGACGGAACAAAGAAGAGGTTTAGCGGGATGAAGTCTCATGACTGTCACGTGCTGTTGACGCAGATACTTCCCGTTGCGAGTCGAGGGATAATGGACGAGCACGTCCGTGATACGCTGCTTGCCCTTTGCAATTTTTTCGACGTCATCAACAGGAAGTCGATCGGCGTGAAGCAGCTCGACAGGCTACAGGAAGAGATCGTGCTGATACTATGCGAGCTCGAGATTTACTTCCCGCCAGCATTCTTTGATATCTGCGTGCATCTCCTTCTCCATGTCGTTGATGACATCAGGCAGCTCGGGCCAACGTTCATGCACTACATGATGACGTTCGAAAGGATGAACGGTGTCATGAAAGGATACGTTCGCAACAGGGCCCGTCCAGACGCAAGCATGGCCAAGGGCTTTCTAACCTACGAGTGCATCTCCTTCTGCCAGAATTATCTAAGCACCGAGAACCAGCATGTTGGTCTACCCAGGAGGAAACACTTCGGCAGGCTCCAGGGATATGGTCACCGAGACGGCACCAGCTCAATCTTTGTCAGCATGCAGGGTCGAAAGGACGACTTCGACAGGGCTCACCGGGTCGCGCTACAACACTTACAATTGATCAAAACTTGGGTGGAAGAGCACAAATGCTTACTCGAGCAACATTACATCAACCTGGGCCGGCCGAGGAAGAAGGGAGACGTAACCAGAGCGCACAACTCTAGCTTCACGCGTTGGTTCAAGCAAAAGCAACTGGAGCTAGCAAAGAGCAAAACGCCATCTACGGAAGATGAAAGACTCATATTCTCCTTATCACTGGGTCCCTCGCACAACGTAAAGACCTATCAGGCGTACGACATCAACGCCTACCGATTCTACACCGAGGAAAAGGACAAGAATAGCGAATATCAAAACTCAGGAGTAACTATGCTATCCTACGGCGATGACGAGGCTACTGTCAAGCAAAGATACTTCGGAAGGATTGAGGAGATATGGGACCTCAACTACTGTGGAGTCGGTGCCAATGTTCCGTGTAAGATGGGCTAAGGACGTCGTCAAAGAAGGCCGGTATTTCACCACCATGGTAATACCCGATGCCAAATCGAAGAACGCCTCCGCGAAAAATGAGCCATGGGTACTCGCTAGCCAAGTTGAGCAATGCTTCTTTATTACCGACCCGTCAAAGCCTAGCCGTGTTGTCGTGAGGAGGGGCAAGAGGAGCATCATCGGAATGGAAGGAGGCGCCACCGAGCAAGACTTGGACAACGAGCCAAAGATCGAGGAGGAATTTGACAAGTTCTTCGACATGCCTACTACAAGTACACAAAGAAGGAAGACCTCCCTACCTACTAAAGGTTGTCCGTTCACGCGAAGAAATCTCAAGGTCGCCGGCCTAAAGTTTTCAACCGTGAAGAAGGGAAAGAAGAGAAGCTAGCTCGCGGAACCGAGACGAAGAAGAGACTTTTTTGGTGTATGAGACATTTGGTGTGAGACAATGCAAGAGTTATGTATTCAATGAACTAAATATGTATGAGACATTGTGTGTATTAAATGAATTGAATATGTGTGAGACATTGTGTGAATTTTGTAACCAAATTTAACCAAAAATATTTTAAGAAAAAAATGAAGAAAAAAAATGGGACAGCCAGGATTTTGTACCATAATAGTATCAGTTAAATCTGGCGTTACAATTCTGTGGCGCACCGCGTTAAGGGTGCGCCACAGAATCTCATTCTGTGGCGCACCGAGGAATTGGTGCGCCACAGAACCTCATATTTCTGTGGCGCACGGAGTAAAGGGTGCGCCAGAGAATCTCATAATTCTGTGGCGCACCTATTAAAGGGTGCGCCACAGAAATCCTTCGACCTATTACATGTGGGCCACCCCGCGCTGCCTCTCTTCTCCATCCGAAATTTCGCTAAGTGTAGAACCGCGCGCTTCCTCGACCACCACCGCGTCCTCGCGCGCTCGACGACCACCACCGCGTCCTCGCCGCCGGCAGCTCCCGCCCGCGCGCTCGACGAGCACCTCCACCGCCACCCCCGCCACCGACGGCCAGGAGCACCTCCACCGCCACCCCCGCAACGCCCCTGCCCAACCGCACGCTCGGCCCCCGCGTGGCGCCGCCGACGAAGACCTCCCGCCCTCGCACCTCCCTTCCCTCCGCACCGGCGACGACCTCTACACCGCGCTCGACGACCTCCCTCCCTTCCCTCCCCCAGGTGCTTCCCCTTTCCCCATCCACCCTCCCCTACCGAACTGCTGCCCGAAGGTGTTTGTAGAAATTCCCCTGTGGTGCCTGCTTGCTTGATTTGGTGCTTGTTGCCTCTGAAGTGGGTAGAAGTTCTGGCTTAAGTTGCCTCTGAATCTTGCCGCAGTAGCACGGTGCGGTGTAGCGTCGGAGTGGTCCTCGCCATTTTCCCTTCGACAAGCCTACATGAAACTGAACTAGTGACATGTTCATATCTTTCATTCATTCAGCCTATCTTTCTTTGTCCATTACCAGTGCATCTCGGTGTACTGTCTCTGAAACTGAACACCGACACAACACACTAGCTAGCTAAGCTATGCCTGCCTGTCTTTCTTTGTCCATTACCAGTGCATCTCGGTGTACTGTCTTGCAATACAGCGAGGAAAACACCAGCGAATGCTGCCTGTTGTTACATTGTAGATTTGTAGTAGTATCATTCTGGCTAAACATCACACCTAATGTGCTGCTGCTGCTGCTACATGACTGGTGGCTGTGTGGTGATGGTGGCTTATCAGGAGGAGGAGCTTGGTGGTACATCAATGTGGGGTTGCTGGTGGTAGTATTGGTAGTAGTAGTAGTACTAGTCGTAATTAACTAACTGTAACTAATGCATTATGATACTTGCTGGACATGATAATTAGCTTGTGCATTTGTGAAGCACTGGATTACTTGCTGCCTGTAGTGTTGCTTGTGCTTGTAGTGTTGCTTACTTGCACTTGCTGCCTGTAGTTGCTGCCATAGGATATAGGTGTGTTGCTTGTAGTGTTGTTTGTAGTGTTGCTTGTGCTTGTAGGATAGTCCACTGATTTTATAATTGCATAGAGATTTCATTAGAAACATAGGATATAGGTGTGGACATCAAGGGTTTACTCACTGGTTTGTGTTGCTGCCCACTTTGTAGATCTATTTTGATTATTTCACTAATGGTCACTGGTTTGATTAGCTCCCAAAACCATCATGGATAATTAAGCAAACTATTTCAAATCCTTTCAAACTTGATTTGATAAGGAAGATGAGATGGAGTAGATGAGATCTATAAAGGTGCATTTCCCAAATTTTCAAGATTTAATCAAATGGGAAAGGTCTAGAAATGCTATGTGTTAACATGAGTGAAGATAGGTTTTAGTGCTGGTTGCTGTTAGTTGAGATGAAAAAAATGTTAATTTATTGGTTTTGTTAATTTATTGCAGCACCACGAGGAGCACCTCCACCACGCCGATCTCGGACCCGAGCCTCCTTCCCTACCCGAGGTAGTTCCTCTCTCCCTCGATGTGGATGTGGTGATGTATGTGCATGAGGATATGTGTCCACGACCATCGTGTCGTGGTTGTTTGTGCTCCGACCATCGTGTCGTGGAGATGCCGGCCGGAGATGCCGGCCGGAGTTGTGGATATTATTTGTGAAATGTTTGCAGGTACCCGTGAGGCCCTTGAGATTGCCGGAACGTCGATTAACTTCCGTTCCGGCAAATTCGGGTACTCCATATGTCCTATTTTTAGCAAAGGTCATGCCAAATTTTTTCGTGAAATTTAGCATGACTTTGCTAAAAATAGGACATATGGGGTATTGCGGCTAATGCATGGGCCGGGGTGGCGTCTGGGCCCCTGGGTCGCCACCTCGGCTGCCCTTTGGATTCGTCTTCGTGTTGATGTAAAACTGGGCTCCGTCAAATTTCGTCCAGTTCCGAGAATATTTCCCGACTAGCTAGCTTTTTTGAAACAAAAAGACAACAGAAAATAGGAACTGACACTGTGGCATATTGTTAATAGGTTAGTTCCAGAAAATGAATAAAAATAATATATAATGTAAATAAAACATGTAGCATTTGTTATAAAACAAGCATGGAAAATGATACATTTGAGACGTATGAAGGGTCTGGTGAAACGGTATGTTCTCCTGCCTCACCATTGGGCAGCTTGGCTGAGGCTTTCGGATTTATATGTGGTGTGTAGGTGTGTGAGGTCAGGGCACATGGCAACGATTAAGTCCACCCTCTTCATCAAGCTTGTAGGTGTTTGGACAATTGTCGCTAGAAAGGTGGCTTTCGGCTGATCGATGTATTTCTTTGTAAGCTTTGTGGTTTATTAGAACTTTAAAAAAGAAGGCTATGTGCGTCATTTTGATGAAGAGGCTAGGGGTTTCAACCTCCATTTCAAAAAAAATACAGTGCACAATCACCTTTATCCAACAGATATAGCCCCCTAGCGTCTTTAAATAACACACGAGCCCTAGTGGTAGGGTTGGCGAATTGGAGGACATACACATAATTGCATATTCATTTCCTCCCAAGTTGCCCTCGCTCTTTCTATCTTCTATGATTATCCATCGATAGAGTGAGTGAGTATGATCGAAAACCTAAGAAGAACACAATTGTCCAACAAGGTTTTCCTTGTTACTCTTGGAGATTTGGCATCTCCTAAATGGTTAGTTGTCGACTGTCGTTCATCCAAGGTGTGGACTAGCCGAGGTGTAATCGTCGAGCATCCAAGGTGTGGATTGGCCGAGGCAAGGTTTAGATATCACCTATCGAAAATCTGCCACGAGTAATCGGGCCAAGTGGGTGAAGCTTGGTGAATGGAGAATAAGGTTTAGATCACGAGTGGGTGATGCTCGTACAAAAGTTGTGATGTTTGTTGGTCAAAGGGTAATATAAACTAATATGTAGAGTTGGTCCCAACAAGTCGAACTCCGAGAAATAAATCAGGTGTCTTCGTTCCAACTCATACTCATATATGCACATGTTTCCCTAATCAGACGCCACCCCGGCCCATGCATTAGCCGCAACTAGGGTGCATCCTCCGGGAAACCGTGCCGATCACCACGTATGACCTCAGGAGCAAGGAGAATGAGGCTTTGCGCAGACCTCCTCAAGAAGGTTCACCAACGATACAATTTCCCGGATGATGGAAACAAAAAGGTGGACAACTACGCCATCACGAAGATGAGCACCGCCTTGACCAGCTGGAGAGGCCGGGTGAAGGCGAAGATTGACAAGGGTCTTAGCTGGGCGGAGATCAGTGCCAAAGAGCCGTACATCGACATAGAAGAGTTCGAGGCATTCAAGTTGTCCTTGTAATCTCCGGAGGCTCAAAAATGGACCGAGTGGGGGAAGAAGATGCGGGCACTGAACTTAGGTAACCACCGTTTGGGAAGCGGCGGTTACGCAGGAAAACAGCCCGTTTGGGACAAGGAGGATGCCGAGGTTGCGAGACTTGGGAAAGAGAACATGTGGCATAAAATCACGGACGAGCAAGTTAGGAACTTTGTTCGGTCCCGCTACTATCTGAAGCCGGGGACGGGGGAATTCGTTACCGACTATCAAGATGTGCTGGATTTCGAGAAAACGCTGGTAAGGAACTTAATTACCGCGGATATCTCAAAGTCCATTTGCGTTGATTTCTACATGGGTTCACGTTTATTTCCTTTGTCCGCAGGAGGCTGAGTTGAAGGCTGAGGCTGAGGCCAGCCCGTCGTCCCAGGAGGCTCAGGCCGGCCCGTGGGACACGACTTTCAACCGGGCGATGAACGTTTACAAGGGGAGGGACAAGTCAAAGCCGCCGACGTCAGCTGGCCGTGTGACCGGCTTTGGTACGGCGATGAAGTTCATCGAGTACTACAGCACGGATCCCGAGAAGAAAAAGGAGAGGAGGAAGCCGGCTAAAGATAAAGCCGAGGTTCTCGAGCTAAGGAAGAAGCTGGAGACAATAGAGAAAGAAAAGGTGGACTCCAGCATGGTGAACAAGCTAGTGGCCGAGAAGGTGGAAGAGCAGCTCCGGAGTTTCTTACCCCCTGGCTTGATGGAGGGGTTAGCTGCTTGGAATGCGGCAGGTCGACAGGGGCCGATACACGTGCCCAGCTACGCCGGCAGCACCTCCAGCAATAACGTGTCGCCAGTCCTGGTGACCCCAACGGTGCCCCCTGTCGTGGATCAACCAACGGTGCCCCCTGTCGTGGATCAACCAACGGTGCCCCCTGTCGTGGATCAACATACACCAAGGCCGGAGAATAATGATAATGCGCACGAGCGGCCGGAGAATGATAGGCCGGCCGCCGGCATCGGCGCCCTTGTCTCGACATTTGCCGAGCTCGACGCCATCACCAAGGTAACTAATTAGTTAGTCCGCGACATCTTCTATGACTATATATGCCTTTGATGACTGCCATATCTCATGCATGCATGGTGCCCAACATGTGTTGACTCCCAGGACATGCCTTGCATACTCCTGCATAGGGTGGGGGCCGGCGGCGAGTTGAAGGAAGTCGCAACGGCCAAGATCATACAACCTTTGACCCGCGATATGCACAACACCCGAATGAGCGAGGCCGTGATGAAAGTCAATGTGAGCGAGGTACTGCCTGAGTTCCGTGACATCGACCCCCCCACGCAACCTCCGGGAGCCGAGCAACACATGAAGCTTGGCGAATGCGGGAAGTGGATGATGGAATGGCCGAAGACCCAGATTCGTCTTGGGGATGTTCTTCATGGGGTCAGGCGCACCGGCGGCGCCACCTCGAGGCCCCGGCCCCGGTCATTCGGCCCCCGCCGAGGCGGCGACAAAAAGCTGTTGCGGATGAACCGGCGCCACAAGCAGCCGTCGCCACCACCCAGAAGGAACCGCCGGTCGCCGCCACCACCGGCCGGAAGCTACCGCCGGTCGCCGCCACCACCGGCCGGAAGCTACCGCCGGTCGTCGCCGCCACCAACCGCCACAAACAGTTGTTGGGAACGTCTTCACCGCAACCGTCCAAGGTTAGTTCTGACTTTCCGAATTCCCCGACTTTCCGACTTTCCCGACTAACGGATGTGCTATTGTTTATGTTTAGGACAAAGCCGTTGCACCTCAACTTGGTGGCAACGACGACAATGAGGAGGAGGAGAGATGTCAACGTCGATGACTACATCAACACTGGCGCCTGCATGGATGGTATGTACATGCCTCCT
Organism: Poa pratensis; assembly: GCA_947311845.1. Classification (NCBI taxonomy): domain Eukaryota; kingdom Viridiplantae; phylum Streptophyta; class Magnoliopsida; order Poales; family Poaceae; genus Poa; species Poa pratensis. The sequence continues at coordinate 42,596,582 of CAMZMU010000046.1, read as the reverse complement.
GTGGATGAAGAACCCTTCCGCGACCACCGCGGTGAACCTGCTCGTCCCACTTCATGCACACAACGCCTAGCCTTCACCGACACGCCTCCGGATGCCGGAGATCATCAAGCTCAACCGGGTAACATTTTCAGCCCTAACACACTGAAAGAAACTGTTAAAGCGGGGTTCACTTCACCCCCACAATCCACAGAGATGAAGAACAAGAAGCACAGGAAGAGAAAAGGATCCTCCACCTCTGCGAGCCAGCCAGCTCCTAAGATCCGGGGTCTTGAAGACACGATTCCACCCCGTGCGGATGGCTTCCCCCGAGTTCATGAGGCTGGTAAACCTATCTTGTCTGGGGACTTGCTCCGCCTTGCAGAAGGACCCATGATTGCCTTGCAGGAATCTATCTTGCATCTAGAGGAGCTCCTTCTTAAAGACAAGCACCCGAGTTACCCGGCGTTCGCGGTCAAGGTGCCAAAGGAGCTGGTGGACTTCGTCCAGGAAGACCCCGCGGATGTGTTCTTCATAGCGTACGAGGACATCTTCAAACTCTTTCACACTCAACGGCTGGACTATAACATGGTCCGCCTATATGCGCTCGATGTGGCGATGAAGATCAGGAGAGATGATACCCCGTACGTCGCGATAGTGGATCCCTACTACATGCGCGACAGCCATCTGGTGGAAGGATCAAAGACACGGGAAACGGCCATGGAGTACCTCGTAAGGGTCATGCTGGCCAACAAGAGGAAGAACGTCCTTCTTCTGCCTTTCTTTTTCGAGTAAGTACACATCAGCTCGCCACAGTCGTATCTTATGCCTTCTTCTACATTTCTTCCATCGCTGATCCTTCTTCAATTGTGTTGAGCAGGGACAAGTACTGCGCACTCATCTGCGTATCCCCGAGGTGGTCCATTGCCACTTATTTGGACTCGGGGAATAAATCCACGCCGAGACGATACACCAGAATAAAGGGTGTTCTCGATGACGCTCTCGAGGCCTATGCCCAAAAGGGCGGCCCCTTCCATAAGAAGGCGGAATTCTTCACGGATGAGAACACACACAAGTTCCAGCATGGGACCGGATTCCATTGCGTCAAGCAACTGGATGGCAGCGTGAAGGAGGCCTACTACGCCCTCCATCACATTAAATCGATTGTCCGGGATGTCGAGAAAACGAAGATTCCATCTGGTCTCGCAGAATACACCAAAAGCGCGGATGCTCTCACCGATGCTGATTACAGAACAGACTTCCATCGCATCCGGCTGCAGTTGTCAACGATCATCCTCGAAGATGTCATTCGCAAATCAGGGTCCTTCCACTACCCCAGAGGTATTATAGAAGTGCATGTGTAGGGTTATATATTATATATATGCTATGCTATGAAACCCAAATAGGATAGCCATATGATTTCCAACCATGACAATTGATTGATTGTCTTGCCTCTCTACTTAGATGAATAAATTATACTCTATTTATATCACTAACCAATATATATCCCAATCCATCTTCAGGGTTGTGTCAGAGGGATATCGAAGAACGACTAGAGGCACAGAATGACACCAGGGAGTGGAAGACGAAAGAAGGCTTTCTACCGTTCCCGGCGCCGCTCAAGAAGAGGACTCCATGATCATGCATGCTCCCGCGCGCTCTTGCTCACCATCATCGCCGATGTGTACTACATTTGATCATAGTTAGGCGGCGAACACTTGATTTGTAATGTGTAGTGTGAAATGATGAAACATTCGGCACTTTTGTGACTATGTGTATATACGTATCTCGATCGGGCACTAAGTAATATGTGTGATGACATATTGATTAATGTGTTTGTCTGTTTATATACCTGTCAAATATACCTGTATTTCTGTATAAACCTGTATAAATCCTGTATATACCTGTATTTGTACAGCAAAATGGAAAAATACCGGTATTTCTGTTTAATATTTCTGTGGCGCACGCTTTTTTTTTGTGGCGCACCACTTTCTGTGGCGCACCAAGAAAGTGCGCCACAGAATGCCTCTGTATAGGGGTGCTGCCGAGCTATGCGCCACAGAAAGTTTACTTTCTGTGGCGCACTACCTGGGTGCGCCACAGAAATAATTTTAGTGGCGAGAATTCTGTGGCGCACCCAGCAAACCTGGGGGTGCGCCACAGAATCCTAAAACCGTGCGCCACTAATAGCCGTTTCTGTACTAGTGTTCGTTGCAAGCAGTAGATAACGCCTTATCATTCTTCCTCCATAGCAGGAAGGTGGGGCCCGTAGGCTTGTGTGTTGGCAGCGCCAAGTCAATCTCCCTTTTCCTCAATGACATGTGGGTCACATCTTTGCTTGTCACGTTGCATCATATATCAAAGGTAAAACTACATGCATGTACACGTTTCCTTTTCCAATGATTGCCCATTGTGTGTTAAATCTGAACTATAGAACAAAAAGGTGAAAGAGGGTACCTCCCAAGAATGACCAAGTAGGACAGGATTATTCTCTAAACTGGGAACGCCATCACCGTCATATGATTTTCCTTGAGTGAGCAACACCGCAAATTAACCTTGTAATACTGAGATCTGACTACGATGAGTATGGAACTTAATAGCTATTACTGAAACCCAGTACTATTTGAAACTTAAAACAACTAGAATGTTAAAAGGAGCTTCTAAAGCTAGACATCAACAGCTCATGCAAAAAGTAACATTGTGTGCCAAATCTTTTACAAGAATGAGAGCTTCCAGCACGGACATGACAAAAGGAAATATTATTATTGAAAAATACCTCGGTCTGGTAGCGCGTATCAGGAGGTGGAAGCTTCAATTGGGCCTTCCAGTCTTGCGAACTGCAAAAGGATATACTTAATCCCTTACTACCAATTTCTAGGAGTATATCATCTAAGTTTGAAGAGTAGTAAACGGTGGTTCTTTTCTACTACTTAAGAGGAACTATCTTTGTGGAGAACTCTGTTTATTAACTTGTAGAAAAATTACAACCAGGATATTCGTTTCAACATACTACTTTATATGCCTTTCCAACCACCAAACCACAACGCAGCATCCAACCTCAAGCCTTAGCATTGATTAATGAAATTAACCTGACAAATAAATCATCCGTGTGGCTGTTATCATGGAACACAAAATAGCCATTTCTATCCTGAGCATCGTGTAAAGTACTTACAGTCAGTAATTCACTCAATGTAGTAGCCCTACAACATACTAATATGGTCTCCAAAATATGCACAAGAGCATGCTCTGTTAGTCCCTGAATTTGGATTAAATACAGAATGCCCAGGGGCATGCAGCGATGCACACTATACACATAATTCATACTTGGAGATTGCAATTCCTTTATCCAGAAGCACTAGTCCACTAAAAACTCACAGCGTTACCACCAAAAGTACACGTTTCACCCATATTGCACTGTGCCACTGTCTGCCTATCTAACCCCCATTAATCCATATAAAATTGATATGCTAGTACACAACAATCCAAGTCCACGAATCACATAAATACAGGAGCGTCTTGAACCAATACCAAACAGGAGGCAAGCCTTTCCGCGCCTCTCATACCTCAAATCGACGTCATCGGCAGCAGGCGGCGCGTGGTGCTCGCTGGCTCTGGCGGCCTCGCCCGCGATCTGATTGCGCCGAAGCCACTGCTGCTGCTGCTGAAGCTGCTGGTTGTGGTGCTGCGAGTGCTCCGATTGCCGCTGCATGTACTGCTGCTGGTGTCCCTGCAGCTGCTGCTGCTGCGGCACCGGCGGGCCACGGCCGTAGTAGTTTGGGTTCCCGCCGCGGCCGTTGCCGGTGCCGGGAGGGTACCTCGTCCGCTGATCCATCTTCTCCGGAATGGAACAAAAACGGAGGGATGATTCGAGAGGCGTAGGTCGCTAGAATTGGGGTCCTGGGGAATTTGGGGACAGCCATTTATGAACTTTCTTCCTCCGTTATAGGTGGCCAAACGGGAGTGCTGGCGGGCCGGGCCGTTAAGGCCGGGCTCGGCACGCAGCTAAACATGTTGTGTGGCAATCCCTGCCCATTTGTGATGGTTAGCGACAAAATCGCGTGCCCTGTACTGGGCCACCGTAGCCAGCGACGACGCGGCTCGCCGCGGCGGCGCAGGTGGAGGTGAGGAACAACCTTATCTTTTGTGGGGGGGGGGGGGGGGGGGGGGGGGGGGGGGGGGGGGGGGGGGCGGGGGTGCGGGGAGGGTTCATCAACGACGGAGGTTTTAGGTTCGGGTGCGGGGAGGGTTCGCCGGCGTCGGGATGAGGATTTAGAGGGAGGCTGGGGCGGCGGCAAACCAGCGGTGGGCTACGGATGGCTGAGGGCGGAGCGGCGAGGCATCGCTCAGCTGCGGGTGGCGGCCGGTGGTACCAGATTCGATGGGGACGAGAGGGAGTGGAGTTGTTGATGGGCCCGTGCCAGCTCATCCTCCTTCAAGCGTTTCCGTGCGAATTGATGTTGAATGCGTAGTATAGGAGGGCCCATCATGTCTGGTCAGCGGCACGCATGCCTGCGCCACGAGGCGAGGCACGCGGGCCAACAAGTCACAACCTTTTTTTTAAGAATCTCGATATTTTCTATTCTCTCAAGTCACAACCTTTTTTTTTAGGAATCTCGATATTTTCTATTCTCTCTGATTCGGATTAAGTGTCGCCGGAAAAGAGGATGTCACGTACAACCGAAACAGCACTTTCCTCTGCTCTCCACCGCTCTCCTCCTTGAGAGTCGTCTCGAGAGTTCCTTCGCCGCCCCTTTCCTTCCTTCTCACCGGAGGCACTGCTGGCCGGCGAGGATATGGAATAGGTGGTCTGGCCTCCTCTGTATATAGTAGTTTAGGTCTTTCCTTGTGTTTGCCACGATGGCGTCTTGGCTTTATGCCGTCTCTCTCTTCTGCTAGTCGCCTTCCTCGGCCGCCGGCGAGCAGCGGCTGTGGTGCAGAGAAGCCCTTCTTTCCTTGGTCTCCGTGGTGGAGGAGGGAGGAGGAGGATGGATCTGCAGGGTGACCTTCTAATAAGCTCGTGTTTTGGCTGAATCGGATGCGGAGCTTGCGATTTCCTTGATCCTCTTCTTGCTGCCGTGGTGGGAGAAGAAGGGCGTTGATAGATCTGTAGGTTCTGGCTTTTGTGGTTGGCTGGTTTCTGGCGACTCTCGGCGGCGCTGGATCCGGGCCACTCCTCTTCGGCAGCTCTGATCCATGGTGGATCCTCTGCAAGACTGGAGAAGGCCGAGGCCGTTTCATCTATCTCGCCGAGCTCTTTGATTACTCTGCAGGATGCGGGGCGATGCGTCTTCTTCCTCCGGCCGGCCGTGGAGGCGAGGGGAGAAGGAAGAGCTGCTCGTCTTCCTCAACCTCGGTGGAGTGGTCGCTGCTGCATATTCGAGCACCACACGCGGTGGTATTCCTCACTGCCGCGATCCATTGCCAAAAAGATGGCCCAAGTTCAACCTCCATTGCGGAGGCCTTCTCGATCCAGAGCCAGTGCTCGGCGGCTCGTCGCTGCCAAGTGGTTCGTCCCCGGTGGCGTCAAGTCTGCTGGCATCTGAGATTACTCGCTGGAAAAGGGAGTCCGAGCGTCCTGAGCCCTGATGATCTCGGCGTCGCCGTCTGGAGATCGCCGGCGAAGTGTGGTGGAGGCACTCGAGGGCTTGATTGCATTTTATTTTTTAGCTCTAGGGTGTTTTTTGTAAGAGCGCAGGGCCTTTCTTTGAATTTTAGGTCTTCTAGGGCAAGTGATGTAAAAGGCCTATGCGAAATTTGTACCTGCCACCTTGGTTTATAAAAATGCAGCATCGGGGTCCTTGGACCCCAAACCTTGTAAAAAAAACGTACAACCGAAATGGTGCTGGTAGTGACAGTCTTTTTTGGATTGGAGTCAGTATTTTCCTTCTTTTCTTTTTGAGAAGAACGACCGGACCCTATTGGTCAGTAGACAGAATGCTTACAGGGATTCCCATATCGATGGGAGGAATTGAAAACCAGATATGTCTACCGCTATCTAGACTAGTTGCTGAACGTGCTAGTCTATGAGCTTCAGTATTGGCCTCACGTCGTTCATGGTTGAACACAACTTCTGAAAACTTCTCCTTGCTCCTCCATATCTCCTTGATAATCATGCAATGGTTTCCCCTCTCCTCAGCTCCATTAAGCTCTTTAACAACATTGAGGCAGTCAGAAGAAATCTGTAACTTCTGGACTCGGAGATCCTCCGCTAGCGCTGGAGCTTCAGCGCACGCCAGGGCCTCCAAAACTTCAGGATTGATGATTCCCTCATATACTACTGCAGACGCACCCAGGAATAAACCTGACTCGCTCCTGCAGATCGCTCCAACAGCCCGCGACGTTGTTGCTTTGCCACCGCACCATTGATGTGTAGCTTAACTGAACCTGCACACGGTGGGATCCAGGGAAGCTTCCCACGCACAGGTAGCCGATCATGTCCATCTCCTGAAGGTTTTGTAACATTTACAGATAAATCTGAGAGATACCTCATTATAAACATATGTGTGGAGAGCGGCGGCTGTGCTTCTCCTTCATGAATCAGTTTCCGCCGCGCCCACCAAATAGACCAGAGGGTAACCAGGGTTTCTATGAATTGCTCCCGGGAAAGAGTATTGCTTAGGTTAAACAGCCATAACTTTGGATCAGATGTCTCATCGCCAAAAACAGGTAGCACAAGGTCATCTTCCTTCATCGCCCAAACACTGTGTGACATATTGCACTCAAGTAGAGCATGCCTCCAAGTGTCATGGTGTGCATGGCAAACCGAGCATGTAGCTGTTGTGGCCATACCTCTGCTAGATCGAACCTCGCCCGTGGGAAGAGATGATCTAGCGAGACGCCATGCAAATTTCTCAACTTTGAGGGAACCTTTACTTTCCAGAGATTTTTCCAGCTCCTCTCCACCCCTTCTTGATTGGAGGACTCAGATCTCCCTCAAAATAATTCTCTCTTCTGTGTTTTGTCTCCATTATCATATGATAGGCTGATCTTACTGCGAAAATTCCCCGTCTGTCATAATGCCAGGCCCAGCAATCAGGTTGGCGAAGGAAGCTAATTGGGATCTCCCTAATTGCTTCAACATCCATCGGCAAGAAGTGAGCTGACAGCTTCTGCAAATCCCAGGTTAGGGTTGCTGAACAAATGAAGTCTGCAACAACATTAGGAGGGTCATCCGATATAGCAACAATCGGTCGTAGTTGAAAATCACGAGGTATCCAGTTATCAGTCCACACCCTTGTACTAGCTCCATCCCCAATTCTCTTAATTAAGCCAAGCTTTAACATGTCCCGCCCTCACAGAGGGATCTCCAAATCTGCGACGGCCGCGATCCAAGCGGTACAGACAGGATATCAGAAGTTGGGAAATAAACAGATTTTAGGATCCTTGCACTAAGGGAATTTGGATCAATAAGAATCCTCCACACCTGTCGAGCTAGTAATGCTAGATTAAAGATCTCCACATCCCGGAACCCGATCCCACCTCTGTATTTAGGCATCGTCATTGATTCCCAGGAAACCCAAGACACTTTCCGTTCTCCTTGTTTACTTCCCCACCAGAATTTTCGAACCATAGCTGTGATGTGTTCGCATAATCCCCTAGGTAATTTAAACAGAGCCATTGAGTATGTTGGAATAGCCTGCACAACTGATTTAATCAGGATTTCTTTGCCACCACCCGACAGGACTTTCTCCATCCAGCCCTGGAGCTTCTTCCAAATACGGTCTTTTATATAAGCAAAGGCTCCGTTTTTTGATCTCCCCACATCTGACGGAAGCCCCAAATATTTCTCATTAAGAGACTCATCTTGGACATCCAAGACTGCTTTAACATTATCTCTAATATTTGCTGGACACCCCTTTCCAAAGAAGATAGATGATTTATCATTATTCACTCGCTGCCCCGAAGCATTACAGTAAATTTCCAGAATATCTCTCAGCTTTGCTGCATCAACCGAAGTGGCTCGGCTGAATAAAATGCAGTCGTCTGCAAAGAGCAAATGATTCACCTTTGGGGCTGTGTTAGCAATTTGGATTCCTTCCATCTCATTATTCCTCATGGCATTCTTAAGCAGGCAAGACAAGCACTCCGCAGCAAGGAGGAACAGATAGGGGAAATTGGGTCACCCTGACGGATCCCACAGCTGGGCTTAAACTCCTCCGTACGAGCACCATTGAACAAAACCGATAAAGTGACGGATCTCACTCCTCTCATGACAGCCTCAACAAATCTCGGTGCAAAACCAAGCTTCTTCATGATTGCCTCTAGATAATTCCATTCTAGCCTATCATAGGCTTTCCTCATATCCAGTTTCAAAGCACAAAAAGCCTTCCTCTTGCTCTTTTTAGACTTCATAAAATGCAAACATTCATAGGCAGTGATGACATTGTCAGTGATGAGACGACCTGGAACAAACGCCGACTGTTCTTCGGATACAATCTCGGGTAGAATACTCTTAAGACGATTAGCAAGTACCTTCGATGCAATTTTATACACCACATTGCACAGGCTTATCGGTCTAAACTGCGAGAGGAAAGAGGGGTTTTGTACCTTAGGAATAAGAACAATGAACGTCTTGTTTATCTCCTCCGCTGAATCTACCCCATCAAGGATACGAATCACATCTTGGTAATCTCCTCACCACAAAGACTCCAATGCCTTTGAAAGAAATGCGTCGGAAAACCATCCGGCCCCGGTGCCTTGGTTGGGAACATCTGGAAGAGGGCTCTTTTCACCTCATCTGAACTGTAAGGAGCAATAAGAGATGAATTCATATCATTTGTGACTTTACAAGGAACATGAGACAGAACCTCCTCAATGCCGATGGTACCCTCAGACTCATATAAGTTCTTGAAAAAAGAAGTGGCCATTGACTCCAGCTCGAGGCCATTCTCACAAACCGTACCATGAGTCAGTATTTTCCTGTGAAACCTTGCCGGAGAAGTGCAAAAAAAAGCCAAACCCAAAATAACGAAAAGCACGCAGGCGAAATAAAACCCCATAACGGGCAGCCCCGTTTATTAAATGTGTCGTGCATGTGTCTAGAGGCGAGGCAAGTGGCCCGCATGGCACGACCCATTTATAAAGGTGTCTAAGAGATCGTGTCAGTCCAGGCACGTTTAAGGCCGGGTTGGGTCATGTTGTGTCGGGCCGGCTCATTTGGCTACCTAGTTTCGACGAGGGAACGCATCAGACATGCTGGCATGACGGCCGAGTGAGATTGTCGGGAAGCAAAACATCATAAGGGTGGCCATGCAAATCTCACAAATCTTTAAGCTAGACGATGTTTCATTTCGCCACAGGCCTGGCCGTGGTCCGTCCTTCCCATTCCCGACGCGAATCTTGACGTGTGCTCTCTATAGTTTTCTATTACCCGACGTTTTCTTGTACACTGTTTTTTCTCGATTTGTTTTCGCGAACTGTTTTTCCCCTGTTTTTTTAAATTTATTTTGTGCCCCGTCTGTGCATCTTTTGTGTTGTCTCTTCCGTCTTCATTTCGTTATCGGAGTGCTAGATCCAAGAGATGCGACGGAGGGGCGTGCTCTCTTCCGGTGAGATTCCAACTGAGAGGTCGGACACCTTCAATATTTAGTAGTAGACATCGCGTGCAGCGTGCACACCATTTCCTCGCCATCTATCCGCGGAAAGAGGTAGAGAGATGGGTTCGGGATGATGTCGAAGGGTGAGGTTCTGCAATGCCGGAGGAGATGGTAGGAGATGTCGCTGGCGACGCAAATGTACGTGTTTCTGCTTATTGCTCCATGCTCTTGTCGTTACTCGCTGCAACGCGTGCATTGTAGTCTCCTATGCTCATGGAGCAGATCCTTGCGCGTCGGTGTCACAATTTTGTGTTAGTTTCATGCCGGATCTGTCAGGTGATACGTAGTTTCGTGGTCGCGCGAATCGAATTGTTGGAATTTGAGAGTCCAATTGAATGCATATTCGTTTCGGTGGCAATCATCTGCTTTTTCCCAGTTTGTTAGGTTTTGCATAGATATTGCTATTAATTCATCAGCAAAATCGACAAGCACAGTTGTTTCAAGAGTTATATCTAGGATGTGTGTATCTGTCACGCATATAGTTAATGTTCTATTCATTTGTTATTCAAATGTCCATTACCAAGCATTATGTTAGTCCATGTCATTTTTAATTATGGATATCACCTCATATATGATTTCATGTACTCTCAGTTTTTTTACCAAAGTGTTTTCTCTGCATTTTTTTCGAAGTTGGGAGAGCGCTTTATGACCATTGGGTGAAGTTTCTGACTTTGGTTCATCTGATGCTGATAGTTATGATGGGATAACCTCATGTAGTGATGAGCTAGTAGTTACTTTTCCTTTTTTTGCTCAATTTTTTGTTTGATTTTCTAGCTTTATTGCTTGCATTCCTGCTTTTTCCTGACTTTTAGTGAGGCCTTTCTTTCCGTTGTTTAGGGTATTGGTATTTCGAAGAGGAAGAGACATTTAGATGATGCTTTTTTGATTTTTATCAGAAAGCAGGTACTGAATTTTTACTTGTGTGTAACTTGTATCTCAAAAATTATCTCCAGTTAGTAAGAGAGTTGTATTTCATTCTTCATTTAGTTTCTACAATTTTATCTTTTCTGGTTTGTAGGCTATTAAGAATTTGGAAAGGAAATTATCAAAATTATGCATCGATTCTGATAAATGGACCGAGGTCTTATAGTGTTTATATATTTTTGTGCTGATTTTTTTGTGTGAGGTTTTTATTTTATTTCGGTTGACCTTTTATTCAGAATAAAAGGTCAAAGGTTTCTGGAGTTGAAAAAGATTCTTGCACTGTATATGCAGCAAACTACTTTTTTTTTGAAATTTTGAATCGGCTTACTCTAGAGCAGAATGCTGTTATGAGAAATTTGGTTTTGATTGTTTTCTTTCTCTTTCCAAGACTCGCATTTCTTCATCCTTTATCCGTTGGCTTGCTTGGTGTGTTTATTTGTTAAGGAATTATCGTTGACGATAAGATAATGAATCTTTCTAAAGATTCATTCCATTTCATTCATGGCTTGACGAATGATGGTTCACATCTGGTTGAAACCAAATGATGTTGGAATGTAGTTCATCATGTCTTTTTTCATCTGTGAGAGGTTCCCCACATATCACCTTCCTCAGAAACAAGCTAAGTGCGTGGGTGCTTCATGCAAGTTGTTGTTTCTTAAAAACATGTAAATATGATTTTTTCTTTTTTAAAAAATTGTAAATATGATTTTTATTTTTTGTAAATATACAGAGCATTGGAGCTCGGAGCTAGAAATTTCCACCAGGTTTGTGTGTGGTAATTTCGTAATTTAAATCTCCACAACTCGTGCTTCGGTAAGATGATCAGATTTGGCAGCAGTACAAGTGTACGGATGATTATTCCTTCTAGTTTCAGCTGGTGATTCTTCGGTAGGAGTACTATCGACTGAAAAAGGTTTGACAAGTAAATCAGAATATTTTTTTCTTCTCGACAAAACGAATACTTGACTGTACCTACACCAAGGCCGTCCGAGAAAAAAATCTTCGAGTGGAATGGGGCGATCGGCGCTGCCCCACTGGTGTTGGGACACACCATCAACGCTTGATGGGATGGAATGATAATGGGCATCCCAAAAGATAAGAGGCGGGAAGCGAGTGGCGCCTTCATCTACATCATGTGGCGCTTGATGGGATGGAATGATAATGGGCATCCCAAAAGATAAGAGGCGGGAAGCGAGTGGCGCCTTCATCTACATCATGTGGAGGGTTTGGAAGGAACGGAATCGACGGGTGTTCCGAAACACCGCCATGTTGCCCGAGGTGGTGGCTTTCCTTGTGCGGGAGGAGATTCAGCAAAGGGCATATGCCCACACCAATGCAGTTCCATAGGCTGTAATATGTTTTTTGCTGTTTTGGCTTTGTAAACTCTGTATATAACACTCCTTTTCTATCTAATCGGATGACGGAAACGGCCACCTTATTAAACCTAAAAAAAGGAATACTTCTTGCGAAAAAGATCCAGTTTTTTCAGTCTCCCTTGTTTTCGAACCATGCTCACCGTTGCACAATGTAGTCGGAAATTAACCACTAATCAGTGGAACTTCTCGCGAAAACCGAGACACGGCGGTCACGCCCACCGCTTCCCCTTGACAAACGAACTAGGCAATGAAATCCTTGCGCTCTGTTCCCGTTATTCTTTCTGTACATTCTCCGGAACCAGAGCGGGCTACGAACTATGACGAAGAATCAACGCACCGCACACACTACGCTAACACGCTAATTTTGAAACTGCACAAACAGGGCACGATGATCATTTACAGCACTGGACAACGGATCAAAGACTCCGCCGACCAGCCGCAAAAGCACCTCGCCGTCGCCGGTCGACCACGACGGGTTCCCGCCAACGCTAGTTGATCCCGAGGAACTCGCTGACGGAGAGCAGATCGCAGAACCCTCCCGCCCCGCCCTGCATGTGCATCTGGTCCGCGTCGAACTCCCAGCACATGCCGCCGTCGCCGAGCCCGTGAAACGAGTCCACGGCGCCGCTGCCGCTGCACGGGCCGTCCACCTGCACGGACCCCTGGTGGCTTAAGCCCTGGTGCGCGAAGGCCGCGTCCAGGGAGCTCGGCGCCAGCAGCGTGGTGCCGTAGTCCATGTCGAGCCAGTCGGCGAACATGACCTTGGGGAGCACCGGCGCGTGCGGCCGGATCAGGGCGCCGGTGAAGCAGCTCGAGTCGTCGGCCGAGGACGAAGACTCCAGCCGCAGCGGACCGGACGAGCCGGAGTTCGCCGGCCGGTCAACGGTGCTGCGTTCTTGGTTGTTCTCGCTGGGCGTCGGGCTCCGGGGCTCGTCCGAGCCGGCGGACTTAGCTGGCGCATGCGCGCGCTTCTTGAGGTATGAGTTCCAGTAGTTCTTCACCTCGTTGTCTGTCCGGCCCGGTAGGTGCTGCGCTATCTGTGACCATCTGCGCCAAGAAGAAGAATCCTCACCATGTCAGAGAAGCAAGTCATGAAGTAATTAATTTGGACTCTGAATTTAGAGCTGGATCAAGTTTTTTTTCTGTCACGAGCAAAAAATGTTGTATTACAAAATTGCATACTTGTCTTTTGAATTGGCAAGTCCACTGGCCTCGTTTCTGTTAGTATGTTTTAGCATAGGGGCCGGTTTGTACGGGCCACAAACTAGTGATCTTATGGTTCTTATCTTGGGTTATTATTGAACATCCACTCTAATAAAAGAACATATGATTGTTGTAGCAGTACTACATGTACTCTTCTTCGTTCCGATTGTCAAAGCACCTGTTTCACTATGATTGGTCTGAACAGTTGACACTGTAGCACAAGCGTGTTCATACATGATTATCGTTTAATATAAAAATAAGAACAGTTTAGGTCACTCAAAAAATAATCAAGAACGGTATTATATATGAGCGTTGAAGTATGAAATGGGAAGGACGAAATTAGCTTGCTTGCACCGACAAGCAACCGCAAAGCCTCTTTAATTAGACACAAGTTTTTGCTATCGAGCTGTTCCTTTTTCTTTTGTCCAAAAAGATATGTTAACCGTGAGCGAGCAAACTTTTCAGGCCTCTTTTGATTTGTAGGAATGGAAAATCAAAGGAATAGGAAAGATAAAGGAACCCCAAAGGATGGCAGGTGCAATCCTAGCCTCGTTCCTTGTGCATAGGAATCAAAAAATGAGGTCTGAGTGGATTTTTGTTTCCTCTGTGTTTTGCCTTGAAGCTGAGCTCGGAAGGAAAAGTTCCTTTGCTTTTCCTTTCCCCCGTTCCTGTGAATCAAACGAGTAAACAGTGGTATGGAAGGAAAACTTCCTATCCTTTACTATTCCTATGTATTTCCTCCAAATCAAAGGAGGCCTCAGTAGTAGGTTTTGATGAAAGCGAGGTGGTTGTTCACGATCACCAAACGAGCACTCCAAAAAGAAACAATCGAGTGCCTCGAGATGGAACGAAGATGTCAGCATCAGCTCCACCACGTAAAGCGGCGGTCTCCATGGCAGACATCAGCATTTCCTTTTGTTTTCACCAGCAAAACCTTTTTTATTTTAGCTCAGTTTGTCATGATGACACTAGCAAAATGGAACAAGCAGCAGTAGGCAGGTAGCATCTGGCATCCGCAAAATCTAAGCTTTTTTTCTTAAATTACCAAATATCTAAGTAGAAGACTTTTTTAGAGGAAATGAATTGTTCAATGACGCCTGCTAATTAATCAGGGGTGACGTTTTGCTCGTCAGCAATCTCTGCTCCATCTCTGAAGGTGAGGTAGTGGAAAAAGGTGAGAAGCCTGATGTGTGCTTACTTGTTGCCGAGTGTGGCGTGAAGGCGCATGACGGTGTCTTCTTCCTCCCCGGAGAACATGCCGTGCTTCAGCCCCGGCCTCAGGTAGTTGATCCATCGCAGCCTGCAGCTCTTGCCGTTCCGCTGAAGACCTACAGTTCACAGGAAATTTTAGCCCACGGAGCCAAGGTACATTTGACAAACAAGCAGACCAAGCTAAGGAGCTTCGTCAACTGTTGGCTGGCACAAAATTTGCATCCTTTCCCTTCCACGGCTACGAGCCAAGGTACATTGGAGAACCCAACAAGCAGCAAGCAGGGGAAATTGGGAACTGGAGATGAACTTTCTTGCTGCAAGAACGGGAACGCTCGCCGCGATGCAAGTAGACAAGAAAATCTGCCCAATTCCCCATTGATATTCTCCGGGGAATCGCGTGTGAATGCAGAGGCGGCTTGGGGGTTCTTACCGGCCTTGACGGGGACGGTGCTCCAGCAGCTGTGGCCGAAGCGGATGATGTAGTCGCGGAGCTTCTGGTCCTCCTCCGGCGACCACAGGCCCTTCCGGTGCTGCGCCTTGGGCTTCTGGCACGACTTGCACCCCATCAGTTTGGACTTCGGAGGCACGGCAGGCCGTCGATGTTGTGTTGTGCAGGATGGAAAGAAGTAAATCTAAGCTAATCAAATTAGCTATGAGGGAGAGGGTTGAGATTGCTGTGCTGCACTATTGTGTCGGTCTCTCAGCGTCTTCCGCGCGTAGGACATTATATAGACGGGCTTAGGACTAAACAAAGATTAGTCGCCAAATTGTTTTCTTCTAATCAGAATGAACTCTGCGAGATGTTGTAAAATACAAAACTGCGAGATAGCATATCCACTGATTTCCGCAATGCGTGTTAACTTCGCACAAAAGGCCTAGAACAATCCGCGGGAGATATCCAATTATAAGCTCTACAAAATATACTTTAATTAATAATAATTATATGTATTATCGCAAAAAATATTTAAGATGAGTTTCTCTTCCATCTACATTGCCCTCCTGCTGTAGAATGTAAGCATCTCCACCTGCGCCCGGAAAGACCCACATCGGCCCAATGGGGTTACACACACTGAAAAGGCTCTCGGCCACCATCGGTTTAGACGGGCCAAATAACTGTCCAACATCTCCGTGTCCACCCTCAATTTTTGGACTGGCTCGTAGATGTCGGACACGTCCGAACACACCCGACACGTAGACCCCGACATGCGGGCACCACATGCCAGCGCGACACCATTTGTCCTCGCCTCCTCGTCTATCCCGTTCCCATTTCCCTCTTTCCGCCACCAAATCGCGTCATCACCCCGCTATTCATCACCAACTGTTTGCCAGGAGTCCCCATTGATCACGCAAGGCGGCTCGCCGCCGCTCCTCGTCCTTGTTTTGCGCCGCCGTTTTCAAGCTGGCACTCCCCACAACTTGTTCAATCAGCGGCCGAGACTACCTCCCGCCGCGCATGCAAGGTGTTCGGCAGTTTGCCTAATAGGTAATTTCATTGATTTTTTGCCTTAGCTAAATATGATGAAATGATTTGTAGTTTCATTGCTTCATTCTGGTATTCATTGGCAATGGATAGAGCTGATGAATTCATGTTTCACCAAATGATGGAAGATGATGGCAATGCCTTAGTCGATGAGGAAGAACACGATACGATTATCGTTGTTCTTTTACATGCGCAAGGGAAGCTGAATGGCCTCCCAAACGCGGAGGATCGAATCCTGGGTGGCAAGACAACAAGAACCATCGAAGGTCTATGGATCATGTGTTGTTATATCAAGACTACTTTTCTGCCGACCCGGCCACTAGTACATAACGACTCTATTGACATGGATCAAAACCCTCCTCGGCAATGGAGAAAGGGTACGTTGCCTGGGACCTGTAGCTGATGTGAAGTCCCTATTTGGCAGCGAAAACATTCCATCCCGCGCTTGTAAACGGGTCCTGGTTTGTACTTTCGTCACTTCAACATAAGGATGGCAATTTTACCCACGGGTACCGTACCCGCATGGGTAGGGTATGGGCACAATTTTATACACATGGGTAGTACCCGTACCCTACCCGTTAAGTCGCGGGTAGGGCACGGCTATAGTCTTATACCCGTGGGTATACCCATACCCTACCCGTTTAAATATAACATGTGGAACTTACCCGTGGAACTCCAGCATTCATTATCGTGAGCTTGTGAACCTATGTTAAAATTATCATCAATTGTTAATTTGAGTTGAGATAATTGTCATGTACTCACTGAGTTGAGATAAAAAAATTCTTTTGTGAAATGTGTTATCGATGAATGTAAAATTATGAATAACTTTTGTACTATTTAATCTATACCTATTGGGTACCCAATGGGTATGGGTACGGGTAAAGTTTCATACCCGTGGGTACGAGTATGGGTAGAATTGTTTACCCATTGACTACACGGGTATGGGTATGGTATTACTCTACCCGCCCCATACCCTACCCATTGCCATCCTTACTTTAACATGGTACAGGCGCCCATGAGCAAGAAAATGCAAATTAGAGCCGGTTAATGTTGGAGATATGCCCTAGAGACAATAATAATTTATTTATTATTTATCTCCAAGTTTATTATTAATGTTTATATCTTTATGCTATAACTGTATTGGGCACTTGAATATCAAATACAACGTGTTCAAGAGGAAAACCTCCAATACAGGTGTAGAGATACGAACAAGTAAAAGCGTTTCTGGTCTTGTCTCTAAGACTAGCCTATCTTGTTATTTGATGATCATGTTTTCCTGATCATGGACTTTGTATAAGTCACACAACTATAGGAGTTTGTTATCGGAATGATAATAGTACTGAACCGACCCATTATATGATCTTGCTATGAGACTAATCGTCAACGATGAAGATAGCAATTGATCATATGTATAGTTTTCATTAGTTGTATTCCTATGCCCTGAGAATATCTGGTGACCGCTTATTCGACACTCATGTTTTGATTGTCACCTAACGTCTTGCTGTAACTGGGGACCATAACGGTGGCTTTTGGGTGTGGACTAGAATAATGTATTGGAGCAGAGATTATTCAAGAAAGGCACTTACTCCTCCAGACGATGGAGAGATACATCCTCTAGGTCATCTCAGTATTATTATTGTCGCCCAATCATCTGGCCATACACAGTGTGATTAATCACGGGACAATGAAAATACAGAATGAGAAAAGAGAATGATATTGGCATGAGAATTATATGTGTTATGATTAAAGGGTTTAATCACACTAGAGCACATTGTCTCAAATCTCGAGATATCATTGGTATCGTGTACGTAAGGGAATTAGCGTAATGAGTAACACACAGGTTCTATCGTTCACTCATGAACACACGGGAGCCAGTACGGCCGTCTAGGTCCCAATGCTGGTTATTGTCCGGTAAGCTCTTGGACATGTCTTTGTGTTTACCGAACCTTTCGGGTCACACACTTAAGTTGTGAGTCAATATTTAGTGAGAGAATAAAGTTATAGTTTAGTGGTTATGAGAAGTTGTCGGAGTCCCTCCGATGTCACAGAAACAACTCCGGAGTAATTTAGAGGTGTTCCGGTGAAGTTATCATGAGAGGGAAATAATGCCGGATTAGGACAGAATTTCCTGAGAGAGAAATATGGCGAACATGAGATGTTCCGGGATGCCGGGAAGTGTTTCCGACATCAGTGGATAGAGTCGATGATTTTATCTAAAGAGTATATATGGTTCCGGACGAGTTTTAGAGGTTTGCCATGAAGGAGGGGAAGTGCCGGAGGAAGAAGGGGGAGCCCCAGGGGCCGAACTGCACCTAGTGTGGGTCGGCTGGCTGGGCCCCACCCTCCTGGTCGGTGCACCAACTCCTCCCCCTCTCTTTCCTTGTTTGATTTGGAGTTTAAAAGAGTCCTAATTGAACTAGGAAAGGAATAAAGGAAAAAGGCAAAAAGATAAAAGGGAAGGGAGGGAGTCCTTGTTGGACAAGGACTCCCCCAACCGACTTGGAGGAGGGGTCGGCCAGCCTCCTAGGACCGGCGCACCACCTCTCCCTCTCCCCTTTATATACTCCCCCATCTCCCCCAAGGAGAACACAATAATTGCTTGCACAAGTTCCTCTCTCTAGATATTGTGCAATTAGACGATGTTCTAATTAGACGGTGCTCTAATTGGACATTGATCTAATCTCTCTCTAATTAGATCTCATGTGTTGAGAATTAGATCTCTCTAGTCTCATATATATCTAATCAAGTTGATTAGATCTACCACCTAAACTACGCCGAAAGACTGTCTCTCTTCGTCGGTGCTAGTAGCTCTAGGCAGCGAACGCAACTGGCGGGTTGGCGCTGTGTACGTGTGGATACTGCTAGAGCGGGGCTGCGCAAGTAGTCCCTCGATGACAGGCCGGCAACAATCTCACCTCCCGGCGTGGACGTGAGATTCTTCATCTAGCTTCACTGACATCTACTTCGACAAACACAAGATCTTTCGCAACGGTGTTTGTAAGTATTCTAGATCTAGCATTATGGGGTGCAGCACATCTTCATAGAATAGATCTTTGGCGGCAAGGTTACAGAAAATTTTAAAGTTTTACCCGCAACCCAATAGTGGTATCAGAGCCGATCTATGCGTAGATATGATTTGATCTAGAGCACATGTTGGTCCGGGCATTGCATGGTTCTTGCATTAAGTTTATTTTAGTTGCTTCCCAATAAGTTATACTTCATTTTCCATCGCGGCATAGGCAAGATCTTATGAATTTTTGGCAATCCGCGGACCTTTCGGCTGCTCCTAGTATGCCCGTCGGCGCCAACGAAGTGTTTCAGTAGCTTCGGGGTCTATACCTATAGTTGTGGACGTTGTTGTATAATGGACGGGGCATGAGGGTTGGACACCTCACGGGGGCCACGCGCAGTGCGATCGCTTAGAGTGGGGTTCGCAACGTTTCCGTAATGTTGGGATCTCACTCACCCGCAAAGTTAATCTAGCAACTAGCCTAAACGTGCTTCAGTTCGTAGGTAGTGACGGTTCTTCCGTAGATCCTACAAGGCCACGTAAAACTTGCAAACAAACGTTAGAAGCGTCTAACTTGGTTTTGCAGGATTGTGTGCATGTGTTTTGGTATAGCTATTTTGTTACGGTGTCTTAACATGATGGTGGAAGCCAAAACAATTGATCGAGTTCGTCATCGACAAAAGAAGCGAAGAAGAGTTCGTCGCAGGAGAACCGGGAGGAGGCGCCAGCGGTATGTTGGCGACGAGTACTTGGCGATTTCTCGACTACGGCAATTTTCCTTCGGGGATTTTGTTGTGACCGGGAATTATGAAATGGCGGATCCTCAAGGACGAGCGTCAAGAACTTCCGGAGAACAACAAAAAGGCTATATCAGAGCACATGAATTATTATTTATTGCCTGTGATGTTTATCCTTTGTTGTTTGCACCTTGATTGCGCAGTAGTCATTTATTAGGGTGAATCCTCAAGTAAAATATCAAGAAGATCGTGTTCTTCCAACCGTGGCACCGTCAAACCAGGCGCTTGTCCCCGGGCGCCGTGTATCCACGAGTCACGTGGGACAAGGGTTTGGGAGGCGGGCGCGAACCGTTCCAGCAGCATCATCGGTTGGTTGTGTTGAAGTCCTAGCATAACAAGTTATGAGTTCTGAACACAACTGGCATAGTGCCTACCGGTTGGCCATGGATCATGCTATGTATCCATACTTGTTTCGTCGGGTTATCGGGTCCTGAATCACTTAGCGCCAATCGTGAGGATTATTGGGCTTAGTGGAAGCATATCTTAGATTCAATTTTATATTGAGTTAAAGTAGTGCAATAAAATTAGTAATAAACTATGAGTCTAAATAAACTTGTTTTTGTTGTACAAAATGGACCACTTTGAAAAATACCATTTCAATCAGATGTTGAGTCGTGCACCGTTAGCTGCAAATGGAAACAACTTTGGAGAGTGGTTCACCACGTGGAAACAAGTTCTGAATCCCATGTGAAAGGATCGAGTAGGTTGACTAGAGGGGGGTGGGGTGAATAGGCAACTACAAATTTTCTTTTCTTTTAATCAAATTGGGGAATTGCTCAAATATAAGTTCTCTAGATATGCAACTAGGTGAACAATCCTATATGATGAGCAATAAACAAGCTAGCAAGATATTCTAAACAAGTTAAGCTAGCAATACAAGTAAAGGAAGGTTAAGAGATAACCACACGGTGACGCAGAGATGATTCCCGAAGTTCACTTCGCAATGGATGCTACGTCTTCGTTGGAGCGGTGCGGGGTCACAAGTGAGCCCCGAATAGCCTTGATATGGCACACCGTATCTCCCTCGTGTTATCCTCCAATGAGGAGTTCCACGAGTCACTATATGATGCCCTCGAGGTCGGCAACAAACCTTTATAAGGATGAGGCACACTCCACAACCGAATTGGAGGCTCTCACCAAATTCCCATGGCTCCCAAAGCCACAAGAATCACAAGGCCAGGGCACGACTCCCCAACTCAATTGGAGGCTCCCGGCTAGTCCCGCGGCTCCCAAAGCCACAAGAACGACCAAACGACTTTCTAGGGTTCCAATGAACCCAAGAGTAACAAGTTCCTCAAAAGGAATGGATGGGGAAATCAAATCACTTTGGTGGAAGTGTAGATCTAGGTCAACTCTCCCAAGTCCTAGAAGGACAAGGTGTTTGAGTGGGTAGGGAGAGAGATCTAGGAGTTTCAAGCTTTCAACAATGGTGGGCAAGATATTTCTGGTCATGGTACCCTTCTCAAGGTAGGAGAAGGCCCTTATATTGTGCACCACTAATTCTAGCCGTTGCAGACAGGTGAGTCAGATATTCCGATTCAAGTGTGCATCGGATAATCCGACACCACCGGATAACCCGAATCAACCAGAATCGGATATTCCGGAAAACTTCAGTACACCCAGAACTTGGTTGCTTGTAGTCCTTAGCAGAAATTCGAGCAATCCTTGACGATCGGATAATCCGAATCAACCAGAATCGGATATTTCGGAAAACTTCAGTACGCCAGAAAACTGGTTGCTTTAAGGTCCTTAGCCGAATTCGAGCAATCCTTGAGAATCGGATATTCCGATTAAGCCTGGATCAGATAATCCGATTCCCTTTCTTCAGCAACAATACAATCTCTTTTCAGCTCCCTTTTTGGATTCGAGCAATCCTTGAGAATCGGATATTCCGATTCAGTACGCCAGAAAACTGGTTGCTTTTGCATCACTTGATTCACATATTAAATCATCACTAGTGTTGTTGCCTAACACACAAAACACAAGGGATTAAGAAATGTCCTTTCAATCTCCCCCTTTTTGGTGTTAGATGACAACACTAGGATTTGCAAGCAAAGCATAATTATATATTACCTAGTTACCCGAGCTTAAGACATCAGAAGCTCCCCCTGAATGTGTGCATATAATTAAATTGCATTGGAATACGAATGCAACACATATAGGTAGAGAGCACACTAGTAGGAAAAGGCTTGTAGCCACCAGCGTACCGCTGGCGGACAACGTCTTCGTCCGCCAGCGCTACGACCGCTGGCGGGCGGTTTTTCCTGTCCGCCACTGGTTCTGGACGTACCGCTGGCGGACAACAACACAGCTCGCCAGCGGTAGGAACAGGAATCTGGGACGAGGCGGGGCAAACTACCGCTGGCGGGCACAATACGCGCCCGCCAGAGGTATTAAACGTACCGCTGGCGGACGATAGACAGGGCCCGCTAGCGGTAGTTGCCGCGGCTGAGCTCAGCTGGGGAAAAAATGGGGACAGTACCGCTGGCGGGCTGACGAAATAGTACGCCAGCGCTCCGTTCAGTACCGCTGGCGGGCACGCTGAAGCGTCCGCCAGCGGTAACCTGGGAAAGTGACATATGTACGGCCGCACCTACCACCCTTGCTCACTTATTGCACTTCACTCTTCTCTCTCTTAGCTCGAGTTTCCCCCATTTGTGGCTCATTTCCTCCATGAAATTAATCACTTTTAGCCAACAAAAAGTGATTTAGTTGATAGATCCCACTAGATCTCTCCCCCACATCCAACTTTGACCAAAAGAAATCCACTCAAGTCACTCAGATCTCAAGATCAAGATTTCATCTTCGGCCGACTTCCGCGGTTATTTTGACGTGTGTTTTAACATTCTTAAGGTGATCTTTTAGCGATATAAGTTAAAACACATTCTTAAAATTAATTTGGTCGGATAAATGCGCCCGCCGTAACCATGCGAAATGCTGGATGAAAAATGGCTTGGAATGTGTGAAATTGAGTTGTGATGAATAAATTTGTGTTGTGATGTGTGAAAATTAATGAGGGTGCCAATACCATGCCGGAATGTTGATTCATTTTCCGTTTCGGCAACTTTTGGCACTCTCCTTGGGTCCTATTTGTAGGAAGGTCATGGCGAATTTTTTCGTGAAATAAACCCGATAAAATATTAAATGGTGCTTAATTATTGTCTTGATTATACAACGTGCAGGTGATAATGGTTATTATGAGTGAACATGTCGTGAATACATACTTGAGACACGCGACGGAAGACATGCTGCAGAATAAGCGCAAAGATATACAGTGTCCGTGTCGCGCATGCAAACTCGAGGTCGGCATCAGTCCATTTACCGGAACTTTGCTGGAACACCTGCTCTTCCGTGGTTTCATGGATGGCCACACTCGTTGGTTAACAGATGATGAACATGATGGAAATGATGGTGCGCCGGAAGGAAATAATCAGGATCAAGGGCAGCAAGACAATAACAACGAGGGGCCAGAACACGAAGAGCCTGATCCGGATCCCGTGCAACATGATGAAGTAGAAGAAGACGATGATGATCGTGTGGTACTAGAAGAGGAGGACACACGGACACCGCTAACTTCAGTCGTGCGGGACCCTCATCTAACAGAATTGTTTCTTCAGAAGACGGCTAACAGGGAATCTAAGCTGGCGCAATTGGAGAAAGATTCAAATACTCCGTTGTATCCAGGCTGCGACCCAGAAGCTTCCCGCTTGAAAGTATCGCTTGATTTTCTGCAGATGAAGACAAGACACAAATTGAGCGATATAAGCGTCGACGCTAACCTGGAATATTTGCACGGTATCCTTCCGAAGGGCAACACGTGTCCTAAAAGTTGTGACGAAGCCAAGAAAGTCGTGTGCCCCTTTGATTTACCGCACGAGAGGTACCATGTGTGCATCTTCGATTGCTACATATTTCGGAAAGAGGACGAGGGAATGACCAAATGTCCAGTGTGCAATGCCAATCGATACAAGACCGGGAAGAAAGCCCCTCGCAAAGTTGTGTGGTACTTTCCGCTCATTCCTCGTCTGCAGCGATATTTCGCAGACCGTAAGGAAGCAAAGCTTATGCGCTGGCACGCGGAAAGAAAGGCGGCAGTGGTGCAAGATTCAGACCGGAGTGAAAAGATAATTCTGACACACCCTTCGGATGCAAGCCAGTGGAAAGCATTAGACTCTTTCGATGCAGACTTTGGAGACGAGCCAAGGAATATCAGATTGGGTTGCAGCACCGACGGTCTCAATCCGTTTGGCAACCAGAGCAGTTCACACAGCACGTGGCCCGTGTTTGTATGGATATACAACCTACCTCCCTGGTTGTGTATGAAAAGGAAGTACATACACATGAGCATGCTAATTCAAGGGCCGAAACAACCTGGCAGCGACATCAATCTGTATCTGAAGCTACTGAAAGATGAGCTAGACACGTTATGGTCGTCCCAAGGGGTTCCCACTTGGGACGCCGTCGCAGAAGATTATTTCCCTATGAGAGCTGCCTTGTTGTGTACAGTGCACGATTTGCCCGGCTACGCATATGTTGCCGGCCAGGTGTGCCACGGATATTTCGGATGTGTCAGGTGCCTGGATGATCCGACATACCTCCAGCTGAAGAAAGACGGTTCTTCGAAAACCGTCTACATAGGCCATCGAAGGTGGCTAGACGATGAAGACCCATGGAGATGGCGTGGAGACCTTTTCAACGGTAAAGATGAGCTCCGAGAACCTCCACTTAAGAAGAGCGGCGATGACATTTACGAGTTGCTGAATGAATGGCAAGAGTGCCCTGAGCCGGGAAAGAAGCGAAAGGCGCCAAAACCGCTCTGTGGTGTTTGGAAGACGAGGTCTGTGTTTTGGGACTTGCCATACTGGCCCATCTACACTACGCCAAATTGCCTTGATCTAATGCATGTGACGAAGAATGTGTTCGAGAGTATGTTTGGCACTGTACTCCACATGGCGGACAGGACCAAAGATGGGCCAAAAGCAAGATTGGACCTTAAACATATGGACATCAGGAAAGAGCTTCATGCGCAGCGCAAAAATGTGGTAGACGACCAGTTGGATGAGGAGATGGACGGTCACAATGCCAAAAGGGTTAAGAAGAATGACTATTACTGTCCCCCCTCTTGCTTCACTCTTAGTCCAAAGGAGGTCGAACAATTGATGAAGTGCCTTCTAGGAGTCAAAGTGCCTTTGGGTTACTCGGGGCTGATAAGCAGATTCTTAGACTGGCAGAAAAAGAATTTCAGCGGTATGAAGTCTCATGATTGTCACGTGATGATGACACAGATATTCCCAGTTGCGATCCGAGGGATAATGGACAAGCACGTCCGTGAGACCCTTTTTGGACTCTGTAACTTCTTTGACGTGATCTCTCGAAAGTCAATCACCGCAAAGAGACTCTCAACGCTGCAGGAAGAGATTGTTGTGATACTATGCGAGCTTGAGATGTACTTCCCGCCCGCATTCTTTGATATTTGCGTGCATTTGTTGGTCCACATCGTGGATGATATCATTCATCTCGGCCCGTTGTTTCTCCACAACATGATGGCATTCGAAAGGATGAATGGGGTCATAAAATGATTTGTTCGTAACAGGGCCCGTCCGGATGGAAGCATTGTAACACCCCGAAAATTCAAACCAAATTTTAGCGGTGTTTTCTGACACCTGAAAAACTTTTTCTATTTTCCTATGTGTTTCTTCAATTATTTCAAGGATGAATTGGCGTGGGAATCACTCTCTCAAAATTTCCCGGTGATCCATGAACCTCTCCAATGCCCGTGGTGATTTTGTGGCTTAAGTTTTCTCTCGAAAACCCTAGCCCCGACTATTAAACCTTTTAAACCCTTTTTCTCCACCTACAAAAGGGAAGCCCATTTCCTTAGCTAGATAAATTCCACTAAAAATACCAGAGGACTCCCATGTCCATATAAGGACATTCCATGCAAAAATATTGCATACTCCAATGCAATAATTCCAAGTTAGACATTATTTTCCGAAATGCCATTTTCGATCCAGAGATTATATAGACACCTTACACTCATCCAGAAATTATGCCATCTTGGGAAGATGCATGGTTCCACCTCCTGAACATTTCACTCCATTGTCCCAACCTCATTTGAGCAATATTTCAGGTACTTCCTTTGTAATGCTCTTTTCATGCTTATTTGCAATTTCCAAAGGAACCCCTATTTGTGTGTCTCCAAAAATTCTATAAAAATTAGGGAATGATCCCTAGGCAGTATGTAACCCATTTATGCAAAAATATTTGGTACCTTGCTGGGAAAATGTTGGACTTTTTCCCTGAGCAAGTTTCTGCCCTAAAACCCATTTGTTTTAAAAAACAAGTCAAATGATTTTTGTAGTGGGAAGTGAGCACCTAGATACAAGCACTAGGAGAACCTACACCTCTGGACCAAGTCTTGCTCAAACCAAAAATGGTTTGCCTCTCCTAAACAACAAATTTCAAAATGGACCAGTACTGTATTTCAAAAAATTTAGTTGCACCAACTTGAAATTTTGCAAAAACTTTGTTTTGCAAAGTTGTTGGGATTTCAATTTGGCACGAGATTACATGGTTAGTTTTTCTTCTAGAGCCCTGGGGTGAGAGAATCATCGCGATGCCGATGTTGGCATGCCCTCTGGCGTGATCACCACCGGCATAGCCGTGCCCAAACAGCGCCGCCGCACTGCTCCTCCGACCCTCCTCGCTGTTCCTCCGTCCCAGACCTGGCCAGCAGTGCCCGCACCCCCTCCTGCTCCTCTAGCTCGGGCCGGAGCCACACTTATCCCCTCCACCGACCAAGCACCACCGTGGCGGATCCTTTGCGGGAGCTTCTCCCGGTGCCCTCCCTCTCCTTGCCCTGCTCTCCCCTCCCTCTTTGTGGCCTCTACACCGCATGTGGACGCCGTGCGTAAGCACTGAGCGCAACACCGCTCCTGTGGAGGAAATGGCGTAAGCCATGACCTCGGCTGGCCATTAATGGCCGTAGCGGCCGAGCACCCACCTCTCCTCCCCCACGGCTATATAAGGAGCCCCAGACCCTCCATTATCGAGGCACTGCACAGTCCCCCTCCCCTGGAACCCCTCTGCCCTTCTAGTTTCGAAATGGCAGAGCTCTGCTTTGAATCGGCCGAGGTCGCCGCCGTTGGTCCGTCGACCGTAGCAAGCCCTAGACCGAGCCATTCCTCGATTAAACTCGCAGAGATGTTCCCCACGACCCCCTCCACCTCCCGGTCAAATCTTTTTGGATTTTAGTAGACCGTAGCCTCGTCGCCATCTTCGACCGCCGGCGACCAGCTCGCCCGACGCGCACCGAGGCATCGCCTCCTTTACCTCTCCCTTGGCCGTGGCCTCCATGCTCAGACGCGGCACGTCGGGGCGCACCTCCCCATGCCCTTGGCGGCCGGCGGCGCCCACCGGAGAGGCGGCGGCAGCAGGTGGCCTTGCTCGCCTGCGCCGTGTCGGGCTTCCTCCCGCGCACCCACGACGCAAAGAAGAAGAAGGCCAGCAAGCCTCCAGCGTGGCAGGAGGGTGACACCGACAGGCGGGCCCAGGCTGGCCCAAGCCGCCACGTTGGATAAGTGAAGACGTATCGGGCGTTTTACGTTTTCCAGAGTTGAAGACGGCTTTCTGAGATTGCGCGGCCGGTCCAGCCCAGGCAGCGGTGCAGCAGGCCGTCTTCGGCCCAGCACGGCCCAACCGCGGGAAGAAGCGACCCGGGCAGTTTTTTTCCTGCAGCCTGTTTTTGTTTTTCTTCTGGTGAGTAAATTCAAATGCCCGTAGTTTTTGAACCATAGCTCCGTTTTAGTCGATTCAAATTTGTAAATTCATAGTTTGTAACGATCTGTCCAGTGGTACTGGTCTTACACTTTTGTAAAACATTTGTATACTCAGCACCCTTGTATGCGTGTATAGGGTGTCCCGCGGTACCGGCAAACCGAGACCCTGACCCGTGACGCGTTCGTGACCCTCCAAGCCAAATGGCGTCGATCTCCGGAGGCAAGCTAACCCCTTGCTATGAGCCGTCCTCCAATGCTTGTTTGTTTATTTGCTTAATACCATGCCGGGTGTTTATGTCTGTCTCCTGTTCTATTGTTATGTCTGTCTACTATTATTGTTGCATGTCTGTTGTTGTCCGTATTTTGTATGAGCCCTGTAGTGTTACTTATATTGTTGCATTTTAAACTGTCGCATTACCTTATAATTGCTTATCTGCGCATCACTCCCGTTCCCGAGACAATGGCCGGAGGAACCGCCTCAGTCAAAGGAATGGGGGAAATATTACAACTGTGCGTCTCGCACTTGCGGGGCTTTGTTTGCTTCTTCTTCGGCGAGGTGAGGAGCGGACGAATGTCGTCTTATGATCCTCGGAGTTGGGGCATTTGCCAAAAGAGTTATTTGCTTCTTGTTCCTCCGTCAAACGTGGTTGGCGTAAACCCACTTAGACAGCGACGCTTGGGACATCTGCTTTCCACTTGGTTCTTTTTGCCAAGATTGCTGACACCACGTCGAGGAAATCCTCGAGTGGAATGGATGCTTTCTTTCTTATGAGTGCTTTTCGGTTCATTCTTATGGTGACACCGGCTGGAGGAACCGCCACGGTCATCCGTTGAAACACTATGTTATATGTGCTGTGAACACTAACCCCTGGTGACACCGACTGGAGGAACCGCCATAGTCACCCGGATATTATTATTGCTATGATATAATATTATATTGTGATTGTTGTGCTGGACTAATCCTCGCTTGTTTGGACTTGTTGTAATGAAACTTGATTAAATGAAACACCCCTCCAAACAACGATAGGGTCAGTCCATGGTGCCACTAATCTGAACTTTGAAAGATGAACCATCGTCGTCTCATGGAGGACCGTGACCTAGTAGGTTGTTGAGCCCCTTTTGTGCCATCCATTGAGCGCAGTCGTTCGGTTGTGCTGTCCGAGGGTAGAGGTCGACAGGCACGGGTTCGACTGCGATAGGGAGTCCGGAGCTAGGCATACTCGGTCGCGCCGGGGGATGTGCCGGACTTACTTGCCCGTTGTGCCACGCGCATAGGGTGGTGCAGGAGAGTGTCTTAGCAAGTGGACCGTCATGTGAGTGTATTTTGCTTAGTACGACTTTGGGCGTGATGAACCTGAAGTGTCGGCTGAGTGGGGTGCATTCTGATAGGTGGTAAAGCAAACTCTCGAGAGCATCAACCTAGCAAGCTAGCCCCGTTCCTGGGATATGGAACAACAGTTCAGTGTCGGTCACACTGTGTGTCTTTGTCGTGTCAGGAGGTTAAACTTAAGTTCTGTTTGAAGAATTAATGAACAACCTGATTTCACTAAATGAACAATAAGTTGATGCAGGGAATGCTACTTGAGATGTGATTGTGAACCAGGTTTAGGGATGGCGGTGTGATGCGTTGAGGAGCCTATAGTTAGGCCAGAGCCCACATCAACCGTGCGTGCCCAGAGTGAAATGATGAGGCCAGTGGGCCTAGCAGTGATCACAGGTACTGTTGTATATTATCTGGTACCAACTGGTACCCTCGTTTACTCGTCACAGGTAATCTCTTTGTTTGATTGCCGGTGTACAATCCAACCCCACCTAGCTTGGACTCTGCACTGGTGATACCCCATTGTTTGCTTATGCCATGTTTTGCTTGTCAATGCCATGCTACTTTTATGCCATGTATCTAGAGTACACCCTGCTATGTGTAGTGTTTCATTTCCAATGTATATCTGTTGCATGATTGTTGGATTGTTTGTAATGAGGGGCGATTCTTGCTGAGTGCATATAAATGTACTCACGGGCCTTGTGATTGTGGCCAGGTTTTGTCGAGGATTCATCTTCTACCTTAGCAAGGAGATGGAGCAAGAGTGTGCTAGGATCGGTAGCCCAGCCAGATACCTGTGGAATGGAGCCGCTCCAAGCCGTTGCCTTAGTCGTCTTCCGCTGCCAGTTAAACTCTGTCCTGAGCCATGCTTGGCTTGATGTTTGGTCATGCCTTGATGGCCTTGTAAACCATTTGTAGCACTTCTTGTGCCTGATTGTGTAATGATTTCCATTATGATACACTGTTGTGACGTGCGGCCAGTTATCTTGGGATGGCGCACGGGACGACTGCCTCTCTGGCAAGATGTGCCAGGGAGGGGTGTCACAAGCATCGTTCAAGGCTTTCTCACTGAAGAGTGCATCTCTTTCTGCACGAATCATCTGGAGATAATTGATAACCCTGTTGGTTTGCCCCCAAACAAGCACTTTGGCAAGTTAGGTGGGCCAGGTCACAAAAATGGCGCGCGGGACTTACATGTGGGCTTCAGTAAGAGAATGGCCGACTTTAAGAGGGCAAACTTAGTAGCTCTCCAACACCTTCAAATGGTCGATACTTGGGTGCAAAAGCACAAACTGGAGATTAAGCAGAAGTACATTGGCCAGGGCAGGCAAAGGACCAAAGGAGAAATAATCAGAGAGCATAACTCCTCTTTCTTGAGTTGGTTCAAAGATGAGCTTGCGCTCCGCCAACGGATGATGCAGAAGGTAGATGGTTATACGACTTGTCACGTGGCCCCGCCCCCAACCTCGCGACATTTCAAGCATATGATATCAACGGGTTCACTTTCTACACAGAGGCAAAGGACAAAACTTCTGACTATCAAAATTCAGGGGTAACAATGCTATCTTACGTCGGTGACAAAAAGTTCAGGTACTACGGAAGGATAGAGGACATCTGGGAGCTTAACTACCCTGGAGAGAAGGTGCCGATGTTCCGTGTGAGATGGGCTAGGTTATCCACCGTGAAAAAGGAAGACCAATACTTCACCACCATGGTTTTACCGGAAGCCGGCACTTCATCAAGCAGCACGAACGTCACCGCACAAAATGAGCCATGGGTATTTTCTAAGCACGTGTCTCAGTGCTTCTTCATAACTGACCCGTCAAAGCCTAGCCGTGTAGTCGTGAGGAGAGGCAAAAGAAACATCATTGGAATGGATGGAATCGCGAACGAGGATGACTTCGACCAGTACGGTGACCCTAATATTGAAGATGATGATAACACGCCATACACATCAAGAAGAAGCAGAACCACGCTACCCACGAGAGGAGGTCTTCCATTCTTAAGAAGAGGTCATAATGTGGGGCTGAATTATGTAGCTAAGACCACCAAGAAAGGCAAGAAGAAGGCCAAACGCTAAGAGAAAAGCGCGAGACACATGCATGTGTGTTATTGTAAAAAGTTGTAATTTAATTAAGATGTTTTGAACAATGTGATGTGTATGAATATTTATTTATATACACACAACTATTTATTTATATACGCACAACTATACTAGAAAATACTAAATAATAACAAAAAACAGAATAAAAAACAAAACAGAAAATTTTAAAACATACCGCTGGCGGATAAATCTTTCCGTCCGCCAGCGGTAACCATATACCGCTGGCGGACACCTGGCCCGTCCGCCAGCGGTAAGTGTGGCTGGTCCACTTACCGGCCGGTCAGGCCGCTCTCTTTCCATCTTCCCAGTTCCCCCACCCACGCCCGGCCTCCTCTCTAACCCTAACCCTGCGCCGCCGCCGCGCCGCCCCGACCTCCGAACCGCCTCGCCGCCCACATTTGCCGCCGCCGCCACCGTCGACCGCCGCCCCACCCCCCACCGCCCCGATTCGTCGCCCTGCGCCGCCCCGACTCGCCTCCCCGCGCCGCCCGATTCGCCGCGCCGCCCCGACTCGCCTCCCCGCGCCGCCCCGATTCGCCGCCCCGCGCCTCCCCGACTCGCCTCCCCGCGTCGCCCCGACTTAGCCGCCCGCGCCGCCCCACCCCGCGCCGCCCCGATTCGCCGCGCCTACTCGTCGCCTCCCCGACCGCCGCCGTCGTCGGCCTACTCCTCCACGCCGCCGCGCCCCTCCCGGTGAGCTCACCCGCCGCCTCCTCCCTCCCCTCCCACCCGTTAACCGCCGTGAACGGAAGGTGTTTGTTGAAATGCCATTACTATTTTTTGCCCCTTATTTGTGGTTAGTGGTGACAATATGAAGTATGCATGTGAATATGGTTGCGGATGTGATTCGGTGGTGGTTGTGATGTGATTCGGAAATGCCGATTTTGGTGGTTGTGATGAATATAAAATGTTTGCAGGTACCCTTGAGTCCCTTGAGATTGCTGGAACGTTGATTAGCTTCCGTTTCGGCAAATTCGGGTACTCCATATCTCTTAATTGTAGCAAAGGTCATGCCAAAAAAATTCGTGAATTTTTTCGTTATACTAAAGTTCGACTTTTCTCGTTAGTGTGAATATGGCGGACAACGACGAGGCCGGCGGTTCTCATATACAAGACGAGGATCCGATGCAGGCGTTCATAGAGAACGAACTCAGAAATACCTTCAAATCCATGTTTCCTACTGTCCGTGAGTTTGTTGGGACTTGGATGAATGGAGGCCTAGTAGGACCTCCCCCCATGATCGGCTACGGGTGCGGCAACTCTATCACCAATTTGGTTCCTATCTTGCCAAATCATGGGACGCCAGAAGATGCGCCGGTGAACAAGCCTAACAAGGCACGTAAAAGATACAAGAAAACAAAATTGGATGACTCCACCGTCCCACCGGAACAGGGGACTGATTCCCGGTTTGTGGACAGGATACCCATCAAGGACTGGCATAAGATGCATCACTTGGGTAGATCGATCCTGCCGGCGGATCGTGTCAAACAGTTGAGCGGACATTTGTTGTACCTACATGAGGTTGTTCTTGTTGTGGACAGGAAACTTCTCGACCAAGAAGCTACAACATATCCCCTTTTCATTGCAAATGTACCAGAACGGTTGGGCTTTGTCAGGGAAAATGGCGCAGACCTGTTCTTTGTGAGATTTGATTATATCTTCGCAGTGTACCATAGTCTTCCGCTCCACCCATCCATAGTCCGTCTTGTTGCGCTCCAAATGGCGCACCAAATCAAAATGGAGAATACCCCCGGCATAGTGATGGTTGACCCCTACTACATGTAAGAAATGTTCGTGAACAACCCTGAGGGTAGGAAATCCGCGATCGGTTATCTCCAAAAGCTCTTCCTCGACAATGCGTCGAGCCCGCCATGCTCATTTCTCTTGCCTTATTTTCCCGAGTAAGTCATGCCTACCTATCATAACATGCTTCCACAGATTTCCATCGTTGAATTTGCGTCTACAATGGTGATGTTTTGCGCAGAAACAAACACCGCACCCTCATCCACTTGGACATGGAACGCTTAGCTGCCTTGTATCTCGATAGTGGGGATCACTATGAAGACAGGGCGGAGTCTAAGCGGGACTACACTGACATCAAGATTGTTCTGAATATTGCTCTCCACGGCTACGCCATGAAGGGTGGCCCTATTTTAAAAACAAGAAAGTCAGAGGATGGAAGGTTTAGGTTTGCGCACATAACGTATTTCCCCTGCATGAAGCAGGATTCAAGTAGTTGCATGGAGTCATGGTACCTCCTCTATCAAATGAGGTGGTTTTTAAAGTTTCAACGACGAGGCCAATTTATTTCTCGTGATTTCAACGCATGGGTTGCAAGACTAAAGGACTCCGCTGATTATGTTATCAGAGCCGAGTTCCGATACATTCAGAACATGATCGCGTGAATCATCATGTGTGACGTCCTAGATCAAGATGGACAATTCTACTACGGCTTATAACCACCAGCTAATGCCGATATAGAAAGGCGCTTAAGCTATTCGGGTGATCACAGGCCATTCAACTTGTTAAATGGTTGTGAACCATTCCCGTAGATACCAGAGAGAAGGTGATCAAGGAACAAATCTTTATTCTGTCTTATGTACACAACTCGTTAGATGCATGCATGCTTAGTTAATTTTTTGTTTGCTTTAATCTTTCTTCTCTCTTATGTACACAAATCTTTTTTCTTACAACTCTTATTTGACTTGTAGTTTTATATGCGTCTTGTGTACAGAGAAATGGGAAAGTGGTATGTGGTGTACAAAGTTCGTGTTCCAGGAGTATATGAAAAGTGGGAAGACTGTAAAAAGCAAGTGAACTAGTTCAAAGACAACAACCACAAGAGCTACAAGACTAAAGCGGAGGCGGAAGCTAGGTATGCCAACCATCTACTTGAGGAAGAAAAGACGAACCGGATGATGAAGTCCAACATCATCGTGAACAACCACAACATTTACGAAAGTAAAGCGGAGACAGAAGCTAGATATTTGCATCACCTGCTTGCGGAAAAGAGGAAGAACCGGATGAAGTCCAACTTCATCGTGATCCCCTTCTTACTGATCATTATTGGCATTCTCTTGTATAAGATTGTGTTTTAGATGACAGTAGTAATCCATTTGGAAAACTTCCGTGTATGAATCTATCGACATGTATTCGTGTATGACAACTTTTGACGTGTTTGTATGTGGAAATTTCTATGTTATTATCATTTTCGTCGCCTGTACCTCAATATCCTGTATTTATATTTGATATGCTGCTGGAATACGTTATTTAAAAAAAATACCACGAAAATGTACCGCTGGCGGACAGCTCTCTCAGAACTCCAACCAGCGAGGCGTACCGCTGGCGGCCGAAGTATCTTAGCGCTGGCGGCCGCTGCTGCACGCCAGTGCTGCCTATCCTCACGCTGGCGGGTGGAAATTGTGCCCGCCAGCGGTAACGATCGTTACCCCTGGCGTAATCACCGCTAGCGGGCGCTCGCCCGGCAGCGGTAGACCATTTCCGTCCGCCAGCGGTAGGCCTTTTCCTACTAGTGGCACCTCCAAATAGTAAGGAAATTAGATACAAGATTTCATGAGAGACATATCAATATAGGTTGAGCTTTGAGAGAGAACTATACCTTGTGCACAATAGGGGAGCGATGATGCATGTAAAATGCATACATGTACTTTGCACTTTAATTGCTTATATTCCAATCATATTTGCATCATATAAGGGTTATATCAATGTTTTATAATGATTTTGGGAATATTTCATAGTTTTCCCATTTATTTGGAATTAACCCTGTTTTTCCAGAAAACGTCTTTTTTAGTGTTTTAGACTTTCCGGGAGCTTCGGGACTCCAAAAAGGGCAAGGCCAAAGAGCACGGTTCAGAATTTTCGAGACGAACACAATGGGCTTAAATTGAAGACCAGAAGCCCAACAGGCTGGAAATGGGAGGGTCCCACGCGTCCTAAAATCCCTGGCCGCATGGGCCCAGCTCTTTTCCCCCTCGGAGCTCCGTTGCCGTCGATCTTCGCTCCACCGACATAGTCTTGACCTAAAAACGCCTATAAAAAAGGTCCCCCTACATTCTCTGGAAGGAGGCGGCGGAGAAACACAAAATCACGAAACAGAGAGTCAGAAGGCTGCCGCTGGAGAAGATCGGAGGGGGGAAACGCCACCGGAATCGCCTCTGGAGGGCTCCACCCCCCTCCGTCATGTTCATCATCAACATCTTCATCGCCGTTGCTGCCTCCCATGTTGAGGAGGGAGTAGTTCTTCATTGGGCTGAGGGCTCTACCGGTAGCTATGTGGTTCATCTCTCTCTCCCATGATGTGATCTTTATGTGATCATGAGCTTTGTAATCTAACTGAATTCATGGATGTTTCTCCTTCATTGTTTGTGCTACTCAAGTGGTTTTATTAATGTAATTTCCGGAGTCACCTTTGTCCCATGGTGTGAAGTTGACAGTGTGCGCACCGTGTGTGACTCTTAGGCTAAAGGTTACAGAAATACTTACCATGAGTTATTCTTTGTGTTGGATGTCACTATAAAATTGTGGTATTTGTTTAGTACTATTTTGGGGCACTCATAGTGACCTTGGGGTTCCCTAGATGTGGAAGACAAACTTTAAGGTGTGCTTTTGTAGTCCTACACGATGGTCTTGGTGTTCTATGATATTGTGGTGTTTGTTTACTCAGACTTTAAGGTGTGCTCTTGTAGCCCTACGCAGTAGATTGATATTTCTATCCAACGGGAGAATAGTTCAGAGTAGCAAAGTGAAGAGGAAATATCTATGTATTCAATTGTTGGGAGTGTCCACTAGTGAAAGTATGATCCCTAGGCCTTATTTCCATGCATCCTAGAAAACCTTTGTCTTGTCCTCTTGCATTGAAGAGGATTGGGACACTTCCACATTCTTGCCTTGTTACATCAAACTTCCATCCATTAAATCAACCACCTTGTTCCTTAAACTTGTTTAGTGCATAATCAACTAAAACTTGTGGCACTTCAGTTGTAGGGAATAGAT
This sequence comes from Poa pratensis, assembly GCA_947311845.1. Classification (NCBI taxonomy): domain Eukaryota; kingdom Viridiplantae; phylum Streptophyta; class Magnoliopsida; order Poales; family Poaceae; genus Poa; species Poa pratensis. Next base: position 42,560,792 of record CAMZMU010000046.1, on the reverse strand, counting down.
AACTTTTCCTTCTTGCTCCTGCGGATCGATACCTTACTTCCACATTGAGAGGTGCTACAGTGATCCCTTGCTCTTGGGGGTTATCAAGTACTTTTCTGGCGCCGTTGCCGGGGAGCGTAGCGCTTAAGTTTCTATTCTTGTGTGCACTAGACTAAGCTTGGGGAGGTTCCTTTTATATCTTGCAATCATCTAAGCTTGGGGAGGTTCTTTAACTTGTTTAATGATACTATGTCTCCCATTTATGATGATGAATATGATATTTTCAGTCCACCCACTATTGAGTATAAAGTTTATTGTGATTATGATATGCCTCCTATATATGATGATTACAATGATTATTATGAATGTTTTACTCCCATTATTCCTAATGAAACTGTTTATGCTTATGTGGAGAGTAATGATACTTTTATGCATATGGATCATGATAAGAATGTTTCATGTGATAGCTATATTGTTGAGTTTATCAATGATGCTACTGAAAGTTTTTATGAGAGAGGGAGACATGATTTCATATATCTCAAAAATATTAAGTCTTCTCTCTTTTTGTTGAAATTTTTGAAGTTGCACTTGCTTTGCCTTCCTATGCTAGTCACTTTGTACTTTATTGATTTATTTTCTTACAAGATCCCAATGCATAGGAAGTGGGTTAGACTTAAATGTGTTTGATATTTGCTTCTTGATGCTCTTTTATATTCAACTCTTATTCCTATGGGAGCATCATTAAAACTATCAAGCCAAACTATATGGCTATAAAGAAAGCGCTTTGCGGGAGGCAACCCGGTTATTTTTTGTGTGATTTTCTTTGTGTCCTCTTGCTGTACCAAGAGACTTTGTTTTTAGTTTAGGTTCTGGAGTTTTCAATAAAGTGCCGAGTTTTACCCTTTTTGGATTGAAAAAGTTGCTTATAGCGTTCGGAGATTTTATTCCTGCACAAGTCAGTGCACGGTATGATTTTTAATTCTTATTCTATAACTCCGAATGAGCTCATATTTGAACTGTAGTTGCAACTTTTCATCCTCTGTATGCATGAATATTTTCGGAATTTTTCGAGAAATTTGGTAGGGTAGAAAAATACGTTTTGCTGCTGTGTTTTTCTGGACAGATTCTGTCCCATTTTGTTTGATGCATGCTTTGAGATTTTAAGTTGAATCTTTTTGATCCAATTGAGTTTATGAGTAGGCATACAACATTATACACTTTCTGGACATTCATATGAATTTTTTTCAAGGATTATATGCAGCAAGGAACCTATTTGTTTATCACTATTAATGCACCCCGCAGAAAAGAGATGGGAGAAACGGTGTTTTGAAGTTTTTTCACAGGGATTGGAGGAGATGCACCAAGAGCTATCCAAGGATGGTGAAGACCATAAGCTTGGGGATGTGAAGACAACCCCGCTGGACCTACACACTCTCGGTTTGCACACGTCCAACTTCTGTTTTTCGATCGAAACACTTTATCGCATAAACTTGGAGCGTCGTTTTTGTTTTTGTTTGAGTCTTGAGAGACCACCACACTATCATTTATATATGAGAGAGCTACTGGAAATATGGGTTGAAATATGTTGGATGCTTTTATAAGATTGGGAAAAGGGATGTTTGACTTGATTTTTAATGATACATATAGTTGCATGATTCATGAGCTTGTTTATGAGTAATAGTTTGCAAATTCTTTTTGTAGAGCTATCACTTATTCATGTTTTGGTGCTGATTGTTGTTTCACTTGGTTTGACATGGATTAGTCAGTCCTATGGACACTCATGCATGCATCTAGATGGTCAACTTTCTCCCTTTTGCTAGCCCAAAAACTCCAACAAGCAAAAACTTGTTTCCAACACCTTCAACCAAATTATTCCAGTGAGTCCACCATATCTACCTATTGGCTTTATGCTATTCCGAGTATGTTTAACATGTTGTTTGTGTTATCTTACCTCTGAATGAAAATGTTTATGTTATTGATTGCAATGAAAAAATTGGTTATATAGCTCTCACGAACTTGATGCACAATGTTCTTTTATTTGCATTAACAAAACTTGACCCATTGTGATTAAGATTATGATGTTTGTGGCTTGATGAATGTTTTGGGTTGGAAGTTAGCCCATATGTGCTGTCACATGGCAAGCTTTCAACACGCTCTTCATCTCATTTAGTTGATATCATGTGCTTTTGTCTATGGATGCTTATCATGTTGAAATAAATGTGGAAATAGAGTGAGTTTAAATGAGTTTGTGTAAATGGTTAGAGAGACGCCTGGGCCGCTAATCTAAGCCATGCATCATTCATGGTGGAAATTTACTTACATACAATGGTGAACCTTCTATGATACACCTTGCAATAAAAACTATTCCAAATGGTAAATAAAAAGGGTGTTGAGATTGTTCATTTTGTTTGTTTGTCTTGTCATTTTGATATGGGCTTGTTCCATATCTTGGGATAAGAGGTACCCCAGTTGACGCTCTTGATGATACTATTATGGTTACAATGATATTTAAATGAACTGGCTTTGTTCCTAAGTTGAGTAACACATGGTGTAAGTACTTGTAGTCAAGGGGCATGAGACATTCAACCCATTCTTTATCAAGCACACTACTCATATTTGCTTTCACTTTAACCTTAATCATTCAAGATGCTATGATAGAGGCAATGAGAGCTTGACACCAATGAATACCTTATTGTAATCTGTAACATCCCTAGTTTTCAAAAAAGTTGAAAAATCAGAAAAATTTAAAACTTTTTAAAACTATTATGTATTTTGCTTTGAAAAGAAAATTCATGCATACATTCATCATCATATAGCATTGTTTGCATTTGGATATTTTAAAAGTGAGAATAATAATTCCACTTGAAAACATATTTAACAAAATATATTAGTAAAGCAAAGAATGCTCCAAGTTTTCTTTTGACTTTTATGAATGTGTTGTTCTGCTGGAATTGTTTGTAAAATCGTTTGAATCTGTTGCAATATAAATAATTGCAAATGCTTTATCTTGGTATTTAGGATCTACTTAAGCCACATTTGTTTATTTTAAAACCTAATTTAAACCTTGACATTAAGTTTCATATTGTTTATTAAAATCCTAGTTTGGAAATCAAAATGATTCCTATTTTGAGAAGTGTGTTGGTTGTGAATAGTTTGTAAGTTTTGAGAATTATTCTATTACTTACCTAAATCTCTATTTTCAAGTTTTATAGTTTGCTTTTGAAAGAAAATATTTATTTGGTTTCTAAAATGAGTTTTGAATTCTTTTTATTTATCAAACCCTTTTTAAACTATCTGAGATGTATACAAAATTATTTTATTGAGTGATATTAACCATATTAACCATATTTGGCTTTGGTTTAAAATATAAGTTTAAAAGGAATTTATAAAACCCTACAGTTTTCAAAAGACATTAATATGCCCAAAATTCATTTAAACATATTTCAAAAATGTAGTAGACAAAATGTTTTGGAAATTATTATTTGAGGTTTTCAAATTAAAGAGTTGGTTTTTACAAAACTATAGGAATTGGTTTGACTTAATTTGGTTTTGTATTTAAAAAGTTATTAAAGTTTTTAGGAAAAAGAAAAGAAAAACTTTTGAACAAAAAAAAAAGGGAACCCTAGCTAATTGGGCCGAAGCCCAACTTCTATACCTCTCCTCTACCGCGCGTGCAGAAGACAGCAGCCCAGCAGCATCCCACCTCCCTTCCTCTGACTGACATCTGGGCCCCACCAATGACGTCAGCAATGACGTCATCATCGTCTCCACCGTGTTCATCACGGAGTCTACCGAAACCCTAACCGATTTGATTCAAAAATTCGTTACGATTCCTTCGCGATCTTCCCGGGAGTTGGCCCCATATAAACCTCCAGAACCCCCGCACCAAAAGCCCCACAAACCCTAACCCGAGAGCCCCCAGGCTGCTCGAGATCATCCACGGAGCGCCGCCACGGCCGCCGTCGTGTTCTTCGAATCCCGGCGAGTACAGGACACCCCGAGCCCTCCTACCCCTCTCTTTCTTCTTCTTTAATCCTTGCGCATCTTCCTGACCTTGCACGGTATTTTATTACGCAGCAGATCGAGCGATCCGTGCTCGACCCGAAGCTCCAGCCGCCGCCCCAACTTCGACGAGCGATTACCAGAGGAGTAGCTCGTCCGCATCCACGTCATCATCACCATCATCTTCGCCACGATCTCCTGCATCTTCTGGTATCAAGCCCCCCATCTCCTTAGTTGTATTCGCGAATAGCTCGTCGCTAGCCACGGCGCCGCCGTAGATTAGGTCGTCGGAGTAACTCTGGCAGCCGCGTTGGAGGACATATGGTCGCGATGCACCACAACCGTTAGATCTAGTATCAACGCTCCAGATCAGATCGTCCGCGTGAAGGGGTACCAGCCAATCCGAGGTCGCCACGTCGCCAAGATGCCCACGAAGGCCCGCGCCGCACCCGTCCGCGCCACGTCCACGTCCGTCCGCACCCGCATCTACCCGCGAAGACGACGCGCACCAATCAGAAGACGCCATGTGGCCCAGGGACTCCAGCGCGAGGATCTTTACTATTTTTCTTTACGTTTTAGCCCCTGCGCATCACAGATTAGTCCCTGCGTTTTCAATCACTTATTAATTTTTACTCGTTTATCCAAAATTTATGAAATTTATATTTTTGGAAAGCTAATAATGTGTAGAAACTTTCCATATGCTTAATTTGAGGTTTGGACGAAATTAATTTAGATAAATTTTTAAAAATGGTTTAATTGATATTTTGGCTATATTTTAAGTTTAAAATAGATTTTAAAGTATTTTCTTTTGTTATAATTTTATATATGTCTAATTTATGGCCGTAGTAATATTCAGTAATTTTTTGTAAAAGTAATTTTCTATGTTTTGGGTAATTAATTATGATTAAATGCTTTAGGTGGTATTTTTAATCATTAAAATTGTTTAAAAGTAATTTTTTTCCTATATTCGGCCAATAAAATGACTTAGTCATATTTTGATCACTTTAGTTACAAAAAGTACTTAGAAATATTTTGCCTCTCCAAACAAAGTATTTTTCTTCCTTAGAAAATATTTGATAATTATTTTGACAACATTATTCCTTAGAAAAATTTAGCATCTTGAAAACTTACTTGTTTTATAATATCTTTCTAAGTGATATTGTTTAAGTGTTTGTCCTTAGAAATTTATCAACTATTGTTTTAAAGTATTTTCCTTAGAAAATTTAGCAACTATGTTTTGTTTACTTTTCCTTAAAAATTATTTGGACTCATTGTTTTACCTTTGGTCCTTAGTCATTTTGGACCATTTTACTTGCTTGCATTTCTAGAGTAAGTTTCATGGCATGGCGTGCATATTAAAAGTCCTTAGTATTATTTTGTACTTCTTACATGGAGTTCATCCTTAGAAATTTTGAGGATGCATGTTAGCACTTTTGACTCTCCTAGTCAAAAACCACTAAGTTAGAATTAGTGGAAACCAATGAAGGACTTAGCCAAGAAAACAAGACTCCGGAAGCATCTCCAAGAAGTTAAAGTACTTAGAAGAAAATCAAGAAGAAGTTCATGAAGACCAACCACCTACATTTTTCTAAGTCTTTCTTTCCTTTTCCTCTTTTCTTCCTACTTCATGGTGGCTAAGTTATATTCAAGACCAACCTGGATGCTGCCAACAAAATCAAGTCTTCAGAACCATCAAGTCTACATACTTAAATAAGTCACACCAAGAAGAAAACTACAAGGAAGCCTGGAGAAGATTCTTGGAAGACCAACTACTTCTTTCTTTCTATCTTCTCTTTCTTTCTATTTTGTCTCACCTTGGACATAGACCAAGTCCTTGGTGTTTAAGACTAAGTTCATAGAGTACTACTTGAAGACCATTGAAGAATACAAAGGAGTTGAAGATGTTTTGAAGATCAAACGTATGAAGATTTAAACTAACCTTGCAACTTTTCAAGTTGTTACTTCTTGCTCAATTTTGACCTTGCCTTAGCCAATGGGATTAAGTTATTTTATGTCTTTTTCCTTAATTGGTTTTGTATTGTCTTTTCATCTTAATTACGTGTATCATTTTGCATTCCATGCATGTCATATTTTTCTAAGTGTTGCATTTATGATTGTATGTTTATTTGTGGTTTGTTTGATGTGTTAGAAATTTCGGAGAGATACGAAGGTGGTTGCAACTGCTACAACTACACTCCCTATTGCCAAGGCAAGTGGCACACCCCCATAAATTCCCTAAGTATTTTTTTTATGCATTACTTAGTGTATTTCTTCTATGCATGTGTTGGATAGTATTATTGCTATATGCTAAACCCACCATACCTTTACACTAGTTGTGTCTAGAACCCCTGTGATAACTTAGTGGATTATTTGATGCTATGCAAATGTGTTTTCTTTAAAGTTTAATTCTACTAAGTAATTTATCACCTGGGTGGACTTGGTTATGAAAAGATGATGGAAAGGTTGAGCGTCATCTCTTAGGGGTGACCTCTAAGGGATGGTCACTTGTGGTTGCCACCCAGGGTATTAAGGGGGCCAAGGTTTTCTCTAAGTGAAGTTGCTTACCGTGCAACCATTAGTCATATGTGCTCTGACTTGATGGATTAAGTTGCGTGGACTTGTCCCGTCTTGACAGGTGGTGGTAGATGGTTAGAATGGGAACGGGTCAAGGCGGCATGGGATGAGGAAATGCTTCTGAAAAGTCTCGTCTCAACTCTCTCCTTTTCCTTAGCACAAATTGAGTGCTTGAGGATAGTTTGGGTTTGTTGGGTCTAATGGTGAAAGTGCACAACCTCTGCAGAGTTAAAAACTAAGTACTTAGCCGTGTCCCCGGTTACGGACAATTTGAGCAGCTGATCAAGGATTCAACGGAGGCTTCATCATTCCAATTTCGAAAGTTAAACTTGATGGTGAACAAGGGTAGATGAGACTATGGTCTTATACCATATCGTCTCCAACTTTTGAAGAAAATGTTTTACAAAGTGTTAGGCAAAATTGGCATTTGTGCAAAATAGCCTTGAACTCCACCAGCCAAATATGCATATAGGCTATAGAGTTATTCCATTAAGTGTCCACATAGTGTCACTTGCCAGATCCATTTTTAATGGTATCTGACCCACTCTGTTGCAAAATTTTATTTTGTTGCAGATTGTTCCGACGACGAGTGAGTTTTGTTAAGGTTTCGAGTCTGCAACCAACATGTTTTCGCCTGTGGCACATGCAAAGGATGAGGACTCCATGAAGATTATTATTTCCGCTGCTTTACTCTTTCATGCTAGCTATACGCTATGCAAGTTGTAATGAATATTTTACCAAGTCTGGATCATTCAATGTAATAATGATACTTTGTTGTGATACTACATCTTAAACTGTGTGTGCAAATGAAACGATCCAGGGGTTTGCACTATACACATGTACCTTGCCAATTTCTAAGTGCAGGTACGTTACATAATCATTAACTTAAGTAGAAGAGTTTAGAAGTTGGATGAAACTTATGCATGCTTTACCTCTACTCACATATACAGCTTTCCAAAGTGTACACCTATCATATTCAGATTTCCATCTACACTCTATGACCATTGTAGGATGTTCTACTTATCATTATGCATACATGTGTTCCATATTACTTGCTACCATGTTACACTTTGTGAACTATCAATGAACATCCTTGTCTTGAATACTTGATATCACTTCATAAACTATTTGCATATTGCTACTCCTTTGAAGAATGAATCATTTGACTATATGTAGCAATAGTAATCATCTTTGATATTCATTGTTAAGTATTAAATTTCAAAGTCCATGTTAGTTTTATCATCTTCATACTCGAGGACGAGTATGGATTAAGCTTGGGGATGTTGATGCATGTAAAATGCATACATGAACTTTGCACTTTAATTGCTTATATTCCAATCATATTTTCATCATATAAGGGTTATATCAATGTTTTATAATGATTTTGGGAATATTTCATAGTTTTCCCATTTATTTGGAATTAACCCTGTTTTTCCAGAAAACGTCTTTTTTAGTGTTTCAGACTTTCCGGGAGCTTCGGGACTCCAAAAGGGCAAGGCTAAAGAGCACGGTTCAGAATTTTCGAGACGAACGCAATGGGCTTAAATTGAAGACCAGAAGCCCAACAGGCTAGAAATGGGAGGGTCCCACGCGGCCCAAAATACCTGGTCGCGTGGGCCCAGCTCTTTCCCCCTCGGAGCTTCGTTGCCGTCGATCTTTGCTCCACCGACATAGTCTTGACCTAAAAATGCCTATAAAAAAGGTCCCCTACGTTCTCTGGAAGGAGGCGGCGGAGAAACACAAAACCATGAAATAGAGAGTCAGAAGGCTGCCGCTGGAGAAGATCGGAGGGGGGAAACGCCGCCGGAATCGCCTCCGGAGGGCTCCATCCCCCTCCGGCGTGTTCATCATCAACATCTTCATCGCCGTTGCTGCCTCCCATGATGAGGAGGGAGTAGTTCTTCATTGGGCTGAGGGCTCTACCGGTAGCTATGTGGTTCATCTCTCTCTCCCATGATGTGATCTTTATGTGATCATGAGCTTTGTAATCTAACTGAATTCATGGATGTTTCTCCTTCATTGTTTGTGCTACTCAAGTGGTTTTATTAATGTAATTTCAGGAGTCACCTTTGTCCCATGGTGTGAAGTTGACAGTGTGCGCACCGTGTGTGACTCTTAGGCTAAACGTTACAGAAATACTTACCATGAGTTATTCTTTGTGTTGGATGTCACTATAAAATTGTGGTGTTTGTTTAGTACTATTTTGGGGCACTCATAGTGACCTTGGGGTTCCCTAGATGTGGAAGACAGACTTTAAGGTGTGCTTTTGTAGCCCTACACGATGGTCTTGGTGTACTATGATATTGTGGTGTTTGTTCACTCAGACTTTAAGGTGTGCTCTTGTATCCCTACGCAGTAGATTGGTATTTCTATCCAACGGGAGAATAGTTCAGAGTAGCAAAGTGAAGAGGAAATATCTATGTATTCAATTGTTGGGAGTGTCCACTAGTGAAAGTATGATCCCTAGGCCTTATTTCCAAGCATCCTGCCGGGGAGGCGCGGGGACGGCAGGCGGCGGCGCTGGAGGAGAGAGGAGGTCGGGGGTGGACGAAGTGCTCGAATGAGCCCTTCATCCCGACCTCTTCCCTTAAAACAAAGACAAACCACTAGATCGGATATTCCGATGCTGACTTGGACCGGATAATCCGATCTGGTCAGGCATCGGATATTCCAATCGTCAGAATTTCTGTTGGCCTGCTGAACCCTTTCTCCACAGATTCAAATCAAGACTTGTGTGCATAAGATAGAATGTTTTTAGGTAGGATAGGCTTGGGATAAGATTGCCAAACTGACATTGGTACTTCACACTCAAGCTTGCAAGAATCGAACAAGGAAATGCCAAGATGAGTGTGTTTTCCATAAAACCGACAAAAGGACCAAAAACCAAATGATTTTCAATTAAGACCCAAAAGAACCAACTCTTCATAAAGAAGAGGGCGGTGGCCAAGGCCACCATGTATGAGTTTGTGGTGTGACACCGCGAAGATGTATCTTGGGTTCACGGCCACTACTCATCATTTAAGCTCACAATTCATGAAATGAAAATATAGAGACAAAATGAGTTCTTACTATCGGCATAATGGGGGGAGGGATAGTCCAATGGATTAGGACCGCACTCCCCCTATGTCCATGCCTACATCCAAACCAAATAATATCGTCTAATATGGGTAGGTATGCAAGAAGTCCACTAAATCCAATTGCTTATGTCCACCACATTAAGTTCTCCTCTCAACTCCTTGAATCTTGCTTCACCAAGAGGCTTTGTGAACATATCGGCGAGTTGATGCTTGGTGTTGACATACTTGATTGCAATATCACCCTTCTCAACATGATCTCGAATAAAATGATACCGGATCTCAATATGCTTGGTCTTCCCATGAAGAACCGGATTGTGAGCAATTTTGATGGCACTTTCATTGTCACATAAAAGAGGCACTTTGTCACAAATGACACCATAATCCTTTAAAGTTTGCCTCATCCATAATAATTGTGCACAACAACTTCCGGCGGCAATGTATTCGGCTTCGGTGGAGGACGAGGCCACACAATTTTGCTTCTTGAAGACCAACTCACAAGGGACCTACCAAGGAATTGGCAAGTACCCGAAGTTGATTTTCTATCCATTTTGCAACCCGCCCAATCCGCATCCGAATAACCTACAAGATCAAAGCTTGTGCCATGGGGATACCAAAGACCAAAGTTAGGAGTATCCATCAAGTATCTTAGAATCCTTTTAACCGCGGTTTCATGACTTTCCCTAGGACTTGATTGGAATCTTGCACACATACCCACACTAAACATAATATCCGGTCTAGATGCACAAAGGTAAAGCAAAGATCCAATCATAGAACGATAAAGCTTTTGATCAACTTCCTTACCATCCGGATCTAAGTGAAGATCCGCCTTGGAGTCCATGGGAAACTTATATGGCTTGGCATTGTTCATGTCAAATTTCTTGAGCATGTCCTTAATATACTTGGCTTGACATAAGAATGTTCCTTCTCGAAATTGGTGGATTTCAAAGCCAAGAAAATAATTCAACTTTCCCATCATGGACATCTCAAATTCCTTGGTCATTAGCTTGCCAAATTGATCACTAAATTCACGGTTAGTGGAACCAAAGATAATATCATCAACATATATTTGGCATACGAAAAATCTCCATTTACCCTTTTTGTAAAAAGAGTGGGATCTATTACCCCAATTTCAAAGCCACGGTCTACTAAGAACTCCTTGAGATGATCATACCAAGCACGTGGAGCTTGCTTGAGCCCATAAAGAGCCTTATGTAGTAAGTAGACGTGGTTAGGAAATTTAGGGTCTTCGAAACCCGGAGGTTGTTTAACATACACCAACTCATTTAGTGGACCATTTAAGAAAGCACTTTTAACATCCATTTGATATAAGACAATTTATGAGTAGATGCATAAGCAATTAGTAAGCGAATGGATTCAAGTCTAGCAACGGGGGCATAGGTTTCACCGTAGTCGACTCCTTCGATTTGGGTGTAGCCTTGTGCAACCAATCTTGCTTTGTTGCGGATGACTTGACCATGTGAGTCTTGCTTGTTCTTAAATATCCACTTGGTTCCAATGACATTATGGCATGTGTCTTTGGGTTTTCAACTAATGACCATACTTTGTTGCGCTCGAAGTTGTTCAACTCTTCATGCATAGCCGCAACCCAATCCATATCTTCAAGAGCATCATATACCTTGAGAGGTTCTAAGCTAGACAAACAAGAGACATGACCACAAAAGTTAGATAATTGTTTGCGTGTGGACACACCCCTACGATACTCCCAAGGATATTTTCTTTGAAGTGGGATGATCCAATTTTGATGCACGCCGGATGACCCGGCGTTCCATGGCTTGACCAATTGTTTCACCAACACAAATATCTTCATCATTGCCTTCATCTTGCTCATGGTCAACCCGTGGAGTTCTTGGAGTTGTGGGTTCATTATGTTCTTGTTCACCACTAGAGTTGGGTGGGTCTTGATCATATGGATGAATATCATGTTCTTGTTCTTGGATAGTTTCTTGATCAATTGTTGAGGTGGATGGCTCAACTTGAGTAGAACTTGTTCCTTCTTCTTGAGTATCAATAGGTCCTTCAATAGGAATAAGTTCTCCAATCCCCATAGTTCTTATGGCTTGAGATGGAGCATCATCACCTACATCATCATGATCAATATGCTCCGCTTGGGAGCCATTATCCTCGACAAACTCCACGTTCATAGATTCTTCAACACACCCGGTGGATATGTTGTAGACCCTATAAGCATGAGACTTTGCGGCATATCCAACAAGTATACCATCAAAAGATCTAGATTCAAATTTAGCAATTTTGCAACCTTTAATGTAAACATGGCATTTGCAACCAAAGACTCGAAAGTAAGATACATTTGGCTTTTTACCGGTGAGGAGTTCATATGGTGTCTTCCATGAGAGGACGGAAGAAGAGCCGGTTTGAGTAGTGACAAGCGGTGTTGATGGCTTCGGCCCAAAAGTTGTATGGGGAATGAAATTCGGCCATCATAGTTCTTGCCATATCAATAAGAGTGCGGTTCTTCCTTTCGGCGACACCATTTTGTTGGGGAGTATATGCAGCGGAATATTGGTGTTGAATGCCCTCCCCACTTAGGAAATCATCCATAGTGTAATTCTTGAACTCCGTACCATTGTCACTTCTAATTGCCAAAATCTTGGAGTCATATTGGCGTTGAACTAGGGTTGCAAAGTCAATGAATATCTTTTGAGTTTCACTCTTCTTCTTGATGTAGAAAGTCCAACAATATCTTGAATAATCATCCACAATCACCAAACAATATTTCTTGCCACCAAGACTATCATATGTGGGAGGCCCAAAAGATCCATATGAAGGAGCTCCAAAGGCCTCTTAGTGGAGATAATGGTCTTCTTGGGGTGATTCTTTTCATGCATCTTTCCGGCTATGCAAGCACTACAAGGACGATCTTTGGAAAAATTAACATCGGTTAGTCCTACCACGTGTCCACCCTTTACAAGAGTTTGTAAATTTCTCATACCGACATGGCCTAGCCGGCGATGCCAAAGCCAACCCTTGTCGGATTTAGCCATTAGACACGTGGCAATTTGAGTGGTCTCTTTCGAGAAATCGACCACATACAAACCGTTCTCACGAAATCCAACAAAGGCTACTTTAAGAGATTTGTGAAAAGGATGGTCACGTGGTATTTATTAAAGATAACGGTGTAACCGGCATCATAATTGACCAACGGAAAGTAGATTATATGAAAGGGATTCAACAAGGAGGACCTTCTCAATGATAACTCCGGTGTGATCACCACCTTGCCATATCCCAATACCTTAAGTCTTGTATTGTTCCCAATGGTGACATGAGAGAATGAGAGTAATTGTTTCAATAAGCCCTTTACTACTTCTTTGCTTCCGGTCATGTGAGATGAACACCCACTATCAATGAGCCATGAAGATCCACCGGAAGAAAAGCCCTACAATAAATCAAGTCTTTGATTTAGGTACCCATTTTGGAATGGGTCCTCTTTTGTTAGTCACAAGGGTCTTTGGAACCCAAATAGCATAGTGATAATCATCTCCATATGAGGTACCAACATATTTAGCAAAAACATAACCATTTCTAGATTTCATAAGCACATATGAGGGGTTATATTTTCCGGCAAAGTCATTGTGAGTGGCATTGCCCCTTGTGGCTTACCACCCACAATGGGTTCAACATTCTTCTTGCCCAACTCCCCCTCCTTCACAAAAAAATATCTTTTGAAGGGGAGGTAGGCATCTTCTTCTTGTTTGCCTTCTTGGACTTGGGAGCAAACCCAAGCCCTTCCTTGCCAACCACTCCCTTTTGATTGGTCAAAAGATCATTGAGGTTCTTTTCCCCTTGGATGCAAGTGGCTAGGCCCTTTTCAAGTTGGGCCTTCAACCTAGTGTTCTCCTCCATGAGAGATGCTTTAAGACATAAGGGTTAGTAGCACAAGCATTGCATCTTTATCATTATGAGGAGTGGTGAAGCTAGCATATATAAATTGAGCTTGTAATTTAGCATGTGACCCTTGAGCTTGGTGAGCTCACTTGAGGTCACCTTGTGGGTTTCCCTAAGTTGCTCAAAATTCTCAAGGAGTTTGTTATGACTCTCTACAAGCTCATCATTTTTAATTTTTAGATCACTAGCAACTTGAATAGAGGTTTCACGGGTTTCTTTTGCCTTGGATAAATCCTTGGCTTGGGTCTCCTCAAGTTGCTCCCGGAACACTTGTTCCTCAACAAGTTGATCTTCTAGCTCACCAATTTTATCGGCATGATCACGTGCATGCCCCTCAAGCTCATAAATCCTATTCTCCTTCTCCTCAAGGAGGTGTTTGGCTTCTCCATATTGGTACATGAGAGCCTCAACCATTTTCTTGGTTGGACCTTGGAGCTTGTTTATAAAGAGGGTAATTGCATCCTCTTTCTCTCATTTTTCCCTACATCCTCAACACAATCCAAGAGAGATGGTTTAGAGGAGATAGTAATTTTAGGTGGGGAATTCACCTTGGTTTCCTTGGCCATGAGGCACATAGGCTTGGAGATCTTGTTGTCATTTGGAGCGGAGAAGAGGGTGCCAATGAAGGAGGAAGGTTGCCCATTGCAAGAGCCGCCATCCCCACTTCCTCACTTGTATCATCATCCTCCTCCTCGCCACCGGACTCATACTCTTCATGTGTTGCGATGACAAGAGCCTTTTGAGGAGCTCTCTTGATGAAGGCTTGGGCTTGGTGAAGTACTTGTTCTTCTTTAAGATGAGTTGGCCTCCATAATCTTCTCTTCTCTCATAGGGGCAATCCTTCACAAGGTGATTCTCCTTTCCACAATTAAAGCACATTCTTTTCATGGTGGGGAGGTGTTGCTCTTGAGATTCTTTTTGTTCCAATACTTGGTGGCGGCAAGAGCAAGAACCTCATTGAGTTCACCCACAAATCTTCTTCATGATGACACTTGTGCTTTCTTCATATCTTGGATGTTCTCCACATGAGCCTTCAAGCAAGGTTCTTAGTGCCACGAGCTTGGTTGATGGAAGACTTGGAAGTGGCCTTCAAGGTATCATAGGTGATGAATTGTGCCAAGAGGTCATTGGAAGACATTGTTGTGTAGTCAGCTCTAGCATGAAGATTCATCACCATATTTTAATTGTATGGAACCATGGTCTTGAGGAACTTGGACTTGACCCATTCATCGTCCATATCCTTCTTTCCATTCTCCCTCATGGTCACAACAAGCTTCATGAGTCTTCGAAAGAGATCATTGGGAGTCTCATCTTCTAGCATTATGAAATTGTCAACTTGATGTTGAAGGACAGCTATGTTGGATCGTTGAATGCCTTCATTGCCTTCATATATAGATTCAAGGTAAACCCAAGCCTCCTTGGCGGTTTTGAGATTCCGCACATGATCTTCATCATTGGCGGACATGGCACTCTCAAGAATGTATTTGGCGTTTGCATCAAGTTGCTCATCAATCTCTTCTTGCTTTGTCAAGTTGTTGGGATCAACCGGATTGTAACCGTGTACAACCACCCTCCAAAGAAGCACTGAACAGCTGCGAAAATAAGACTCCATAGATTTCTTCCAAGAAAAATAACGAGTATTATCAAGCTTAGGAGGGGGTCTACCTTGGTTGTTTAAATGAGGTTGGGTGGGTGGAACTTGAGTGAGATATGAACTAGGTGGAGCAAAGTTAAGTGGGGGCTTTTCATTACTTTTAGCTTTCCTTATCACCCAAGGACTCACCAATAGAGGCATCGGTTGATGAGGAGGCATTTTGATTATTAATGACCCGAGTATACACCTCGTCCACCATTTTATCTCATGAACCCAAAGAGTTCTTTCATGGCTTTCATAGTGGCGGTGCATCATCGGGTGGGGTTATCCCCGCTTCACTTAGTTCTTTCTCAAGTTGTTCTTGATCAATTTTATCTTGTTGTTCTTTAGCAAGTTTTACTTCCTCCTCGGTAGTCATCCTCCTCTTTAGGCTGTTAAGCCCTTAATAAAGAGACCTTGCTCTGATACCAATTGAAAGGATCGAGTAGGTTGACTAGAGGGGGGAGGGGGGTGAATAGGCAACTACAAATTTTTTTTTTATTTTAATCCAATTGGGAATTGCTCAAATATAAGTTCTCTAGATATGCAACTAGGTGAACAATCCTATATGATGAGCAATAAACAAGCTAGCAAGATATTCTAAACAAGTTAAGCTAGCAATACAAGTAAAGGAAGGTTAAGAGATAACCACACGGTGACGCGGAGATGATTTCCGAAGTTCACTTCGCAATGGAAGCTACGTCTTCGTTGGAGCGGTGCGGGTCACAAGTGACACCCCGAATAGCCTTGATATGGCACACCGTATCTCCCTCGTGTTATCCTCCAATGAGGAGTTCCACGAGTCACTATATGATGCCCTCGAGGTCGGCAACAAACCTTTACAAGGATGAGGCACACTCCACAACCGAATTGGAGGCTCTCACCAAATTCCCACGGCTCCCAAAGCCACAAGAATCACAAGGCCGGGGCACGACTCCACAACTCAATTGGAGGCTCCCGGTTAGTCCCCGCGGCTCCCAAAGCCACAAGAACGACCAACGACCTTCTAGGTTCCAATGAACCCAAGAGTACAAGTTCCTCAAAAGGAATGGATGGGGAAATCAAATCGCTTTGGTGGAAGTGTAGATCTAGGTCAACTCTCCCGAGTCCTAGAAGGACAAGGTGTTTCAGTGGGTAGGGAGAGAGATCTAGGAGTTTCAAGCTTTCAACAATGGTGGGCACGATATTTCTGGTCGTGGTACCCTTCTCAAGGTAGGAGAAGGCCCTTATATAGTGCACCACTAATTCTAGCCGTTGCAGACAGGTGAGTCGGATATTCCGATTCAAGTGTGCATAGGATAATCCGACACCACCGGATAATCGAATCAACCAGAATCGGATATTCCGAAAACTTCAGTACGCCCAAGAACTTGGTTGCTTGTAGTCCTTAGCAGAAATTCGAGCAATCCTTGACGATCGGATAATCCGAATCAACCAGAATTGGATATTCCAGAAAACTTCAGTACGCCAGAAAACTGTTGCTTTAAGGTCCTTAGACAAATTCGAGCAATCCTTGAGAATCGGATATTCCGATTTAGCCTGGATCGGATAATCCGATTCCTTTCTTCAGCAACAATACAAGCTCTTTTCATCTCCCTTTTTGGATTTGATGCAAAGATGTTTTAATCACCTAAAACCTGCATCACTTGATTCACATATTAAATCATCACTAGTGTTGTTGCCTAACGCACAAAACACAAGGGATTAAGAAATGTCTTTTCACTATTGACTCAGATAATGAAGCCCATGGTGGGCCACATTTATTCTGTGAAGAGTGTATTGTCAAGGAGCTTATGCACGCTTGTATTGATCCGATCTGGGCGATCGGTTTCCGGACCTTCGTCCCTTCCGTCTCATGGAAGTATTAAAAGCTCAGTTCATAATTCAAGTGCGCACTGAGCGTTACAATCTAAACAGGGAACTGAAAAACATTCGGTTTGAGTTGGGTGAACCCATTCAGCTGTTTGAAATCAGGATAACTGCTATAGAGGAGAAACTTAGACAACTTGGTTATCCAATTGGTCATGAGTTTTTCAGTGACATTATACTGACGGCACTACCACCTGCATATCATGCCTTTGTAGCGATGTATAATCGCATGGCGGATGAGTGGCCAGTTCAGATGTTGTTTGCCTTGCACAAGGACGCATAAGCTGATATTCAAGCTGGGGATTTAAACTGGACTAGGACAGGTATAAGAGTTATACACATTGACATAATTTCAGCAATTATGATCATTGGTATGATATACTAATTGATGCTCACACTTGCACCAGTGGCAGGTACTTTGGAAGGAGCTAATGCTGGAAGGAAGAGGAAATTCTGGAGTGATATTGAAGCTGCGCTTGGAGTGTAGCTGATCATCCTAGAAGTAGCACAGTGGAAGATCGCATTTTATGCAAAGTGACCACTATGCCTACATTCCAAGTCAATGAAGAAGATTTACACTAGGACTTTAAATAAGAGTTATTTTTAGTTCGATCATTTTGTAATGAATATTTTATATTCTGGAACAAGTTTTGTTCGAATAATAAATTATGTGTGGGAGTTCCAATTACTGTGAATTCGGTTTTGTCTTCTTTATTGTAATATGTCATTAACTTTTATTTGTTAAGTATTTATTGTTTTGATTCAAGATATTACTTAAAATTTTGAGTAATAATAAAGTTGGTTTAATCTTTAAATTTAGAGTTACACTTTTCGTTGGTTCTCTTAGAGACTCTTAAAGTTATCTCTAAAATTAAATCGATAAAACTGAAATCACAAAAGTGCTGGGCACTTAGAGAAATTCGAAATTCATAAAGTGCCAGGCATTTAATGAAAGACGAAATCCACAAAATGCTGGGCATTTGGTAGATTCGAAATTGGCAGAGTGCTAGGCACTAGTAGATTTCGAAATTTACATAAAGAAGTGGAATCTACCCATTAATTATTCTATTAAAGATTTAATATGAAGTTGCATATTAATGAAATAGAGTTAACGAAATTATTGAAGTTGCAATATTTCATATAATTCAGTGGGAGAGTGTGAGAATCAAAATAAAGTAATCAAAGGTATTTGATGAAGTTAAAGAAAAGGACTTAATGAATTATTGTAACATTGTTGACGAAAGAAAGTTTTCTTAGTAAAATTACTCTTGATGAATTTTGATCATTCGAAATTATCATGATGATAAAATCTTTTGCAAGATAAAGATTAAAAGGAAATGTTATAATAATTAAAACAAAAGGTCTTGTTATGACGTGATGTGAAATAAAATTCCAAATTACCCACTAAAGTAAATAGATTATTTTGTTTGTATCCAGGGGGCTATATCAATTTTAAAATTTAACTTAAGTTATTTTGATAAGAAGTTCCAAGTTTTTCAATTGTGATTCTAAGAATGGATTCGAATTGAATAAATGTTTTGCATAAAGGTAAAGTCCAAAGTATTATATTGACAGTTGTTTTCCACGCATTATTCTGAAAGCTTGTTGACTTTAGAATTGGAGAAAAGTGTCTTCTCATGAAGAGAGAGTGGAAATTAAAATACTAAATTAAGACCAGGAGTCTTTGGACAAGTGTTAGAATGAGAGGGATAACATGCAAATGTTTCCATATCATTACTTTGTCCAGGAATACATGTGAGTTATACATGATTCGAATTAAGTATTGTGATAAAAGTCATGTGAGGAATTTGATGATTGAATCACCTAGTGGTTGAATTATTAAGAAGTCCAGGAACATGATTAAAAGCAAAGCAATTACAAACATAATAAAGAATGCTCATAAATGACAGTATATGTCATAAAGGAGTTCAAGAAAAAATCATGTAACTCCAAGATTTAATCTTGAGAGTAGTTTGGACGTGATGTGAAATCACTGGGCATGAATATTTCATAAAGAAAGGACAGATGTGAATATCTAATATTCATAGAGCTAGTCTTGATTAAAATAGTTTTATCAAGGACGAATAAATGATAGTGAAAAGTTGCAAAACTTGTCATATCAATTGCTTAATGCTGTTATTGGACTAAAGTAGCAAAGTTGATTGCTAAGAATAATTCATTTGGATTATGAGAATAATCTAGATAATTATATTATGAGTGTTTGAAGTCAGTTGTATTAATGAATCAAGAATTTCATTCTTTTCATTATATAAATCGAAAGGACTTAAAAGACAGTGGGAGCTGATATTATATTTATTGAATAAGGCTAGGCCGAATTCAAAAATGTATATCTTGTGTAAATAAAGATTTAAAAGAGTTTTGAATAAAAGGTCGGAAAGTGTCTTATTAAAGTTTTGTCTATGAGATAGATTAAGAGTTTAATAAACATGAGTATGAATGTGCAAGTACAATTCTGAAAGGTAATTCGAATTGTGTCTTGAGTCAAAGAAATTTGATCAAGAAGTCATAGCGTGATATTTGCAAGATACATTGGCCTTTGTAGTCAATGGTGAGCAAGTAGAGAGGAATAAGATCAAATCATATTTAATGTGATTTTGCTTATCTCATTGCTATATATAGTAAATAAAGCCGAAAAGTTTCCAAAGTGCTAAATTAATTTGGCCACCGGCAAGTAGAGAAATATTTGGTAAAAGTTTTCTCATAAAGGCAGTTAATAATAAAAAATGTAATCGATCCTGAAGGTTTTTATATTGTGATGAGAACCTGATAGTGAAATTACAAAAGAATAACGACTTAATAGATTTTGTAAAGCTTCAAATAGTGTATATAGAGAAGTTCCTCATATACGTATTTGTAGTGGAATTATGAAATCAAATCTTAATTGATTTAATCTAAGAAATGCAATTTTCAATTGATAAATACTTGGTGTTTTGATTTTATCAAATCACATGTATATTATGTGTGGATTCTACAACATATATAGATTTTCTATAAAGGATAGTTGCATCATTGATGTGAGACGTCATGATAAGCAAGTTATTGGATAAGTCATTAACTTGGTGAGGTTTCAATAGACGGTATGATGATATCATTCGGAGACGCTTGATATTATTAATACTACTATGGAACCGGATAGGCCGAAATCCAATTCCTAATATATCCGACTTACACTGTCAAGTTTGACATGTAAGGAGTTAAACAAGTTTATATATTTTGATTGGATCAAAATTATGGACATAGTCTCAGAGCGCATGTGAAAGCGTGAGTGGCACCTTAGTTCCATTTGGTGTCATGTCATCATACTAACTAGAATCATTATTGACTCTAGTGCAAATGGGAGACTGTTGGAGATATGCCCTAGAGACAATAATAATTTAGTTATTATTTATCTCCAAGTTTATTATTAATTTTTATATCTTTATGCTATAACTGTATTGGGCACTTGAATAGCAAATACAACGTGTTCAAGAGGAAAACCTCCAATACAGGTGTAGAGATACGAATAAGTAAAAGCGTTCCTGGTCTTGTCTCTAAGACTAGCCTATCTTGTTGTTTGATGATCATGTTTTCCTGTCATGGACTTTGTATAAGTCACACAACTATAGGAGTTTGTTATCGGAATGATAATAGTACTGAACTGACCCATTGTATGATCTTGCTATGAGACTAATCGTCAACGATGAAGATAGCAATTGATCATATGTTTAGTTTTCATTAGCTGTATTCCTATGGCCTGAGAATATCTGGTGACCGCTTATTCGACACTCATGCTTTGATTGTCACCTAACGTCTTGCCGTAACTGGGGACCATAACGGTGGCTTTTGGGTGTGGACTAGAATAATGTATTGGAACAGAAATTATTCAAGAAAGGCACTTACTCCTCCAGACGATAGACAGATACATCCTCTAGGCCATCTCAGTATTATTATTGTCACCCAATCGTCTGGCCAGACACAGCGTGATTAATCACGGGACAATTAAAATACAGAATGAGAAAAGAGAATGATATTGGTATGAGAATTATATGTGTTATGATTAAAGGGTTTAATCACACTAGAGCACATTGTCTCAAATCTCGAGATATCATTGGTATCGTGTACGTAAGGAAATTAGTGTAATGAGTAACACACAGGTTCTGTCGTTCACTCATGAACTCACGGGAGCCAGTACGGTCGTCTAGGTCCCAATGCTGGTTATTGTCTGGTAAGCTCCTGGACATGTCTTTGTGTTTACCGAACCTTTCGGGTCACACATTTAAGCTGTGAGTCAATCTTTTATTGAGAGAATAAAGTTGTAGTTTAGTGGTTATGAGAAGTTGTCGGAGTCCCTCCGATGTCACAGAAACAACTCCGGAGTAATTCGGAGGTGTTCCGGTGAAGTTATCATGAGAGGGAAATAATGCCGGATTAGGGCAGAATTTCCCGAGAGAGAAATATGGTGAACATGAGATGTTCCGGGATGCCGGAAAGTGTTTCTGACATCAGTGGATAGAGTCGATGATTTTATCTAAAGAGTATATATGGTTCCGGACGAGTTTCGAAGGTTTGCCATGAAGGGGGGAAGTACCGGAGGAAGAAGGGGGAGCCCAGGGGCCAAACCGCACCTAGTGTGGGTCGGCCGGCTGGGCCCCACCCTCCTGGCCGGCGCACCAACTCCTCCCCCTCTCTTTCCTTGTTTGATTTGGAGTTTAAAAGAGTCCTAATTGAACTAGGAAAGGAATAAAGGAAAAAGGCAAAAAGATAAAAGGGAAGGGAGGGAGTACAAGGACTCCCCCAACCGACTTGGAGGAGGGGTCGGCCGGCCTCCTAGGGCCGGCGCACCACCTCCCCCTCTCCCCTTTATATACTCCCCCCTCTCCCCCAAGGAGAACACAATAATTGCTTGCACAAGTTCCTCTCTCTAGATATTGTGCAATTAGACGATGCTCTAATTAGACGGCGCTCTAATTGGACATTGATCTAATCTCTCTCTAATTAGATCTCATGTGTTGAGAATTAGATCTCTCTAGTCTCATATAGTTCTAATCGATCTACCACCTAAACTACGCCGAAAGGTTGTCTCTCTTCGTCGGTGCTAGTAGCTCTAGGCGGCGAACGCAACTGGCGGGTTGGCGCGGTGTACGTGTGGATACTGCTAGAGCAGGGTTGCGCAAGTAGTCGCTCGACGACAGGCCGGCAACAATCACACCTCCCGGCGTGGACGTGAGATTCTTCATCAAGCTTCACCGACATCTACTTCGACAAAAACAAGATCTTCCGCAACGGTGTTTGTAAGTATTCTAGATCTAGCATTATGGGGTGCAGCATATCTTCATAGAATAGATATTTAGCGGCAAGTTACGATTTTTTTAAAGTTTTACCCGCAACCCAATAGTTAACCTCTAGGGTTGTATGGTACAATCTTGGCAAGGATGTGTAAGTATTGGCGGCCTGGCGAGGGCAGCGAGCCGGTAGCGAGAGTGGGGTTGGGATGGAGAGAGTGACAGCTAGGTCATGAGTGAGAGAGGCCGCTAGCCACATTATCCATGCCACTAGTAACAATATGGACCCCCATCGTTGCGTGCCAAATAGTGGCACCGCTGTTAATGCTAGGCCGGTAGTCTGTAGTCACTATACGACATGCCATTGGTATTTGGTATTTGTCAGCCCATTGGGCCCCACTTATCAGTGGTTTGTGCCTATTAGTTGACACGTCACCAGTAACGACATACCGTTATCGTGCCACTATTTGACATTCCGCTGGTAATGCTAGTGTCGTGCTACAATAGGGAAACACCACTAGTATTCCGTCTCCTATAAGCTATTCTCTACTCTCTTTTGTTTGAAAGAAATTGCGGCAGGGGAAGCCCCAAATCCGCGTCCGTGAGGACTTGAATTTAGGTGGCTGGATTGTACATTCACTTTTCTAACCAAGTTTAGCTGGGCTCACTTCTTAAGCTATTCTCTACTAGGGAGTGCTTGTCTCCCGATAATTATTAGATTAAAAAATCCTATGTTTTAGGCACTAATCGATTGGGGAAATCATAGTTAGGTAATTCAAAATGGAATATGTTTTTCAGCTTTTATATATGGCAAGTCATAGATACCCACAACAAAATGAAACTATTTTTAAAGCAAAATATTTTTCTAGTAATTTAGATGGTGGGAAAAGGAAAATATCTTACCCACCAAAACAGATATCCTCATGCCCATCGGCGTGGGGAATGTGTTTTTTCCGGCCTTGGAACCTGGTACTGGAGTTAATTCATGTCAGATATATAAGAAACGTATCGCAATTTATGTGACACTGATTTTGATGCAACAATGTTTCATACATGACACAAGTTTTGAAGCACGAATCAACAGTGAAAACCTTGTCAATAACCAATGGAGCAGGTGTATTGAAGAGGGCGTAGAGAAGATCAAGATGTCGACGAGGCAAGCATTCCCATGAAGACATGGACGGGCGCCTACCGTCGCGGGATTAACATGTTGACATTTGTTCAACTATTATGTGGGTGATCAAGAGGTGTGATGTTTGTGCATCTACGGTTTCATGATATGTTTCCCTTTCTCTCGTGGTGGTGATGTAATAAGTTGGCTGCAGTAGGTAATGCTGCTCAGTACCCTTAGAACTATGTGTCGGTCTCTCTGTTTTTTACCTTTGTAAAACTTTGTAATTTACTTACTTTTAAAATGGAAATTGACAGGAGATGATCGGTAAGTGAAAAAAGAGGCAATGGAGCAGGTAAATTTGGGGTTGCATTGGTGCTTACGTAGTCGTGCAATTGCTCCTGGGTCCTGCGGCTTGGAATTCTGCCGCCACTGTACACAATGGTGTCACCAAGACACGTTGACATGTAGGGGTTGCTGATTCATTGCCACCTTGTGCGTGTCCACACATCCGTAAATGAGGGAACATTTCTGGAGGAATTACGGAACAATTTTTTGTGATGTCCATAGGGAGAAGGGTTGGTACATTGGACTTAGTTAATTTGGTTCCAAAAGTCTAAAGAAGTTGAAATAATGATTTTTGAATAGTTCTATAGTCAGCCCTGCAATGTAGTATCAAAATAGGACCCATTCAACTATTCATTACTTCTATTATGCAGTATAAATAAAAAGTTTTAAGCTTTAAAGTACAGACACCTAGCTATGTACAATTTCAAAAAAAACAACCTAGCTATGCACTCTATGGCAATTGTATATATTATTATATTACAAAGCTTGACATTTCAAATATAGATTTTATGAACAGTGATCTCTTCAAATAATTAGAGATCCAATTACCAGTTTGTACATTGTAGGAGTACAAACGAAATAGTTTGTGCATTTGGCGGAAATAAAATTTCTTCTGACACGGTATAAATTAAGAAGCAATGCGTACACATGTCTTCCATTGACACGTAGGCATATAAAATGCAGAGTAAGGCACAATAAATTAGTTTAGTACATACACCGCATCGATATTGTTTAAATCCGACCATAAGACGCGGTACGTTATTCCATTCTAATCTAGTTTATGTGTTCTGGTAATCCATATCGAATAGACATCGATCTAGCTAGGAGGAGTATTAGGTAGCTAGTGTCTGTCGTCTAGAACTGCTCCCAAAGACTTCTTGACGCCACACGAGAGAGTCAAATTCTTCAACATCAAGTAACAACAACACAAACGACAAAACCGGCCTGTCATTATAATTAGATTATAGCCTCCTCTTGCACGAGGAGCATGTTTCTCGTGATAATCCACTAGTCCATAGCCCTCCGAGGCAGCACATCACATATTCTTGCGTGGTTCCACACGCTGCCCTGTCCGATCGAGGCCCTGATGATCTCGCCATCGGATCGATCTCCAACGCAGCCCCGCTGGCTAGCTCTCGATCATACTCAGATCTAAAAAAAAGCTCTCGATCATACTCCGTTTACTTTTGAAGCTTCGAGATATACTTCTTTTTTTGCGATTAGGCTCTTGAGATGCATTTGATGCCACATTTTGTATAGGGAACTTCGAGTCGGTGGATCGTTTGTTTAAGGGTTCGAACGATATATTTGCTGGCGTATGTTCTGACGCGCATGCGGCAAAGATATGGTGATCGGTGGCAGTCTCCGCCTGTCGAGGCTTGCGAAGGTGCGCCGATGCGCCCGCGGAAGCAGGGTCAAATGGCGGGTGGATCGGATCGCCATCGGTGAAAACTCTTCCATAGACTAGTGGTAGCCGTGCATATGCACATAAGGGACAGATCCTGGATTTGAGTCCTCACTTCTACCTTATTGACAAAGTTAGGGTGGAGTCCCCCCTCCGGTCTTTGTTTTTTGGATCGCCGGCCTCACCTTCCGGGGCTAGCCTCCATGCGCACCGCCGGCGTGCGCTTTGTTAATTCCTCGATCGGCATCCTTGGCGAGCATGCAACCCCCTGCCTCGGGACTGCACCGTGATGTAATGTAACCAGCATGTAGCGTGAACGGGTCGACGATCCAGCTCATGGAAAATGAGATGATTTGTTTTTGGCGGAGGCAAAGCGTCGAGACAACCGTACCGTACTGTGCATGCAGTGAATTTTAGTGCTGTTGTGGAGGAAATATCTAGTGCTACGCACTACTCGTGTGCTACCGATTCCACTATCATGTGTGCAGTTCATTCACGTTTAATGGACAGGATCAAATTGTTATAAACGACAGACAATAAAATGATTAACGAAAGCAAGATCAACACATGAGTACACGAGATTTTAACGTGGAAAACCCTTTCAATCAGGAAGAGAAAAAAAAAACAGACACCAGCCAGCAAAATTTCACTATGATTGGGTGATGTTACAACCCGGGATGTACAACTTTCGACTTATCCCAAAACAACAGCTTATAAGAGGTATATATATAACGGTGGAACCCTAAGTCGGCAAAGTCCGACTCGGCAACGATCAACTCCACTCGGCCCAATCCTCCGACGATGGGCCTCGCTCCGCTCGTCAGAAGTTAGACATTATCCTTATATGAATTTGGATCACAATAAAAAAACACAAACTCAGCCGCCCAACATGGCACGTAAACACATGAGTCCCTGATTGTTATCGAATTTATGACACATGGTCCACCGGAGTGGCAACTTCTGCTGCGACCTACATAGATGAACCAGCCGCCTCCTCCCGTTAATACCACGGCGCCTCATCTCTGGTTCTATACCGCTCGCCAACACATCTGGCATCCTCAATGAGCCAATGACTCCCTTCACTGCAGGAGGGTGGAACCTACAGTAGACTTGCGCCGAGGTGCGATTCATCGCGGAGTGCCACAAATATTGTTGGAGTTGAGCCTTCTTTGTTGAGTTTACTTTTAGTTTCGACTTGCAATCTCCTTTTTCATATGGAATTTCTTGATGATTCTTGTCTATAGATTGTAGTTAGGATTTCATTATAAATCAGTTTGAATGTACTCCCTCAACAGAACATGGTTTCATAATTATATTTGAACACAAAATTATTTGAATATGAACGGTTGTTCATCAGCTGGAACATGTACTATTTTGATGTGTCGTGTTTGCCTTTATTTCTATCAATACCCTGCATGCAATTCTTTTTTTCAGAGTTCAGGCAATAGTTGATGCCACTTGTTCTATTACTGTATTTCCTCAAACAAGTTGGTATAACTCTGTTGCGGTTTTTTGACTGAATAGTCTATCATGGAGCCTATGGAAACCATTGCTCAGAGCTTAGGGGCTGGACTCCGTGCGCGTCCCTGCTTGCGCCTTGTTATTTCCTCGGGTTCCTTGGCGAGCATACAACCCCGGCTGGTAGTGGTCTCCCTGTTACGAGAGAATATCT
Organism: Poa pratensis; assembly: GCA_947311845.1. Lineage (NCBI taxonomy): Eukaryota > Viridiplantae > Streptophyta > Magnoliopsida > Poales > Poaceae > Poa > Poa pratensis. Next base: position 42,533,916 of record CAMZMU010000046.1, on the reverse strand, counting down.
AGTGCTACCACCTCTTTGCATGCATTAGAAAAATATTTTTTATTTTTTTCGAAAGGTGTGAGTGCTCACAATATATGTGTCTACAATCTCTAAAATTTTCAGATCTAAATTCGAAATGAGCATTGGGAAATAAAAAAGATAAATCTAGAATAAATAGCGTCATTAGTGTCACGAAAAGATAAAAGCAAAAAATGACAATATTGAAGTTAGATAGGACATGGCGTTTTGGGTCACGGGTGCGGATGCACCCGTTATGTAAAACATTTTTTTCTCTAAAATGTCAAAAAAATCCAAATAAAATTCTGGATATACATCATGATATTTTATGTTAGAACAAAAAGTTTCGCAATGAAAAAACATTTCGTGTGACCTGTGCAAAACAGACAAAAAACAATCGCGTACAAAGTCATTTTGAAAACTCTGAATTTGTCTTTTTTGCACAGCCCACAAAAAATGTTTTTTCTTTGTGAAACTTTTTGTGCTACCATAAAATGTCATCTAGTATATCCGAAAATTTTATATGGAATTTTTTGATATTTTGAAAAATGTTTTTGTTTAGTGGGTGCATCTAGACCTACGAGCCGATATGGGTTTCCCAGTTAGATTTGTTTCTTTGTTTCTCAATGCTCCGCCGAAGTTGGACCTGAAAATTTGAGTTCTTAGACAAATATGTTCTAAACACTCACACTTTTTGGTAGAATTTTTAAAAATATAAATTATTTTTCTAATGGTACCACGAGGAGTTGAGGAGCACTAAAAAAGTGGTAGCACTAGATATTTCCTCTCCCTATCATGTACGGGAACTGCACCGTGATGTAAACTATAGCATTGCAGCGTGAACGGACCGACGATCGAGCTCATGGAAAATGAGATGATTTGTTTTTGGCGGACAAAGCGTCCAGACAACCGTACCGTACTGTGCATGCAGCATGCAGCGAATTTTGTGGTAGTTTTCCATTAGGAAATGGAATATACCACTATGGCGTAGCAGTAGCTGAGCTATAGTTAATCTCATGCATCATCATCGTTTCATTTGGTGACAGCTCATGCATGGCGAGCACGACCAAGGACCTGGCGGCCGTGCATTTGTTGGCTTCCCCTGACGTGACACTTGGTCGTCCCCTCTCGTGATTTTGCATACCGTGTCGTCTTGCTAAATTCTTCCTTTCTCGAAAATCCCAGAAAACACAAACAGAAAACTCTTTTGTGTTGCATGGGTGGAGGAAAAAGTCATCCAAGCTGATACTGCGAGTCTGTGACTACTGTCTGCCTGAGACTGTTCATAGTGAGAAGTATCATATAGTATTGATATTATGCATATGATAGTACTATACTCACTCCGTCCACGAAAGAGTGGATGTTTGGGGTCTAGTATTTTTCCACAAAAGAGTGTATGTCTAAACTCGCAATGCACATTGCCTCTAATCCATTAGTTTTTCATTGACTCATGCAACAACTTGTGATCGAACTATTGGTTGCATACTCACTTGAGTCCCTTGGGTTACTGTCTTAATTACTGCATGCGGGAAACATTCATTTAATAGTTTTCTCTCAATGGTTGCATGCAGGCATAGGGCTGCTACTTTCTGTATTAATTAGGGCATGGAGCAAAGTCCGGTGTCTTCTTGATCTATTTGTAAATCTCCAAAAGCATACACTTTGGCGACGAAGGGAGAGGTAGACTTTCTTCAATCTTTTTTATCTAAATCATTTCCTGATTAGTAAGATGAGGTAAAGTTTTTGCCTCCTTTTAAAAACATAATTTGATCACTAGTTTCTATCGTATTTGATATGTTTTAATACCCAATAAGACTTTAATGGTTCGAAATGTTTTTAGGAAAATCTATACATATTATTTTCAAATTGTTAAATATCTCAAACTTGACAGACAAAGTTTGATTAAAGACATGTCCATCGTAACTTCTGTGTGAACCGTAGGGTATGCTGCAATCATGCTTTTTCTATATTACAGAACATGAATCACACACGCTTAAAATGGACCATGTTGACCCACAGGTGTAGGGTATCTATCATAGACTTTTCGATAAGTAAGAGTGTCAAACCCAACGAGTAGCATAAGGTGTCGACAAGTGGATTTCAGCAATATTTTACTGTAAATACTGCAAGCCAATTTCATAGGTGGTTTTATAGTGACAAAGAATTTCATGGCAAGTAAATAAAAGCAACAAAATAGAAGTGTAACAAGTGGCCCAGTCCTTTTTAGCACAAGACATGCCGGTGGTGTTATCAATGATGATTAAAATGTTCCCGAGGACATATGGGAATTTTGCCAAGTTACTTTCATCACATGTCATTGATTAATCTTCACTGTTATGGTAAGTGTGTTGGTAAATCTGTGCTAGTGTATAGCCCTTATTTGGACTCATACATACTTATGATTAAACCTCTTGCAATCTTCTGTAAATACAAGAAAGTTATTAAGATAAATCTAATCATAGCCTTAAACTCTGATATTCGACACCCCCTCGTGCAACAGTTTGCGAATTGAGGTTTAGATTTCTTTCATTGTGTTAACCCTACCATAAGAAAACTAAATACACAATGCATTTCTCTAGGCCCATAAAGGGGAAGTATCATGTAGTCGACCTTCATATGACACCACTAGAGAAATAACACTACAACTTAAATATCAAAACATTTTATATTACTCAACATTACATGATTACTGGTAACAAAATTTATCCCATGTCCTCAAAAAATAAACGAACGACTCACGAGATAACATATAGATCATGATCAGAGGTGATTTATGAATGAATAACTATCTGGTCATAACAAGAATTGATCGATAAAACTCAATGGTAGATACAAGTTATGGATAAGTGATCCCAATGATAGATACATGTCATGGATCAAGATTGAACAGCGGGTCTGGGTGGAGATGGTGCTGATAGTAGTGGTGATGGAGATGATGATCCCCAACGTGATGACAATTACGATGCTGACGATTTCTTCCTTCCGGAGGGAAGTTTCCCCGACAGGAATTGACCTACCAGAGTGCTCTCAAGCTCTGTCTCAATTCTGCCCCGAGACGGCCGAGGAAAAATAATGCGAAGGCTGCCTTTAGCGTTAGGTAAAAATATGCAAAAGGGCATCGGGATGCGAGCCACAAGGCGCCCACGCGGCTCCCACCCGCGGGCTACCTCTGGGCCGCAGCCACAACCTGCGTGGCTGCCTGGTCGCCCTCCTGGTGCTCATCTTCTCGCTCACTGGCTTATTTGTTTCGAAAGAATTTTGTGATTTGTCCTAAAAAAATTGAGAGATGGAATTGGGTATATTTTTCGGGTGTTTTTCCTCCTGTTTCCTGGACTCATGTGCTTTCCCCTATTTATTGTAAAACATACAAAATAAGATAAAACAACATTAGAATTGCATCCTAATACAAAATATATCAATGACTAAGAGTATATTATAGTATAAAATACTGATGTAAAATGGACGTATCAGACCATCACACACGACTTATTGAACCGTACTATGCGAGGGTGGCCTATGGGGTGCTCATTATATTGCCTATGATTAACATAGCAAATACTAAAAATGAACCGGTGACTTAGGACATGGCGGGAGCATAAAAAAATTCTCGACATCAACGTGAACATCATAGGTATGTGTGTACAATGTACATGTGTGCATGTGTGAGGTGGTGAGGGGGAGGTGGAGGCTGGATAGATAGTGAAGCGGTGGATTGCACCATATCCTTTCCAGGGTTGAAATGAGTTTTGTTTGATGCCGCCGGAAAGTAATTAACCAAAAAAATGTGTGTGCGCAACCATGTGCCCAAAATATACACACAAAACTCCACTTTACTTCTAGGTTTCTGGAACTGGAAAATTAGTTAACATATGTCATTCCTCACGCCATTCTGCATGATCAAAGGTCTCATAATCATTGCTCATGATCACTATCTATTTTTTAGATAACAGATCATTATCTATACATATCCAATCTCCATGCAAACGACAGAATGATTCATCTTTAGCTAACTTAGTCCATCTGGTTTGGCCATCTAAATATAGCTATGTGAGCTTAGAGTACTACTATATGGGACAAACATGCATGATGAAGTTACCCCACTTTTATTTTAGCTTATAATACTTGTTAAGGGACATATCTAGTCACGATCCCTCAAAAGTATATCTTCCATCGATAATATGTTGATTTGATAATTCTGCAGTACCGAATAGTGGTCATGTCACATGTGCACTGGCTCTAATTTTCTTTGGGTCCTGTGGATCATGGGGCATGCATAGCCTATTCGGTTTACTCTCTTCTCATCATTACTGATCCTATTCAGGACTGCGCTAGTCCATACTTTTGTGTCGTCGGTTGCACCTATGTGTGGACCAGCACAAGTGCCAAAATATCACTGAATAATAAAACTCTATCCACTATCTTTGTATTATGTAAAAGGAACAGTAATAAGACGTCGTTGCTGCCAGTTCACTGCGTGCCGAATTGTCAAATCTCAAATCATTCTCGCGCCCATTTGTTTTTAAATAAATAACCAAATGTCTCCTCTTTTCGCCAAATCGGACAATGGTTTTGCTGATGTACATATAGCATGTACTCCCTCCGCTCCGAGAAAGACGGCACATAAATTTTCTTGATTTTTCCCGGAAAGAAAGGCACAGATCAGTAGGGGTTTGCTGATGTGGCACGTGACATGTTGACAAAATATACAATTTGGTAAGTTATTTATAAGTAATATATATAAAAGGATTTGTATTCTGGGGTTGAATCAGTCCTATAATTTGCATAGCTTATCAAAATATTGGACTACCTAAAGATATCAAGAATTCTTTTGAGGACGGACTTAATATTATCAAGAATGAAAATACAATGTTATCATATTTTCACCTTTAATTTTTAGATGAAAGCTATGTTGGTAACCAAGGTATTACTGCTTTTTTTGTTCAAATACTTGATTAATACAGGAAAATCATTTTTGAGTTTGAAATTTTGGAATTTTTGAAGTTGTGATTTTTCATTTCTTCTAGATTATTCCTAACCACCCACGCCAATGCTACATTAGCAAAACTGGACAAGTCATACACCACATCAACAGAGGTATCCTCTTAACCACCTGAAGGTACAAAATTATCCCTTACCCTAAATATTTGCCATGCTTTCGAAAGTAAGTAATTAGATGAAATAGCACAATCTAGTTTGCCTCAAAATCAAGGAAAACAAATTAAAAATCTCTATGGAATTATAGATTATGGAAAGTAAGAGGCTCTCCCGTTGCAATTCATAAAAGAAAAGTACTCCCTCCGGTTTTATATAAAAGTACAATAGATTATGGGGATAGTGATAGTAGAGAAAACATAAGAATAAATAAATAAATGTGAAGCTGTCTATGTCTAATCAAATGATTACACATACAAGAAAAATGTGAAATTTCAACAGAAAAGCTCCACCAATAAATTTTAGTTCATTAAGCAAGTGGTTGTGCTTTGGACCACCCGGGGTGTTTTAAGATCCGTGATGCTGAAACACGATAATTTTTGTTCGCTAATAGATAATAGAGACCGTCCTTTTCGCGGAGATACTTAAGTGACAACTTTCTTCTGTTTAAACTATTTCTATGGCATATCTCAATAATTCTTAGGTTCACAATTATAAAATAGAACAACCGGACAACGTAAGATATTTTGAGATCAAAATTGCGAATAAGGCCTTGATTGTACTTTTAATCCAAGAAAAAACTCCCAGAGACACTAGGAACAGAACTTATGTATGTGATTGTATTAGCTTTATGAGACGATAATTTTCAGTGAAGCTTTAGTAGTCAAAAGAATCACAAAGGTATCCACTAGAAAAAATATTGCACTCCCTTTAATTGTTCTTTGGAGGGTACATAATCGAAGAAAAAAAGGTATATTGGTAGGCTTCCTAGGAAAGCACGGGTGAGCTGCCTTTGAGAAGCTGCCAAAGCAGGGGCTACCAATAATTCATTCGACGGGCAAATGGTGAAGCCATTGTTAATCCCGTGGTTGGTGCAGTGAACTGTAGACATAGTACTTCTAGCAATTGGACACGAAAGTTCGTCATCATTTTGCTTGGAACTGGCAGCTTTCATATTTAAAACGGAGGCCGTGGACATGTATGACAGATACCGACAGCAGACATATACAAAGTTTCGGATACTGAATCTACTGTGTTATTTTAAACAGGCATCTTTTTTCCTTCGGAATGTGACTTGTTGTAAAAGTGATAACAAATACAGCTGTCACGGTCAGTAACACCGTCGGTCTAAAGTTCTACTCCCTCCGATCCAAAATAAATGTCGCAGTTTTCAACTTTGGTTTCAAAACTGCGACACTTATTATGGATCGGAGGTAGTATCATATCTCAGAAGAATCTGGACAAATAGATTGGTAGGAATATTTTGGGAAGTAGCACTACTGTCTGTTGCTCATTTCTAAGGCAGTATCATTCGACGATTGCACTGCCTACTTAGTCCTGTCTTCTGCTTTGCAGCCCGCGAGATTAATCAGATTAATTAGGAGCTGTTGCTGTTGATGCCGTATTATATTATAAAGTCAAGGAGTAACCTCTTGTATAAGACCTTTGCAGTCATGCGGTGTGACTGTTTGGGCATTCTGTCTTCTCTATCCAAATCCAATACAAAAGGTTTCAGCCATTTTAGGCCACTTAATAACCTGATCCTCATAAGTGCAGCAAACAAAATGGCGATGGCAAAAATAGGGCACGTCCAATCTGAAGGTCTCGGACTTTTCTTTTCTTTTCTTTTCTTTTCTTTTCTTTTGCAAGCCAATTTATCAGGTATCAATGTCCGTCGTTGCTTAGTGTTGTCGAATAATTGATTACATATATCTGCGGGTATCGACTCATGCTGATGTCGCCTATGTTAATTTCTTGAAAAAACAAGATGACTAAAATTAAGCATGGAGAAACTTTCAACTACGAACAAAACAAACCTAACTACTTCTTGTCTCTGTGCTAACTAATCAAATACGCCTAAAATTAATTTCTATACGAGTGTATTGTCTTTTTTCGAGGGAGGTCGAGGCGCGGCCGGCCAGCCTCTCAATATGCTGAACTATTTGGTTCCGCGTATGGCCAGTTTCTAATTAGCTCTCTGGATATTTAACAATAATGAGAGAATTAAACACTTACTCTTCTAGCGCGGAAGTTTACAATGTGGATTTGTTACCATAATGAGAGAATTAAACACATATTCTTCTAATACAAATTCGCTCGTTCTATATTGTCAGTCATATCTAACTTATATGTGCCACATAGTATTGTAATTTTTTTTTTGCCAATTGGTTAAGTGGACTAGATCATAAATATATAATTCTTATTAGGGTGAGAGCGTTTGTCCTTGTTTGACTGCTTTGGCTATATAGAAATGATTTGATTTTTAATTGTAAGATTTCTTTGCTTTGCAGTCATTTATCGGTGTACATATCTGCTCCTTTTACGATCGTTCTTCAAGCGTATCAAGAATAGTTATGGTTTACATGTAAACGCGCTGGAGAAAGCAGTGAGTCCGTGAGATATATTTTCATCCCACGGAATGTGTTAACATACTCTACATATGGGCCATCAAACGCCTTAGGCGCTGATATAAGTTTATAACTGTATTGCGTCGTTTTTTTTCTTTGTTGTGGGGATGTGTTCATACTAACTATGGAGACTGAGTAACTTATGAGTTTAATAAATCAAGCATACACACATTGCTATATGATGATGACTGCAAAAGGTTCTGAAACAAACAAATAGCATGGTAAACTAATTTTCATGATGACCCAACATGGGTGGAAAGAAACTCTCCCGCAAAAGACCTACGCAAGGAGTTGTCTAGGCATTATGCAATAGTAATATTGTTCAGTTAGCCGGAGGATCCCAGTTATATGCTCGTGGACTATTCTGAAAGGATTCGATACGTACACTGCAGGGTTCTCCTTCTGCATCTGTCCAGGAAGAAATAAACAGGGATACCAATGTGGTCCAAAACGAACAGCTAGCCGTCGAAGTATTGACTTAGAGTTCTTAGGGACTTCCAGGGTTTACTACTACCACATTCGATCAACTGAACCAAATATAATTCCCTGTTTGCTGTCAGTCACCACGCAGTTTTGTTGCTACTCGCCAGCCGCCACACTCTTGGACTGTAGCTCTGCGTTGGTATCATTATCGGTCGGTATTCTATTTCTAACTGAATGCATACTAAGGTTGCCGGCTGTCATGCTTATAGTATTGGTCAACTGAACTGGCTGACAACTAATCATGCAGATCGACCTTCTTAAAACCTTACCCATGCCGAATAGTCGCAGCATCATACTGTTATGAAATGAACGGTTGTTAGTACGTTGTTCCTGTTCATTTATTTTGTTCACTTCTTAAAAACTTTATCCGCTGCTAGCCTTGAGCTATAGAATGCTCAAGGTTGATCTGGTCACCACAAGCACCACCAATCTACTGTCAACTTGTAAACTTAACGACCTAAGCTGATCGAGCAAGGTCAAGAACTGAAGTCTACTCTGAACTTTCCCCGTGAGCTAGATACAGCTGTTATTTGATTAGTGCACGTAGATGAGCAGCCAACCTTCTTGAATAGGGTAGCGTATGAACCTAGCTTATTTTGCCTGCCGAGACACTGCATCTAGAACAATAACGTCCTGCCGTGTGCATCATGTATGGTGTCAGATTGTAGCTCTACTAAAGTTCAATCAATCTCGGTTTTCCCTCGTAGTAAGTAAGAAAGCGACCCTGTGGTAATCGTTTATCAATCTCTTAACTGGTAAACGGTGTAGTTGAGAAATACATGTAGTGCCCTCTGTTGATTAAAAAAGAAGAAATACATATACTTAAAACGCGTCTCAGCTGGACGAACACACATGAGCCATGAAAAATGCAGTTGAAAACTCTAAATACATCTCAACTGCACAAAATTTCAATTGCACAAAAATGGATTTGAGACATGTCTCAGATGCTCCAAAATCGGTATGTCCCTACCCGCAGCGCCGCGGTGGGTTCAGCAATCCTGGGTCCTCACTTCTTGCAGCGGGACAATTCAGGCGGATCTTTAAACCTTGGAGGACGGTTCATCTTATGCACGTTTGGTCTTCCACCACTTATTTTTATGTGTGCTAAAAATTGCGAAGAAAAGCTTCTATGCAGCAATTAGTGGTAGACTTGTTTTCGATTATCTTGCGGCGGTCCTACGGTTCCTCTTGCGTCAAGACGAAGATCTGCCTGACAACTGGTTTCTTCGATTTGACCGGATTGTCGAGTTTCGGAAGGCTCCGTCGGCGAACTCAATTGGGCAACCAAGTCTGGAGATTGTCGGATCGGGTAGGATTCGGTCGCGCGCAGCCATGTTTTTTTCTGGCTGTTTGGTTTCAGAGAAGGCGTTGCGAAGCTCTACTGTCTGTTGCCATCGTGGACATGTCTTTTTGTTTCATGGTGAAGTCATACTGCGGAGAATGACATGGAGGCCCAGATTTGATGACTAGTAATGGTGGTTCGAGTCTTGGTGGCGATGAGTAATTTGCTTGGTGATTCGTATCTTGGAGCAAGCGGTAAAGGCAAGTGGGGGCGACAGCACAGGAGAAGTTCACTGTCTAAACTTTCAGAGTGAAAACCCAAGGTCTGACCTTAATTGATTGTGTCTGACAATGACCTTGTTGAAGACATTGTTTTTGCGAGTTTGGATTTTCTTCAGGGTGAAAATCTATGATCTATGATCAGGGCGATGACGGCGCTTTAGCACTGTTCCCTTCTTAGAGGCGTCGCTTTTGGAGAAGTTGTACTTCTGGTGCTGTTTTGGTGGTGTTAGGTCTGCTGCTACAAGGAAGATCATTGTAGCGGGACTTTTCTTTTCTGTAATTCTTCTTCTTTTTCTGGGCTATGTGCATCCGTGTTGTCGCTAGGACAATGCGTTGTTGCAGAGGCTGGGTGTAATTGGTATCTTCGCGATATTAAAATATGCTCTTTATCTAAAAAGTGTTTCAAAACAGAGGTTCATATTTATCTCTAAATTTATTTTCAAAATGTAGGCAAAAACTTTGCCTCGTCTCGTTAATTAAGAAAATAATTGTCTAGTTAGCGTAAAACCAAGCTAAAACCGCACAGATAGCCATGTGCCCATGTTGGCGTTCATGGAACACAAAGGCCTCGAAGGTGCACAACCAACCAGACTACCGATGCAACCTGCACACATACCTCTCCATAAGAGTGGTCGTCGAGGTTAAACGCTGGTGTCATTGTCATCACTCCTCCATGAGCCAGCGAGTCCGAATTCAGCGAATAACGACCACCGAAGAAGCCCTTGCCGAAGCGGCCTCGTGAAGTCCCGCCTGACAGCTCTGATTCTGAAGACGAGATCCGAAAAGGAGATGGGAATGACTCGTGCCAAAGAAGACCTTCATGACCAAACCGCCTGACGTGGGCATTGTCGCCACTCTCATGTGACATCTTCGACTTCACAGGAGGCGCAGCCCAACACGAACACCCGTCGGAAACGACGGTACAAAAGCCATGTCTCCGGCCGGTCCACGAGGCCATGCACCCCGGCTGTCGCGTGGTTAGTGAGATCACGACCTCACCGCGGAAAAAACACGTAACGCATCCCCATCATCGTTAGAAAACAACATGGGGGGAATATCGCCAGCAATCACAACACGCATCCCTCAGCCATTGGACTGGTTTGTTCTTTTCCTCAACGTTGGCGCTGGTCCCGGCCGTTTGTTTTGTTTGAATTTGGAAGTTGGTGAAGGTAAATTAAGCCACCATCGCCTGCTAACGTTTGACAAAATGACAAGCGCATGACGCCGATTGGTGCTAGAGTATAGAATTGCCTCCTCATGGCATGCATGCATTTTACTAACCGAGTCAGTAATCAGTTGAGAGGAATGCACTAATAGTTAATTTCACCAAGCACTTTGTCAGCTTGTGTTTTGCTAGGCTACAAAAACAGTACTAATAGTATGTACCGGTACCGCCCAATTATGGTCTTTGGCTAGTTCGTTTTCCGCAGAAGAAAAGTCCTGCCCAATGATATGATCGTCTTTCGAATGTCTCCGGATTAGCTTAGTACATAACAGCGACACTCACTGTCACTGTGGCATTACTATGGTGCAAATTCTAATCTAAAGTGGTTGTTTTTTAGATAAAGATCAAAAGTGGTTGTTGCCGACCCCCGCAACAAAATTAAAAGTTGCCAAGTCACACCATGACCTTCTGGGGGCGATAGGTTTATTCGAGTTGACCAGTTCTGTTCACTCGAGGAGATTGTAAAAACTCAGATCTACGTGTATTACTTCTGTGACCCAAGATTAATTGTCGAGAATATAAGTTACTTTTGTTAATCGAGCTATATACGTCGTGCATGGGTACACACGGAAGGGATCACCCACGTTCGTACGTGCTACTTCCCTTTTTTTTTTGAACTGGCAAAACTTCGGCTTTACTATTGATATAGGAGGAGCAAACATGGGTGACCAAGGCCAAAGAAAAAAATGGCCATTTAGGCCATTAAACACAAACTAAGAGCTAATCTCCGTGAGGTGCCTAGCGCTGCTAGGATCCGGTCTTTGCTCATCCTTGATCTTCTGGAAAAGGTCCAGCGGAAAAAGTGAATTTGTTGCTCAAAACCCTTGCGTTTCGCTCCTTCCAAATCTCCCAGACCAGAAGTACAACACGGATTTGAGCCCTTTGGGGTTTGCCGATGGGGTGTTCACAAACGCCTGCCAATATTGGATAACCGTGGGCCTCCCCGAGCCCAAATTTTGCAGCAAGTCAGGGCAAGAGAGCCAAGAGGCAACCGCCAACTAGATGCGTCGAGAGAAACGACACTCGAAAAGGATGTGCCTATCAGTTTCCGGCCGGCATTGACATAGTTGGCACTGAGAGCTATGCGGCCAAACGGTTTGAGGTCCAAATCATGTTCTGCACTGCAAGCCATGCGAAGAAGTGGCACTTCGGAGGGATCCATGATTTCTAGACAATATCATGCGAAGGAATAGGGAGTCGAGCCCATGAACTGAGCCTTGTACGCGGAATTCGCCGAATAGCATCCATTTGCTGATAGGGACCAGGAGATCGAGTCACTAGTGCCCGGGTCCAACGTAATTCCTTTGAGCATCTCCCATAGGTTGACGAATTGCGCAAAGTAATCTACAATGAAGTTTTGGACGGAAATGTCCCGTATCCAGGAGAGTGCTCCTTCCGGCCGCTGTCAGCTGACACAAGACGACGAGGCGCTTGCACGAGGCCAAGGCTCGTCTCGTTCAAATCATCATCATTCATTCCTACGTTCTCTCTTGTAGGGACAGTACTGGATTAATATGGAAGCTTCGGTGTTCCGCACCCAAGCCAATAATTGGCTGCTTTTACTAACCGTGTGAGTACTATACAACACTGTCTGGCCGCCCCATGCCCCCATGCTTTGTCTCTTTTGGACGCTGAGGACTTCTCTTCTGGACTTTGAGCCATCTCTCATGTCTATCCTCTAGCTAACTACTTGGCTCATGCGATGGGTGGCTAGATGTTGTTTGTTTCATTTTATTTGCTTATCCGAATTGGGTGGTTGAGCTCGGTTGTGATCACCGGTTGCATGTGTTCACTTCCTCGGTAATTATCGCACTTTATATATAGTGCTAGTACTTGTTAAGACATCGTCCTTAATTCGGTGCTACGTCTCCCAGCGGGGAGGTAGTATCATGTAGTGCCACGTAAGTAAGAAGATGGTGATTTGCTGTGCAACTAGTGATGAAAACGAAACTTGTAGTATCACAATATGATACTGTATCATAGCACTCCTAGTTCTTTTTTTTTTTACAAATATCGTAAATAAGATACCATCCTTTTGATACTATGCTCTAGGGAGGTAGTGTCAGATGCAAAGGCGAGTCCAATAGGGGGCTTAAACAGGCTCGAGCCTGCCCTCCAAAATATAAAAAGAAAAGCTACTACTACTAATCTGGTCCATTACATCAGCCCATTGAATAAGGCATTCAGGTCCTAGGGGCCCAGCCCACGTAATTCTCACAGCCGCACAAGATCGGAAACTCCCCTTGTTCGATACGCAAGAAGAGCCGCACAATTCTTACAGCCGCACAGGTGCCGCGTCTGGCTAGTGTCGTCTGCCGACAGATTGTACACGGGTAACGGGCAACCGAGGAGCTACCGGCGACGAGCGAACCGCACCAGCAGGCAGCAACCACGCCCACAAGCGACTCCAAACACTAAACCGCAACCCTGGCAGCCGCCGGCGAGGGCGGTTTGGGCAGGGGCTGAAGGAGCGCGTCCGCTTGCCAGGATGCCGTCGGTAGAGGACACTAGTCAGACATGGCGAACGAGAAACAGGAGGCTACGACCCGAGAGGTTGGACACATCAGCAACCATCGGTGTTCGGCAACACAACCCGCCTTTGCGTAAAAATGATGCACACAATTTTTTATTATAATAAAAATCTATCGTATGCTTACTCGTATTTTTATTATAATAGAAAATCCACCATATTTTTGTTATAATGATGAACTGTATGCTTTTGATTTGAAACTTTGTGATATATTTGTTTAAAATAATTTCATGTCTTAGACAATGACTAATTTTCTTTTGAAAACAACGTTTAGTTTACTCGTTGTTAAATTTGAGCCCACCCTCCAATTAATTTCTAGACTCGCCGTTGGTCAGATGCATGATAATAGGATATGAAACCCCGAAATACATCGGTATTCCAAAGTAACAGCGATCCAATTATATAAAAATAATTTAGTAATTCAAAAAATTCAAAAAATTCCTAAACCGTTTTGTAATAAAACATGATCTATTGTACTCGTATAAAAAGTACAGCCAAGGAATGACTTTCATTATATCCCAGGCCAAAAATTTGGCCAAAGAAAGCCGCGCGTGTGTAGCATATGAAATTTAAATTTGTAAAAGAGTAGTTACAAAAGTGTATTACCGTAAGGTGAGTAGAAAACTACGGTTAGAAGGTTGTGTCGAAAGTTTAAGAAAAAATACCGTCAAAGTTTATGTTGAAAATTTGGTAAAAAAACCATCGTTAAAAAGTGAAAAGAAAAACATCACTTGGTGGCTGCCTAACATTGATCTGGGAGCATTCATAGAAGGGCAACTCGAGTGATCTCACTGATCAAATTGTACGGCACATCCTTCCAACAGAGAGAAAACTGTTGCTTGCACCCACATGCAAACTATCACACTGTACTTTCAAGCAAAAGATCTTGCATTGTAGAATCCTAGTATATGAGCGTTATTCTCTGGCAAAACACTATACTGTGAATAACACATTTCAAGGATTACAACATTCAGTATAACTGTTCAGCCAATTAAACACCCGTTGGTGGTGTCAGTGTTGCGTGAAAAAAATCAGATGATGGTGCAGTACCAAATGATGGAGATGGCGACACAACAAATTAGGGTCTCGCCTTGTTGAGGCACGAAGGGATTATTGATGTGAGGTTAACCTACGAAACTCGAGAACATCATAATCAGTGGAGTGCACCACAATACCATCACAAGGAAGAGACTGCATATAACGTAGAAGTTCTATTTATAACTGGCATTCACATGCACCCAACAATTAAGTTACATAATATTACCTTCTTACCAAAATCATTGCACTCACACGTCAAAAAAAAACCTTCACACTCATACTCTTGTTCTTTATGGATGAAGCCATTTTTGAAAACTCGAGAGGTGTTAATTCATTATGCGGATATGCAGTAATGTCACACATTATGTAACTTACAGTAAGCTTGCTGAGGAGGATGATTTGAAGGATTTTTCCTAGCTGGCTCCGTTGCTTCTCTTAAAACTGATCTGATGCATTTTTATACTTAACTGTGGGGCTCTTCAATAGACTTTGTCCTGCCGCGGGAAAGCAACTATTAAGTGAGGACTCTGTGTATTAGCTGTGGTTTCTACCGAATTGAAGAACCAAACCAACAACGAATGTCTGCACTAACAAAATAGCTTGTGGATATCAAAACTTTTGTTTAAACTAATACTATACTGGGATTGGGTTTTGGAAGAAACTCACCTTGGCATCTTGAAATTGCTGTACTCTATGTCCCATGATGCTCGAATTTGGAGGACTACTGTTTATCAGTTCCTCTACCAAATAGAAGAAACAAAATCTCAACCATGTGGTGAAAAAATCGGAAGGCAAAGTGTGGACAGAAAATCGAGCTTGTACAATAGTTGATGTCGAGATGGTGGGTGATGGCAATGAGTCATCCAAAACCATTGATTCATAACATTTTGCCTTTTTTAAATGCCGGTTAGCAAAATCCTGAACGGTGGGTGTGTCACCGGTGTGATCCATGTTCTGCAATCACCAGTAAAAATAAATGTTATATGTTGATATTTCAGTTATCCTACTGGTAAAGAATTGGACTTCAGTGCGTGTACACAGCTGGCTTGCTAGGACTATTAGAAAAAGAAATAGCATCCAGTCGTTCTGATATATTACTGCAAATAAGCTAGACAAAGAGAAAATAACGAACTCTTGTTAGCTCGAATAACCTATTCTAGTTAGCTCAAACAACTTGTTCTAGTTAGCTCTAATTCGTGCTACTATTTCTAATCTCCTAATTATTCTGTCAGTTCCTATTAAAAATCATTACTATAATACACCTATATTAGTAGTACAGCACATATGACAGCCCACCAGTACCTAGAAATATTGATGTTCAAAATTAGATTACTTCAAAGTTCAGACTAACATTATGTACTATATTACCCACTGATCTACTCTGAAGAAAATCCACACAGGACATATTATCTTTGCCGCCCAGTTCGGAAAATTATTGCAGATTAGGTTCTTGTGTCGCACCAGTTCAATTGGCATTGCACTGCCCACAAAATACCTGCACATGAATTAACTACTGAAAATCTCCACTGCCCGAAATCAGATTGCACAAAAGAAATATAATGCAGTCATAGGTAAGGGATGTAAAAATTTGTATAAGAAATAAACAGATAAGGGCATGTGTGATTGTATCATCTAAATCTTGTTACCTTAAGTAGAGCACGTAAGTTCCGGTGAGGCGGACCGACTCCGAGCGGCAAGAAAATGTCAATTTTGAGCACCGCGGAGGCGCAGAAACATCGAGGGCTGATCAGTAATTAGCTGGCTGGCCGCCTCAGCAGCTGTTTCCGCCCTTGCTAAGTTGTGATGGAATAGAAGGAAATATACATTAACATCGTATCCAGATTTTCTATAAAAGTTGAATGGTCTATAGTTCAAGAGTTCCACACCTTGGAGTAAGGATTCTAATTCAAAATGAAGCAACATCCTCCTCTGATGAGCCAACATCAGCTATACGAAGACCTTTTGCCCGTAAATCTAAAATAAAGAGAATATTTTATTATTTGCACCAAATAAGCATGCCTGTGCCACTATCATATAGTGCTTATCCAGTGAGCTCACATGAGCTGAAGGTCGTTCCTCATCTCCGACGTATTGAGTTTCTGAAGTTGGTACATTAAACTTAAATCCATCAGCGAATCTTTCTATGGTAGAAAAGTTGAAACAAAGAGTCAGAATCACCTATGTTGCTAACGACATGAAAAGTGTTTGGGCCTGACAACAAATTGGAAAACGGTATTAAGAAGAAAAATTAGACAGACAAATCCTCACATAGACACGCAGTAATGCTTATGTGCTACAGTTGGAGTTATCCCAGATAATACAGGCTCAGTTGCCCAAGCTGTCTAAAAAAACATTGATATATCATATATGTTCATGGTGCAGAAGCTCATGCTTCTTTCGAAAGACTTTCTCTGGCTAATTATACCTATGAACCAGTCATTCTCATCCGGTTCTTTATTTGGTCTTTAACACACTACCCGACTACATATAAACCAAGTTGGAGTATGATGGCTACGGGCACTTAAACTACAATGCAATTTCTATCTGGGATTCAGCTACAGTGGTTAAGACGGATGCTTATAAGATCGCTCATGAGCCCACCCAATTTGTGAGGAGAAGCGGGGATTCGTATTTGGGATAATCATGCTCCTGATTGTATTTTCTTCATAAATGCTTGTAAGACCGCTCATGACCTCACCCAAATAAGAATATAATAATGTTTAAAACCACCACAGCTAGGATACAGAAAGACCAATCAAGTTATATAGGGCAAGAATTTAGCTAAACACTCGACGGGACATTCAGGTTTCAGTAAAGATAATATCATTGACTGTACCTTGAGTGGAAACTTCCTTTCTCTGGCAGATGGGTTGATCAAACACTTGGATTTCATAGACTCCAATGTAATGTCCTCACTGTCCTTGAACCCACGCTGCGCTATATATGTCTCTCAAATTGAACGACCCATACTTTGGCAATGCGATTTGCATTCCTGAAAAAGGGAAAAAGCATAGCACAAAGATAGCCGGAGGATGTAACTTGATTAAGCAGATATGCAGAAGCTGCAAATTTGCGTTGTTATGTATTGGAGAATTTAGGGCAATAAAAATAAACATAGTTTACTTGATATTTTCTCAATTTACGCCAGCTTGTTGCCGCATGTACTACTTAACTCTGCTTGATATTTTCTGAATTAGCAGTGTATCTGATTCTTTGTAATCCGTTTATTGTCTGCAAGCACTGCTACGCTAGTAGTATGTGAGTTTGTAATTCTCTATTTTCCAGTCCAAGACCAACAAACAACGACACAACAGCAGATTCCTAAATCTCAATCCCCATCCCAAAGCAGAGTAATTCGGAATCGGTCGCCGTATTAGCATGATTGGAAGGTGTTAAACTCTGAAAACTGTGTGTGTTATATGGCCAGCGAACCTGAGGAGCACGAAGCAAAATCCTTGAATACGAACTGATAAAATATAACTGAGATTCCCTCCTCCTCTCAGCCATCAAGATCGAGCTGGAAGCGCCCCAGTCCGTCGCCGCCAAGATTGCCCTCCTCTACGCCCGTGCGGCTCTGCACGTCTTCGTCGTCTGCAGCAGGTCGCCGTCGCTCTCGAGCGTGTACGACTACCACACGTGTTCGTCGACTACATCAGCTCCCTCCCGGTGAGCTCCTGCTCCGATTTCTGGCTTCCCCTCTTCGTTTTTTGTCCCTGTGGTCGTCGACATCCCTCCATTGGAGCATTTCTTCACTGTAGCAAATTGTAGGCTTCTTCTTTCTATGTAGTGTTCTCCCCAATACCTGGTACTCCTGCGGCTGCCATGGCCGTGATCTATGCGACCAAGCACCAGCTGAGCAGGGAGGGCATGGAAGATTAGGTGACCGTCCCATCTCAAAGGAGGAGCAGAAGTAGCAGCAGATGAAGAGACCAAGCACATCTCAACCAGATTTGGAGTTTGACACCTGAAGCAACTAGGTACATAGTTCTCTGAATGAAACTGAGATAGGTAGGTACCCGCCTTCCCCTCCCCGTACACATCAGACCACACATAAACAAGCAAGATCCCAGTTTCATTCAGAGAACTATGTACCTAGTTGCTTCAGGTGTCAAACTCCAAATCTGGTTGAGATGTGCTTGGTCTCTTCATCTGCTGCTACTTCTGCTCCTCCTTTGAGATGGGACGGTCACCTAATCTTCCATGCCCTCCCTGCTCAGCTGGTGCTTGGTCGCATAGATCACGGCCATGGCAGCCGCAGGAGTACCAGGTATTGGGGAGAACACTACATAGAAAGAAGAAGCCTACAATTTGCTACAGTGAAGAAATGCTCCAATGGAGGGATGTCGACGACCACAGGGACAAAAAACGAAGAGGGGAAGCCAGAAATCGGAGCAGGAGCTCACCGGGAGGGAGCTGATGTAGTCGACGAACACGTGTGGTAGTCGTACACGCTCGAGAGCGACGGCGATCTGCTGCAGACGACGAAGACGTGCAGAGCCGCACGGGCGTAGAGGAGGGCAATCTTGGCGACGACGGACTGGGGCGCTCCCAGCTCGATCTTGATGGCTGAGAGGAGGAGGGAATCGAGGCGCCGCGCCCGCGCGTTGCAGCAGTCGGAGTACGCGTGTACGCGGGCGCGCTTGGCCGCCGCTCGCCGGCGCCCGTGCCTGGCCGGGTGGCTCGCCCATGGCGCGTGCATCCGCGCCGCCGTGTCCCGGCGCCGTAGGCACGGCCGCCCCCGCGTGCATCTCACCGCCGCCCGCCGGTCGCCGCCGCGATTTTAGGGTTGGCCTCTCTGTGGAGTGGAGAAAATGAGTATTTTGTTGCAGGAAGGTTCCTGGAGTTTGCTTATTTTGCAACTAAGTCCTTTGCGGGCGGTTTTCTGCAAAATGGCGTGCTGGAGGCGACGTGGCGGCGCCCGATTGGTAGAAATCCAGTTGCTACAGTGTTACTGTAGCTAGCACGGAAATTGGCGCGATCTGG
The DNA here is from genome assembly GCA_947311845.1 of Poa pratensis. Lineage (NCBI taxonomy): Eukaryota > Viridiplantae > Streptophyta > Magnoliopsida > Poales > Poaceae > Poa > Poa pratensis. Next base: position 42,514,538 of record CAMZMU010000046.1, on the reverse strand, counting down.
ACCGTCGGACGCGTCGATCGGACGGCTGGAGGATTTCGGGCGACGTGGACAGCGGGAGAGGCCGAGGTTTCCTCCAACTTTTATATACTAGGGAATTGTCTCATAAATTTGTCGATCTAAAGGCAATGGAAACCATTTATACGAGTAAAATACTTGATCATGTTTGATTCCCAAAAAAATCGGAATTTTCTGGTTTTTTAATTACCATTTTTATTTACGCATAAAGGGTGCGCTGGCACCCGAGATCCACAAGCTCGCATCCATGATACTCCCCACTAACAACGATTCGTCCTTTTACCAGCATGACTTTCATGTGATATACTAAAGTGAACCTCTTTCACCATGCAGCCTCAGCTATATTAAGTGGACTGTTAAACAGATGCCAGTCAATTAATGGTGGTTGTTCTGGGTGGCTCACATGCATACATATCATTAGGACGTTCTTTTCACTATTCATAGATCATACGACAATTAGGGTGTGTTTGGCTTAGTGGCTATGAAAAAGTGGTTGGCGTACCTGTGACATCCCTCCCTGGCATATATCACCAGAGAGGCAGTCGTCCCGTGCGCCATCCCAAGATAACTGGCCGCACGTCACAACAGTGTAACATAATGGAAATCATTACACAATCAGGCCCATCAGTGCTACAAATGGTTTATAAGGCCATCAAGGAATGACGAAACATCAATTCCAGCATGGCACGTTACAGAGTTTTTAACTGGCAGCGGAAGACATATGAGAGGCTACGGCTTGGAGCGGCTCCACTCCACAGGTTCTGGCTGGGCTACTGATCCTAGCACGCTCTTGCTTCAAATCCTTGCTAAGGGGGAAGATGAATCCTCGACAAAACCTGGCCACAATCACAAGGCCCGTGAGTACATTAATATGCAATCAGCAAGAATCGCCACTCACTACAAACAATCCAACAATCATGCAGCAAGATATATATTGGAAATAAACTCCTACAACATGGCAAGTGTACTCTAGATACATGACATAAAAGTAGCATGGCATTGACAACCAAACATGTCATAAGCAAGCAATGGGGGTATCACCAGTACAGAGTCCAAGTCAGGTGGGGTTGGATCATGCACCGGCAATCAGACAAAGGGCTTACCTATGACGAGAAGACGGGTACCAAGTGGGTACAAAATAATACACAACATCACCTGTGATCACTGCTAGGCCCACTGGCCTCATCATTTCACTCTGGACACGCACGGTTGATGTGGGCTCTGGCCTAACTATAGGCTTCCCAACGCATCACACCGCCATCCCTAAATCATGGTAACCATCAACAGCTCACGACAATATTCCCTGCATCATCTTATTTGTTCATTTAGTGTAATCAGGTCGTTCATTAATTATTTCAAACAAATCTTAGGTTTAACCTCCGGACACGACGAGGACACACAGTGTGACCGACACTGAACTGTTGTTCCATATCCCAGGAACTAGGCTAGATATCCAGATTTACACTCTCGAGAGGTTGCAATACTTCACTCCTCTAAGTGGATCATTAACAACCGGTACTTTAGGATCACATCCATAAGACGGTCTGATACACTCACTCAACCGTTCACGCCATCAAGACACTCCCTATATAGCCACCGACATAACTATATGCCTTATGCAGAAGTGAATCCGGCACGTCCCCAACCCATGAGCGACGCCTAGCTCCGGAACCTTCGCAAGACTAGCCCCGACCAACTATGATAACCGACTAGACTTGCCAAAAGGGTGGCATCAAAGGAGGCTCAATAGGATTACGTAGGTCAAGGCCCGCCCATGTGAGCGACAGTGGTAGTGCTTTCGATGTTCAGATTAGTGGCACTATGGACTGACCCTATCGAAGTTTGGAGGGTTGTTTCATTTAGTCAAGTTTTATCACAACAAGTCCCAAAACAGAGGATTAGTCCAGCAAAATAATCACGACATCAATATCACATATCAACAACAACAAGGCATTAGCAACATAATACTTGCATGCATAGATAACAACATAACGATAATAATAATACCCGGGTGACTGTGGCGGGAGACTCGGCCGGTGTCACTCGGGGTTTAGTGTTCACAGAATAATAGCATAATGTTTCAAACGGATGACGGTGGCGGGAGACCCGGCCGGTGTCACCGCAAAAGAATGAACCGAAAAGCACTCATAAAAATGAGAGAGCATCCATTCCACTCGAGGGTTACCCCGACGTGGTGTCAGCAATCTCGGCAATAAGAACCAAATGGAAAGTCAGCTCCCAAGCGTCGCAGTCCGGGTGGTCTAAGCCAACCATATTTGACGGAGGGAGAAGGCAAATAACTCTTTTGGCAAATGCCCCCAACTCCGAGGATCATAAGACGACATTCGTCCGCTCCTCACCTCGGCGAAGAAGAAAGAAGCAAACAAAGCCCCGCAAGCGCGAGACGCACAGTTGTAATAATTCCCCCATTCCTTTGACTGAGGCGGTACCACCGGCCATTGTCTCGGGAATGTGAGTGATCACAGATAAGCAGTTATAAAGTAGTGCAATAATTTAAAAGCCATACGATACACATACAGCAATACAAGGCTCATATAAAATATGGACAGCATACAGACATGCAATGATAATAGCAGACAGACATAGCAATCGAACAGGAGACAGACATAAAATATAGCAGTAGACAGACATAACACAGGGCATGACATTAAGCAAACAAACAAACATTGCGGGACTGATCGCAGCAAGGGGTTAGCTTGCCTCCGAAGGTCGACACCGTTTGGCTTGGGGGGTCACGGACGTCGCGGTTTAGGGCCTCGGTTTGCTGGTACCGCGGAAAACCTACGCATGCACACCAAGGTGCTGAGCATACAAGTATTTAACAAAAAGGTAAAACTGATACTACTGGACAGAGCTTTTCAAACTAAGAATTTACAAATTTGAATCACCTGAAACGGAGCTACGGATCAAAAGTTACGGCCGTGCGAAGAATAGCTATTCGACGCACGCGCGCGGTGGATAGCTATCCGCCGCTGAAGGCTGGGCTGGTTGCGTCTTCCAGAGAAATACGCGTCCCGAATCGGAAAGCATAAAACACCGAATACGCCTTCGCGTGAGGAAAGCGTAAACCATAGAATACGCGGATCAGATCACTGTAGTCTTTCTTCTAGCTTTCTGCTAGCTTGTTCACGTACGGGAGGAGCTCGGAGATGGCCGACGTCGGCGACGGGCGGCCTGACTGAGAAAGACGCGGACGGAGGCGAGGTCACCGCCTCACCCCGCGCCTCGGGAGAGCTCCTTGCTGGCGGGGGCAGCCTCTGCGCACGGCGCCCGCGAGCTCGCGGTACGGCCATGGCGGAAGGCACGGGTGGTGGCAGCGCCGACCGCTGGCTGGCCAGGGAGCCAGGCCGACGGCGGGGAAGGGTGCGTCGCGCCTCGCGGCGCTCGGGAAGGAACTCCATAGGGGCACGAAATACTTGGACGCAGGCACGGCGTGAGCTCCCGAGCTCGGCAATGGCGGCCGACCACGGGGCGCTCACGGTGATGCTTGGCTAGATGGTCAGAGGCATGGAAATGGAAGCGGTGGAGATGGGGAACGCTACTGGGTTGTTGTCTCGGGCTGGGAGGTGCGGGATAGCTCGGGAACGTGCTCGACCTAGCTTCGGTGCCCACGGACGGAACTCGAGCTTGACTCGGTTTCCTCTGCCGAAAATCGTGGAGAGGCTCTGGGGAGGGGAGGGAGAGGTGTGTCTGCGAGAGAGAGGGCTTGGGGTGCTCTTTTATACGCCGGAGAGGAGGAGAGGTAGGTGCTGGCCGTGGCGGCCATTAAATTCATCGATGAGGTCACGGCTTGCGTTCTCCGGCCACAGGGGAGGGATAAGGAGGAGGAGCGGATGGGGAGGCTGAGCTGGAGGTGCAGTAGCGCACGTGGGTGCACTGCTGCAAGAGATAAGGCAGGGGCTAGGGTTTTGCACAGGAGCATGCCGACAGTGGCATGTCTAGAGCACGCCGTGATCGGCATCGTCGCTTTCCCGGCGATTTAGGGCACTAAGAAGAAAAAGGGTCGCGTCACTATGATGTACTACTACTACACACAACATCCAGCAAGAAAAACATCAAATAGGAGCAAAAGGGCAGTGCAAACTTTTGAAAATTTCAAATGCCCTCAAGGTGTTCGATGCAAAGAAAAGGGACTTTCTCTATCCCAATGGAGCTGGGATTTTTGCTGGTGGTGTTCTACTGGTATGTGAATAATGTGGTCCAGTTTCACTCAATTTGGAGAAAGTTTCATGTGTAAACATTTTCGGGTTTCGAAAAGGGCAGAAGGTGTTCGATGGGTGTCCTACAAGAAAAGTTGATCCAAATGATCCCAAATTTCTTGGGGTGGCTTATAATGGGATATGAAACACTTCCTCAGGTGGACAAGATTTATGGTGGAGTGGAAGTAGGGTTTTGGATTAAATGGCCCGGTAGTGGCAGATTTGGTAATTTCCTCAATCTAAAAAGTTGCATAGGTCATGGCGATGTTCATGCATATATGGGATATACATGATGATAGGTGTCTCTGGGATTTTTGGCGGAATTTTATAAGCAAGATAAAGGATAGTTGCTTTGGAGAGGCGAGATACCTTTTTTTGTTTTCTATAGAAAGGCATTAAGGTTTTATAAAGAAAACCCTAATGAACGGATCAAAGGTGATCAGAAATATTCAGAGAATATTTCCGGGGTTGGGACAAGAGAGATACATCAATCACCAAAAGTTCAAATGAGTTTTGATAAAATCCAGAGAAATCCGAGTAAAAGGTTTTCGAAATTTTTAGTTCACCCCTTTTTCAGAAAACCGGTTAGTGAAAATCGGGGTGTTACAGACCTACCCCCCTTAAAAGAATCGCGTCCTCGCGATTTCCAAGGTTAGTGACATACCTTTGATTGACCTGTTGGTCAACCTTATTCCTTGTCCGTTTTCTCTTGATCTTCTCATCTGTCTTGACAGGGTCTTTGATCTTGACTTCAATGCCGTAAGCGTGCTTTTTATTGGGCTTGGGTAACTGAAATCATCATCTGACAGGCTCTTGTCTATCGTCTCAATTTGTACTGACAACACTGCGGTTCTCAAGCTGGGGTCAAGTTGAAATTCTTCGTTGTTCTTCATCCATCCCATAACTCCCGGTTGACCATTGGGTCATTTTGGGATTCACGCGCCAACCGTACCATGTATGTACTTTGATCCTTGGCTGTACTGGTCCATCTTACCATCATTTGCATGAAAGATTTAGGGACTCAATTTTTATGGAACGTGGGTCTTGTCCGGTCTGAAAGGTACCAATCTTATCATACAGTTTTCTCATCACCTAGGCATCTTCTGACGTTGATAGCCTTTCCACAGATCTGACTTCAGCCACTTGATATCCATATCAGGAACTCTGAGAAAGTTGAACGAATCTCACGGATGCTTGGAGTTTTGTGGCACGACTGACAATTTTCTGACGGCAAGCTGACTTTGTTTTGGTGCCACCCAAATTGCGTACTTCCATCTTGGCACCTTTGTGTTCCTCGGGATGAGAGAAATAAGATTTCTTGGCCAAGAGTGACGTATCGATGGCGCCACTTCCATCAATGGCTGTTGCAAATCCTCGAGTATGTGAACTTTTATTTCTGACTTTAGAGCTGAAATTTTTGGACTCTCATTTTCATATTGCCTTATTCCCATCGCGTCTGCGAGAGGTTTGTAACAGACCCATAGACTTCAATATCTTCACAAGGACGGTTGATGGAGATGAGGTCTTCTTGTCCGTTTATTTCTGCTAGCTTCTACTCGACATAACTGGCGAAATCTGAGTAGTCGGTGACCGTATGCCTGTAACCACGCTGGTAGCGAGAGAATTTCTTGACTCGCATACGTATAGGCAATCTAGTTCCTTTTGTTGATTCTGACTGTTACGCAAGCTGAGTAGTTGTTCCAACGTGTAACATGATCATCCGAGAAATTTTTGGTTGCATAGCCGTGCTTTTCCTTGTATTTCTTTGACGCTCGGGCTCAACTTATATTCACATCATTTGAATTTTGTAGTGCTGGTCTAGCTCCAAGGTGAGCCAAAAGTTGATGTATCAATACTGGACCAAACTTCTGAAATTATTCGAGAAGACTGAGTGACTTTTCTGAGATGCTCGAGGTGTCGCGTTCACGTAGGTACATGCTGAATCTTTCTTCCCATGATGGTGGTTGGCATGACGTAGGTTAAATCTCTGTAGCTTGCTCTTTAGAAAGCTTCTGATGTAGGTACCGGTAGTGTTCGTGTTTAGACTGAGCTGTTGTACGTGTGGTATACTGCTGAAATTTCGACGGTCGCGTAGCTTTGTTTCCAGATTAGCAGTGCCTTGAAAATATTCTGCCTCATACTGACATACTTGTACGGGTTGTACTTGCTGAAATCTTGATGGGGCGTGGCTTCCATTGCATAGCCGAGTGGAAGGAGTGATTACCTGCTTCATCGGGAGCATGTGGGCATGATAACCATGATGGCACTCCCACGCTGATCCAAATATTAGAGCACAACTATTTTCCATAGTCCTGACGGTTGCGGGAATATTGGTGATTCCAAAAATGCATTGCTGAAATTCTGGCATATCCTATCGGTGGTGCGAGTTGATGTCAGACTGTCGTCGAGGCATACCTCACTTTATATTTAAGTCCATCTTGGAAAATACTTGAGCTTCACTTCTCATGGCGCGGATATTGCTGATTCTCGAGCATATTAGTTTCAAGAGAACGACGCTGATGATAAATCTTGTACATGGTGTAGTATTTCTTCCATCATGAGGGCTGCTTGTTGGGTAGAAATATCTCTCGTTGTAAAATCTTTGACCGGACAGACGCTTGCTTCGTTTGCACAGAACGAGCTGGATTGGGCATTATATTTCCACTAGTTTGATGCATATGAGTGTCATCGTAATCCAGGCAACCAAGAATATTTCCATATTTGCAAACCTCATTCTGGCGTCCAGCTAATACGTGTCTGCATCAAATAAGTGAAAAGACACAATGGAAATTTCATATACCATACCAATCTCCAGGTTGTTGTTGGCGTCCTCAAGTATATAGTTTGTGGTTGATAGACTGTCGTTGAGTATATTTGGGAAAGACTCGGGCTCATCATACTGACTTTGCTTTGTTCTGATTGACTGGGTGCTGGGTTTCTTGTTCTGGCAGACTGTTGAGCTGTGCTTCCTCCTGTTGGGCTTGGATTACTGAGAGCTGACACAATCTTTTGGTAGAACTCCTGCGGAATTAACACAAGGCGGAAAACAAAACTCGGCAAATTTTTGGAAAACCAAAAAGAATCGAACCATGAAGAAGCAAATAAAATCGCAAAGAACCATAGGCACAAAATCGCCACTCATACTAACCTCGGGTTATGGGGAAAGAGGGAATTCCTAGAAGTTTCACTTGGAAACCAACTATAGAGAGAAAAGATGTACCATGGTTAGCAAGAATGGTGGGGATAACTATGCAGCTGGGATTTGGGTCTTATCTACTAGGTGATGTCGATTACTTCTCATGGAAGAAACCGGCGAGCCTTATGGTGGAAGATTGGACAAGAATCTACTGCACCATACCGTTGTCTGACAATAGCCATGCTGGTTAGGCAAAGATGGGTTAAATCCATCGGGCTCTTTGTCGGGCGCAAGTATGGTTGGGCTTTCCATGCTAGGGTAGTCTACAGCCAGCCTGGTGCTCTGATACCATGTCTGTGACACCCCTCCCTGGCACATATCACTAGAGAGGCAGTCGTCCCGTGCGCCATCCCAAGATAACTGGCCGCACGTCACAACAGTGTAACATAATGGAAATCATTACACAATCAGGCCATCAGTGCTACAAATGGTTTACAAGGCCATCAAGGAATGACGAAATCAATTCCAGCATGGCACGTTACAGAGTTTTAACTGGCAGCGGAAGACATATGAGAGGCTACGGCTTGGAGCGGCTCCACTCCACAGGTTCTGGCTGGGCTACTGATCCTAGCACGCTCTTGCTTCAAATCCTTGCTAAGGGGAAGATGAATCCTCGACAAAACCTGGCCACAATCACAAGGCCCGTGAGTACATTATATGCACTCAGCAAGATCGCCACTCACTACAAACAATCCAACAATCATGCAGCAAGATATATTGGAAATAAAATCTCTACAACATGGCAAGTGTACTCTAGATACATGACATAAAAGTAGCATGGCATTGACAACCAAACATGTCATAAGCAAGCAATGGGGGTATCACCAGTTCAGAGTCCAAGCCAGGTGGGGTTGGATCGTGCACCGGCAATCATACAAAGGGCTTACCTGTGACGAGAAGACGGGTGTACCAAGTGGGTACCAAATAATACACAACATCACCTATGATCACTGCTAGGCCCACTGGCCTCATCATTTCACTCTGGGCACGCACGGTTGATGTGGGCTCTGGCCTAACTATAGGCTTCCCAACGCATCACACCGCCATCCCTAAATCATGGTAACCATCAACAGCTCACGACAATATTCCCTGCATCATCTTATTTGTTCATTTAGTGTAATCAGGTCGTTCATTAATTATTTCAAACAAATCTTAGGTTTAACCTCCGGACATGACGAGGACACACAGTGTGACCGACACTGAACTGTTGTTCCATATCCCAGGAACTAGGCTAGATATCCAGATTTACACTCTCAAGAGGTTGCAATACTTCACTCCTCTAAGTGGATCATTAACAACCGGTACTTTAGGATCACATCCATAAGACGGTCTGATACACTCACTCAACCGTTCACGCCATCAAGACACTCCCTATATAGCCACCGACATAACTATATGCCTTATGCAGAAGTGAATCCGGCACGTCCCCAACCCATGAGCGACGCCTAGCTCCGGAACCTTCGCAAGACTAGCCCCGACCAACTATGATAACCGACTAGACTTGCCAAAAGGGTGGCATCAAAGGAGGCTCAATAGGATTACGTAGGTCAAGGCCCGCCCATGTGAGCGACAGTGGTAGTGCTTTCGATGTTCAGATTAGTGGCACTATGGACTGACCCTATCGAAGTTTGGAGGGTTGTTTCATTTAGTCAAGTTTTATCACAACAAGTCCCAAAACAGAGGATTAGTCCAGCAAAATAATCACGACATCAATATCACATATCAACAACAACAAGGCATTAGCAACATAATACTTGCATGCATAGATAACAACATAACGATAATAATAATACCCGGGTGACTGTGGCGGGAGACTCGGCCGGTGTCACTCGGGGTTTAGTGTTCACAGAATAATAGCATAATGTTTCAAACGGATGACGGTGGCGGGAGACCCGGCCGGTGTCACCGCAAAAGAATGAACCGAAAAGCACTCATAAAAATGAGAGAGCATCCATTCCACTCGAGGGTTACCCCGACGTGGTGTCAGCAATCTTGGCAATAAGAACCAAATGGAAAGTCAGCTCCCAAGCGTCGCAGTCCGGGTGGTCTAAGCCAACCATATTTGACGGAGGGAGAAGGCAAATAACTCTTTTGGCAAATGCCCCCAACTCCGAGGATCATAAGACGACATTCGTCCGCTCCTCACCTCGGCGAAGAAGAAAGAAGCAAACAAAGTCCCGCAAGCGCGAGACGCACAGTTGTAATAATTCCCCCATTCCTTTGACTGAGGCGGTACCACCGGCCATTGTCTCGGGAATGTGAGTGATGCACAGATAAGCAGTTATAAAGTAGTGCAATAATTTAAAAGCCATACGATACACATACAGCAATACAAGGCTCATATAAAATATGGACAGCATACAGACATGCAATGATAATAGCAGACAGACATAGCAATCGAACAGGAGACAGACATAAAATATAACAGTAGACAGACATAACACACGGCATGACATTAAGCAAACAAACAAACATTGCGGGACTGATCGCAGCAAGGGGTTAGCTTGCCTCCGAAGGTCGACACCGTTTGGCTTGGGGGGTCACGGACGTCGCGGTTTAGGGCCTCGGTTTGCCGGTACCGCGGAAAACCTACGCATGCACACCAAGGTGCTGAGCATACAAGTATTTTACAAAAAGGTAAAACTGATACTACTGGATAGAGCTTTTCAAACTAAGAATTTACAAATTTGATTCACTTGAAACGGAGCTACGGATCAAAAGTTACGGCCGTGCGAAGAATAGCTATTCGACGCACGCGCGCGGTGGATAGCTATCCGCCGCTGAAGGCTGGGCTGGTTGCGTCTTCCAGAGAAATACGCGTCCCGAATCGGAAAGCATAAATCACGGAATACGCCTTTGCTTGAGGAAAGCGTAAACCATAGAATACGCGGATCAGATCACTGTAGTCTTTCTTCTAGCTTTCTGCTAGCTTGTTCACGTACGGGAGGAGCTCGGAGATGGCCGACGTCGGCGACGGGCGGCCTGACTGAGCAAGACGCGGACGGAGGCGAGGTCACCGCCTCACCCCGCGCCCCGGAGAGCTCCTTGCTGGCGGGGGCAGCCTCTGCGCACGGCGCCCGCGAGCTCGCGGTACGGCCATGGCGGAAGACACGGGTGGTGGCAGTGCCGACCGCTGGCTGGCCAGGGAGCCAGGCCGACGGCGGGGAAGGGTGCGTCGCGCCTCGCGGCGCTCGGGAAGGAACTCCATAGGGGCACGAAAGACTTGGACGCAGGCACGGCGTGAGCTCCCGAGCTCGGCAATGGCGGCCGACCACGGGGCGCTCACGGTGATGCTTGGCTAGATGGTCAGAGGCATGGAAATGGAAGCGGTGGAGATGGGGAATGCTACTGGGTTGTTGTCTCGGGCTGGGAGGTGCGGGATAGCTCGGGAACGTGCTCGACGTAGCTTCGGTGCCCACGGCCGGAACTCGAGCTTGACTCGGTTTCCTCTGCCGAAAATCGTGGAGAGGCTCTGGGGAGGGGAGGGAGAGGTGTGTCTGCGAGAGAGAGGGCTTGGGGTGCTCTTTTATACGCCGGAGAGGAGGAGAGGTAGGTGCTGGCCGTGGCGGCCATTAAATTCATCGATGAGGTCACGGCTTGCGTTCTCCGGCCACAGGGGAGGGATAAGGAGGAGGAGCGGATGGGGAGGCTGAGCTGGAGGTGCAGTAGCGCACGTGGGTGCACTGTTGCAAGAGATAAGGCAGGGGCTAGTGTTTTGCACAGGAGCATGCTGACAGTGGCATGTCTAGAGCACGCCGTGATCGGCATCGTCGCGTTCCCGGCGATTTAGGGCACTAAGAAGAAAAAGGGTCGTGTCACTATGATGTACTACTACTACACACAACATCCAGCAAGAAAAACATCAAATAGGAGCAAAAGGGCAGTGCAAACTTTTGAAAATTTCAAATGCCCTCAAGGTGTTCGATGCAAAGAAAAGGGACTTTCTCTATCCCAATGGAGCTGGGATTTTTCCTGGTGGTGTTCTACTGGTATGTGAATAATGTGGTCCAGTTTCACTCAATTTGGAGAAAGTTTCATGTGTAAACATTTTCGGGTTTTGAAAAGGGCAGAAGGTGTTCGATGGGTGTCCTACAAGAAAAAGTTGATTCAAATGATCCCAAATTTCTTGGGGTGGCTTATAAGGGGATATGAAACACTTCCTCAGGTGGACAAGATTTATGGTGGAGTGGAAGTAGAGTTCTGGATTAAATGGCCCGGTAGTGGCAGATTTGGTAATTTTCTCAATCTAAAAAGTTGCATAGGTCATGGCGATGTTCATGCACATATGGGATATACATGATGATAGGCGTCTCTGGGATTTTTGGCGGAATTTTATAAGCAAGATAAGTGATAGTTGCTTTGGAGAGGCGAGATACCGTTTTTTTTGTTTTCTATAGAAAGGGCATTAAGGTTTTATAAAGAAAACCCTAATGAACGGAATCAAAGGTGATCAGAAATATTCAGAGAATATTTCCGGGGTTGGGACAAGGAGAGATACATCAATCACCAAAAGTTCAAATGAGTTTTGATAAAATCCAGAGAAATCCGAGTAAAAAGGTTTTCGAAAATTTTTAGTTCACCCCTTTTTCAGAAAAACCGGTTAGTGAAAATTGGGGTGTTACAGTACCCTGGTTGGTGGTAAACACTTTTCATGTTTGGTTCTATGGGTTGGTTAGCCAAGTTTTGTGTTTGGTTGAAGTGGTAAAAAGTGGTTATGGTTAGCCATGGTTTGAGGTGTGGGGTGATATGGTAACCTCCAAGAAAAGCAATACTGAAAATAAAAAGCACACAGACGCTCCAAGAAAAGCACATATGATGTGAAAGAATTAAAATATAGTTTCACTAGAGATGACCTGATAATTTTGACGATGAAGAAGGGGATGCCTTGGGCATCCCCAAGCTTAGACGCTTGAGTCTTCTTGAAATATGCTGGGGAGATCCATGGGAGCCTCCCCAAGCTTAAGCTCTTCACTCTTCTTGATCCTATTATATCATCCTTCTCTCTTGACCCTTGAAAACTTCCGTCACACCAAACTCAAAGTAGATCTCATTAGAGGGTTAGTGCATAATCAAAAATTCACATGTTCTGTAAAGACGCAATATGATTTGTTACTTTAAACATTAGCTACAGCCACTGATGTTATGTGAAGCTCTTCCACCCAAAAAAGAATTTCACTCAACACTAGTAAAAGAGAGAATGCGAAAAATAAAAAGGCATAATCTGTCTAAAACAGAACAGTCCGCAAAGACGAATTTTTTCGAGGCACTTACGACGCTCAGATCGAGAAACTCTGAACTAATGAAAGTTTCAGACATTCATAAAGATTACGCACAAAAAATTTCAGATTTTTTTAACAATCTGGTGATTTTAGGAATTTCGTACAGTGAACAGCAAAAATCTGTTTCTGCGCAGCAATCAAAATTAAGCATCATCTTATCATTAGAGGCTACTCTTGGCACAACAATGCGAGAAAATAAAGATACAAAGGAGTTGCTACAGAAGTAAACAAACTCCTTGACTCAATAAAAGAAAAATTGCAGAAAAATAAAATGGGTTGCCTCCCATAAGCGCTTTTCTTTAACGCCTTTTAGCTAGGCACAAAGCATGCATCAAGTATTACCAAGTGAAGAAGCATTACGCTTAGCTCTCTTACCTTTACCTTTATCTTTAGGAAATACTTGGTTACACATAGGTGAAGAGGAGAAATTCATAGTGCCTTGGCCCACATCTATTATTGCTCCAAAGCGTTTCAACAGGACCTTCCAAGCGTAATTTGTCCTACTCCTGCACATTCAATGACAAGATAATCAATAGATATTGTTATCCCTAAGAGTTTTGTAAATACTCCTTCAGCTACTCCCCTTGGTAATTTAATAGTATTATCACCCAAAGTTATACAATCTTCGCATTTGGAAAGCTCCCAAAGATTTAAGGAATCATAAATATTCTTGGGCATTAAACAGAATTCAGACATAATATCACAGCGAGAATGAAAAGTTTCACCATTTATAACAACTTTTACTGAGGAATCCATCCCGATGGTTCAAAATTTACTGGCACATTATCATAATGTTCACGAATCTGATTATACCCTTCTCTTAGACCAGATATGTTCGTTTCAAGAGCGTTAAGTCTATCGCTTATGCTTGTCAAAGCCAAATCAATTTTAGTGATTGGGGAGCCAGAAATTGTAATCAATTTTTTATAGCATTAAAAGCTTGATCCCCATCATAACGAAGGAAATCTCCTCCTACCACAGCATCTAAAGCATATCTATAGCAAAGAACAAGACCAAAATAAAAGCTACTAAGAAGCAGGCTTAAAGTCATTTTAGGTTCAGTTTTAGCATAGGACTCAGATATTCTAGACCAAGCATCTTTAAAACTCTCCTCACTCCCTTGCTTGAAAGTGAAGATCTCTTCTTCAGGTGACATTACTACTGGAACAGGGCTAGACATGACGACTAACAGAAACAAAACTGAAAATAAACTAAATGCAAGTAACTAATTTTTTTGTGTTTTTGATAATTGAAAGCAAACAAGATAAAATAAAATAAACTAAGCAAGACAAAAACAAAGTAAAGAGATTGGAAGCGTGAAACTCCCCTTGCAGAAGACTGCTGTCTCCCCGGCAACGGCGCCAGAAAAATAGCTGTTGAGGGAGAGCAAACAGTGAGTCTGCTGAAGCGCTTCTACTCCCCGGCAACGGCGCCAGAAAAATAGCTTGATGACGTGAAACACACGTTCGTTGGGAGACCCCAAGAGGAAGGTATGATGTAGTCAGCAGCAAGTTTTCCCTCAGAAAGAAACCAAGGTTATCGAACCAGTAGGAGCAGCAACTCTTCAGAAGGTTGTCAACGGCGCCAGAAAAATAGTGTGTTGATGGGAGTCTGGACTGTTGACGTGGAATCTGCACACAACACAATCAAACTACTTTGCCCCAACGAAACAGTGAGGTTGTCAATCTCACTGGCTTGCTGAAAACAAAGGATTAAACGTATGGTGTGGAAAATGAGTATTAAATTGCAGAGAATGAAAAAGGAACAGTTTGCAGTTTGTGGTTGTTTAATCAGTGTAAAAGAATGGACCGGGGTCCACAGTTCACTAGTGGTGTCTCTCCATAAAAGATAACTAACATGTTGGGTGAACAAATTACAGCTGGGCAATTGACGAATAGTGAGCGCATGACAATGCATATACATGACATGTTGACTACTATGATATTTAATTGGGCATTACGACATAATACATAGATCGTTATCCAACAGCATCTATGACTAATAATCCACCGCCGGGTTGTCATCCGAGTCCCCATTGGTATTAAGTTGCAAGCAACGGATAATTGCATTAAGTAAAGTGCGTAATGTAAACAAACACATATGTCCGTGGACATAGCATCGTTAGGTTATCCCTAGTGGCAACAGCACATCCACAACCTTAGAACTTTCTGTCACTGTCCCAGGTTAAACGGAGACATGAACCCACTATCTAGCATAAATACTCTCTCTTGGAGTTACAAGCATCTACTTGGCCAAAGCATCTACGAGTAACGGAAAGCATGCAAGATCTTAAATAACATATAAGATAGATTGATAATCAACTTGACATAATATTCAATATTCATCGGATCCCAGCAAACACAACATGTAGCATTACAATAATATGATCTTGATCATGTAGGGCAGCTCACAAGATCTAAACATGATGGCACAAAGTGGAGAGACAACCATCTAGCTACTGCTATGGACCCGTAGTCCAAGGATGAACTACTCACGCATCACTCCGGAGGCAGGCATGGCGATGTAGAAGCCTCCGGTGACGATTCCCCTCTCCGGCAGGGTGCCGGGAAGAGGTTCTGAACCCTCCCGAGCTAGGGTTGACGACGGCGGCGTCTCTGGAACTTTTCGTGGATATTTGCTCAGGTACTTAGGGTTTTCGCGTCGGGGGGAATAAGTAGGCGAAAGGGCGGCGGCTGGAGAGGCCCGTGGGGCCCACACCACCCCAGGGCGCGGCAGAGGGGGGCCCCGCGCCCTGGCCAGTGTGGGGCCCACGTGGCTCCTCTCCGTCGCCTCTTTGGTCCGTCAGATGAGTTTCTGGTAAAATAGGGACTCCCGTGTAGTTTCGTCCAATTCCGAGAATATTTCCAGACTAGCTTTTCTGGAATACAAAAACAGCAGAAAACAGGAACTGGCACTTCGGCATCTTGTTAATAGGTTAGTCCCAAAAATATAAAAGTGATATAAAGTAGATGCAAAACATGTAGCAATTGGTATAAAACAAGCATGGAACATCAAAAATTATATATACGTTTGGGACTTATCAATTATTCCAGCAAGTATTGAGGTCATTGGACACTTTTCGACCTAACCCCTCGCGGCGCTCCCCAGGGAGCCGCCGGGGCTCCCCATACCGCGCCTCCCCAGGCCTCCCTCCGCTGATCCATCGAGCCGCCGTTGCCGGCGCTCTCGCCGCGGCAGCGGCGGCCCAGCCGCCACGAGGTGGTCTGTAGGTGGTTGCCTGGAGTTCGGCGGCGGAGTTGCTGGGGCGGTGAAGTTGCCGTGGCTCTGAGCGGCGGTCAGGGCGGCGTCCCTGGCCGGGGTAGAGGCGGAGGTCAACTTTCGGATGCGCGTTCTTTGCCGGCGGCGGGATCTGGGGCTGGGAGGGGTTGGATCCCGAATGAGTGATGGCCTCCTCCTCATCTCCTCCTTGCTGCATGGATTTTTCGGCCGGATCTGAGAGAAGATCGCCCTTGTTTCTGCCGTCTTCTTCCTCGTTGCCGGCCTCACCGGTGGGGTTTGGAGTGGCAGATCCACAGGGTACCGGCGGGTGGCGAGGGGGCTACTTGCTTGGCTTGAATAAAGGTGGTGGTCCTAGGGTTCCAAATCACGCGAAGACGAAGATCTGCTTGACGCCGGTACCTTGATCTGGCAAGAGTGTCGAGTTTCGGAAGGCTCCACCGGTGATCTATCATGGGCTAATGCCTAGAGATTGCTGGATCGGGGGATTCGGTCGCGCCGGAAGGAGCGGCGTGAAGCTCTGCTTCTGTGCCATCATGGGCAAATCCATGGTGTAGTCAGAGGCGGGGAATGGTAGTGGGAGCAACGGTATGGTAGTGGGGGAAACAACACACGTGAAGTTCAAAGTCCTACCTCGCAGGGTGAAAATCTAAGGTCTGGCCTTAATTGGTTGTGCCTGACAATGGTCTTGATGAAGGCATTGTTTTGTAAGGGGGACCATCTTCAGGGTGAAAACCAATGACCTCGGTCGGGTGACGACAGGGCTTGTGCACTGTTTCCTTATTGAAGGTGTTGCTTTTGGAGTGTTTGGACATCAGGTGTTGTCTTGGTGGTGGTTGTGCTGCTGCTGCAAGGACTGTAACTCTACAACGGGACTTTTCTTTTTTGTTTCTTCTTCTTATTGTTTTTCGGCTGTGTGCATCCGTAATACCTTCGTTATTGCGTTGTTGCAGAGGCTGGGTGTAATTGGTATCGGCTTGATATTAATATATACTCTTTATCTAAAAAAAGTATTGGGCATAAGAGAACTCATTTCAGCAAGTATTGTACATAAAATAACTCAGTTCAACAAGTATTATACATAAAATAACTCAGTTCAGCAACATATGGAGGGAAAAAGAAACGAGGGAAACAGATAAGATCGTCGTTCGCGGGCTTTTCGAGAGAGGTGAGCGACCGAAAACTGATTCGCGGGTGATTTTAGCGAGCCCGCCGTGGGTGGTTGGCCTCAACCACGTTTTGCAGGGAATATACCCAAAATATGATTACCCCCACACACCCAACAACACAAACCAAACAGGGGCTAACCACCTAAAAAGTGGCTACCACTAACCACCTGGTGGCTAGCCACCCAACCAAACACACCCTAAATGAGACAGATCAATGTTACAACATTTACGTGGTGGACTTTGTGTCTCAACTATCCATTCTTGTGGCCATCACATGCCCGACAGTACTTTTCACTTTCCTGCCATCATTCACCCATGAGGATATCTGTATTGTTTAAGACCACCCTTCTAAATGAAAGAATAATGTATATGGTCATCCTTTGCCAAGAACTAGAATCCACACAACCTGCAAAAATGATCGCAATGTATAAGAACATTTTTTCGTAAGCTACAATTAATCTACAAGTTTGTGTTGAGCTTAAGTTCACTCATAAGATTAAAGTCAAATCTATGATCCCCACAATTTGTGATGCCAATCTTAATAGTTCGCCCCATGGGGCTTATGGACATGTTTTTAGTAACATTGTGGGTGCCTTGAACCACAGAGACATATGTTGTGCACATGAGCTGACTCAACGATAAGTAATTGACATCTTTAATGGAAATGAAAAAAGAAAAATGAATTGACAATATTTACACATCATAAATTGTACCATGCATGTCAAAAAAAAAATCAAGAATCCACATTCAATCTACAACTCATGAAAAACAACAAATCAGTTAGTGAATAGTCCCATGAATAACACAAGCAAACCATGACCCGCGAGGGGAGATCATTGCTGGTTACTAGGAGTTTGTGGTGCAACCGATGCATCCACTATATCATGAAATTAAATATGGACTAAAACAATATAATAAAACTTGCGGCTGATGTGCCCAATAGGTTTGGTCTGTATGACTCTATGCTCACCTTTTTTTTTAAATTTCGCGATAAGTGTTCTGACGTCAAGTGCACTGGTTGCACCACAAACACTAGTAGTACATGGTTCTAAAGCACTTTTTCTGGGGGGGGGGGGGGGGGGGGGGGGGGGGGGGGGGGGGGGGGGGGGGGGCATTTTCTGTTGCAATAAGCCGTTGAATATCAATATCTCTATGGCCCATCCGGTTGTCCCTTTTGGGCCAAATCTGATTGGGCCTTGTGGAAACTACATATAAAGAAAGGAGCACTAAGAAATGAAATATCACGAGATCGGAGCCTCCTAAATCAAGCTCGGGGCCCATTTGAATAAATAATTATCATTTATATATACTAAAAAAATTGAGGGAGAAAATTGGCTACATTCACCCACATCTCAGATCTTACTAATGCACTTATCATGAAGAAGAAGAAGAAGAAGAAGAAGAAGAAGAAGAAGAAGAAGAAGAAGAAGAAGAAGAAGAGAAGTCAAAAGGTGAATTCAAAAGAAAAATAAATACGAGAAGAAGCCCATAGACGAGAGGGAATCCCACCTAGCTCAGTAGTCGATATCCCTCATGAAGCAAGGCAGCCCCGCTTCATGAATCAAGCTCATGGACCAAAGATGTTATTTTGGCTTTATTAGAATAGACCTTCTCGCCCTACTTTTTACTCCACTAAGGCTCTCGGCCTATATAAGCTACCACATTGGTAATTTCTAACTCATCTCCTATATGAAGAAAGAGCTCTCCCTATGATGATGTGACCTTCTTCTGAGTTGATCCTTTCGTACTTTGAGTGCAGGCGAGATTCCTACGACGGGATTTTCTAGAACTTTAAAATCACGGAAGAAATCAAGACAGGAAGGGTGCTGCGTCTGATCGCACCACCGGGTTGCCGTACTGTGGCACCCGAGGTTGCCCAACGGGACTAGGTCTCTCGCGCTAATTAGTATCCAACGCCCAACAATGTTTTCGTCGTGCAAGCCCTTTACTTTACCGACACCAACGTATGACTTCTCTTTATGTTGTTTGCACAATAACAACATAAATCTTTTTTACTTATTTGTAACTCATTTTTCTTCGCAAAAACATCGATATTTGTACTACACATAAAATTAACCACATACTAATCTGTTAAATATCCAGATACAATATTTCCACTATACAACATCCACCATGGACAATACAGTTGCACTAAGTCTAAATAATATTATACAGCGAAAAAATATGATAGTTTTTTCCCATTTGAGACATTGTCCCTTTTATACCTATGGTAATTCCTCTGGATTATAGAAATTTTTCATGTATTTGTGGACTGATTTGTGCCACTTAGACAAATTGTAGGTATATCTATGTTTTTTTTTGTAGTGTCCATAATTTCTTGGTAGAGGTCTCAAAAGCGTACCATCTGACAATAAACTTGAGAGAGGCTTCCAAAATGTGTGATTGTCTATTTTAGGCGTAAGTACAAAATTCTAGAGTATAAGGTGTTCACGAGGTGTTGGTCATAAAAACTTTGGCATCCCTCGATGCTGTAAGGTAATTGGTTTACCTATTTAACAAAGATTTTGTGTGATGTAATTTACTGGAACTAATACTTCGAGAACTTGCACGAAGCAAGCGCTATATAAAGTACTACAAATATAAGAGGACAAGATAATACTAGTCAAAGGATGGTCGTACCAAATGAATCTCATGCCAAATAAAACATCAAACCCCTATCGATCTAAGTCAATGAGACCCGTAAAAAAAGAAATAATAAATCCCTTATTGGGCTAATAAGTAAAAGACCAAGTTCATGAAAGCCAAGCTTCCATAAAATGGTAAAAAAAAATCCTTTTACCCTAAGGCTTCCTCCCACCAAGGGTGTTGACGGTAATATATGCTAGTGTTTTCCATTAAAACCTTTTGTTGGCATCCCACCAGGGTTATTGGTGGTATTTTGTTCCATTGACATGATCCTGTATAATCCCCCCCCCCCCCCCCCCCCCCCCCCCCCCCCCCCCCCCCCCCCCCCCCATGGGGTCACTTATAATCATCTCACTCGTACGAATCCAGATTTCTTACAAGGCGTGTTAAGAGATTGTCCTCTCAATGGAAGTCCTTCTCACGTCCCTTTTTGAGCGCCAGCGAAAGGTTCCCATTTGAAGCTTGTGTAAAAACCGTGCCCTTGAGGAATTACATCCTAGCTTATTCAATGATTAGCTGTATCTTTTACAACAAAAAGAGTAGGCATGTAATTTTTTATGGAGACGAATTTGTATAAATCTTGATCTTTTTCTTGAGTTTTTTTTTTGCCCCAGCCTCCGCATCAAATTGATGCACATGATCTTTTCTTGAGTATGGCGACACATTACATGGCATGGTACACCCTCCTCCCACATGTTGTTTTTTCACCACAACAACACTCGTTTTTTATATCATTCCCATATATGTGTCTTCATGTTCGTGAATTCAGCATTCCACTTTGTCTTGAAATTATCATGGGTCAAATGGTTCACCTCAACTAGCATGATTACTTCTATTTGTTTTATTACAATCCATAAAAATGCTTAAATGCACATTTTAAAATATAATTGGTTGGAATAGATATGGATAAGAAAGTTATAGACCTATTTTCGCTTTGTTTGATATGCAATTGTGAAAGAATGCACCATTCAATCCCAAAATGAATAGTGACTTGCACCCCTCTTCCCAATTCATCGAAAATAAAATAACTGTAACTTATCAAGATTTATAAATCAATCCATTGATATGTGTAGGAGGATGGTTTTTAGATCCAAGATAATATCACTTCGGAGGATTAAAAGAGAGTTTATTTGTTCTGAAGGAGCTCGGACCAACCGGTGAGGATAAAGATGGTGATGAAGTTACCCGACTTTATTCGTGGTGTGATTAAAAGATCGTACAAGACTATGAGAGATGGATCTCATCGGATTTATAGATGCACCCGACAAGAGTACATGAATCTAAGATCTATGGCTATGGGAACTACGAACACTAGAAGATGCCCAATCGCCCGTGGTGTATGGACACCATCTAGTCATCTACCATAAATTTTGGCGGTTTATTTTGTTTTCGTGGTAGATGCGCACCATCTACCACGAATTTCCAAAACCATGGTCTATGCTCGGCCGGATGCTTGGTATGGCACCGACAGCCATGGTCTACGCGAGTTTTTTGCGGAAAAAATTTGCATTTTCGATTGCGTGTGTGACTTTGACTCTGATCGACACCCCCGCGATCATATGAAGCTAGTGGTTCCAGCTTGTGAGTGACTCAGAATAATGGTGATCGATTATGTTGATTTTTTTTGGTTGCTCCGTTATCAAATGTTGCGCGCGATGCAGGTGTAGCCGGTGGTTTCACCGTGTCAGTGACTCGGATTCTTGGCGATTGATTCTAGTGACTTTTTTCTCGGTTGCTTCGTTACTCAAAGGTGGCGCGTGATGCAGGTGTAGCCGGTGGCTCCACCATGTCAGTGACTCAGAATACCAGTGATCGATTCTGCTGACTTTTTTTTTGTTGCTCGGTTGGTTGAAGGCTGCGCGCGATGGAAGTCTAGCAGGTGGTTCCACCATGTCAGTGTCTCGGGATAATCGTGGTCGATTCTAGCCGAGTTTTTTTCCGGTTGCTCCTGTTACTTGAAGGTTGAGTGATGCAGATCCGTCATAGACCATTACCAAATTAGGAGTGTTTTTCTTACAAAATTATATTTTGTTTTCTCATGGGGCTTGCTAGTTCAGTGCCACGGTTGTCATTAGTCTCATATGGAAGGAAGGTATTAGTACAATACTTACAGCTTGAGAAACCAAGCTCAGGAACCAAGAAATATGTGGGGGGTAAAGATGTGATGTAAAGTAAAAACGAAAAAACAGGAACTCGCTGTGTTGTGTACTTTTGTGTATGTAGTTTTCGTGTTTTCCTACTTTTCCTCTCTATTCTCCATCTTGGGGCGGCGCCTCCACTGCTGCCGGTTGCTCTTCAGCCGCCACGTCTGGCAACACCTCCTGAGAGTCGCTCTTCTTCTTCATGTGATTGTAGCTTCCTTTCTCCATGAAGAGTTGTCCAAAATGGATCTTACAGTACAAGACGCCATTGAGTGCAGCGTAGGAGCAGGTGGTTAGGATGCAGCCCCCGTGGGAGCACTTGAAGCAGCTCTTGTGGTATGACTCGCCCTCCAAAGTCATCTGAATAACATCATCGATTATTAAGTTGGCAGTGTGATTTCATTTGATTTTTCGAACGAAGAAAATAAATGTTCAGTGAATCATTTCACATATTGTTTTACACATGTATTTGATCATTTGGCATTCATCACTTCGATAAGGATGATTGGAGTGCGGGATTTCTGTACCTTTTCGAGCGGGTACACTGTTTTCTGGCAGGCTGTACACTTATCCTGAGTACCGGAGAAGATAGAAGATAGCTTGCTTGGGGCCCTTGACTGTAGTATGGGACAATCGGAATTGCATTGCAAACACATTTATCCAGTTAGCACAGCTGGCATTTGAGAAGAAAAGGGACACTAAAGAAGATATAAGCTTGGCTAATGAAGACAGTTTTGTGTTCCCGCAAAAAAAAAAATGAAGACAGTTTTGTGGAGCTGAGATGTACCAGTTCACCCTTGTCGCCAGATCTGGTACCTGCGTTATGCAACAAATCTCTCACGATGTGTCTTTGTACACATAGCACAGGAACATTTTAACTCGTAATAAAGACAATCACGTAGAGAGCATTATATTACCTGGTGTGAACTTCTTGGAGAAGCTCCCGGTCTCCTTGAAGAGCTGCTCGAAGTGCGTCTTGCAGTAGAGGACGCCGTCCATGGAAGAATAGCTGCACATCTACAGGGCATACCAAAGCACAAAGTTTACCGTGTTGTTACTCACGTTTTTTTTTCAAGGAAGAAAATTGCATTCCTCTGAAGTTTGCCCAGGGCTCTGCGTTACGCATCATGTTAGAGATCAGACGCACGCACATACCGAGAGGATCCCTTTGCAGTGGCTGCATTTGAAGCAGGTCTTGTGGTAGGTGACGCCGTCGGCCGTCAGGAGGTCGATGAAATGGACCGTCTTGTCGCACGCCGTGCACTTGTCCTGCGTGCCGGTGAAAGACATGGTGGTCACGCGCGTAGACGGCGACGCCTCTCTTTTTCTCCAATCGCTCTTCTTCTCCGATCGGGGGATAGGTAAATAGCTAGAGAAGAAGCGCCGAAGCGATGGCTACGGGGCACAGAACGAGAGATCCGGAGCAAACATAGGGGGCGAGGCACTATTCTGGGAGTAGCTCCGCTATTTTTCTATCCTTTGGATTTCCAAATATAATGCATTCTATTAGGGGTAATTTTTTTTTTTTGACGAAAAAGGCAGCGCCATTCTCTATTAATTAAGGAGGAGAATGAATGGTGTTACAAAGAATGGTGTTAAAGGTTCCAGTTAGCAATAAGAAAATCTAGCTAAGTTAGTACAGGTATAAGTACAGGTATAAGGGGATGTCGGCTAATCCGGCGGCATCCACTGGGCAGAAGCCAGCCCAGCATGGCTCCAATCCTTCAGATCTTCAGAAATTATGTCGCAGATTTTCCAGGGGTTGACAGCAACCTTATTGAAGATTCGGTTGTTCCTCTCATTCCACAACCGCCACCAAGTGCAGATTACTACAGAACTGATCTTTGTGCGCACCTCCTTTGTCTATGTGTTTGTGATCGTCCACCACCACTGTTCTAAGCTTGGTTCAGAAGCAGAAGGGGTTCTTGAAGTTATGCCGTACCGAGCGAAGGTGCGTTGCCAGACTTCTCTCGAGAAGGAACATTGTCCAAGCAAATGTAGAGCAGACTCAGAATGAACATGGCATAAGGAGCAGACCGGATTGCAGGCGATCCCTTTCTTTTGCAGGATATTAGCAGTTGAGCAACGCCCCTGGATCGCTAGCCAAGCAAAGAATTGGCACTTGGGCGGTGTTTTAACTTTCCAAATCAGCTGTGTGTGATTGGATAGCCTGCAGGTTAAGAATTGGAAGTGGTAGGCCCATCGCGCGCTATAAACTCCATTGGCTGTCCACTTCCACCGAATTCCATCAGGTGTGCTTGGGTCAAGGTGCAGGTTCAGAAGGGAATCAGCGAGATGCAAGTACTCGGTGAGCACCCGGACAGTTGGGTTTGCCTTGATGCAGTGAATCCACTTGCTTGCAGTCAAAGCTTCTCGCACAGTGAGTTTTGAGCCTTTGTTGTGCTTGAACAAGTGGGGGTATTGGATCTTGGGCGTTGCACCGTTGAGCCAATGATTGTGCCAGAATAGGGTAGTAGCTCCATCGCCGATAATGATTTCAGTGCTTGCAAGGAACATGCTCTTTGTGGTCTTGTCAGAGGGGAAGGGCAGGCCGCGCCAGGGTTTATCCGGCTGCGAGTGGTCTTGCCAAAGCCACCGCAGGTGAAGGGCATGCCCATGCATGGCAAGATTGGTGATCCCTAGTCCTCCATACTCCCTTGGCCTGCAGACAGCGGTCCATCTGACCAGGCACTTGCTGCCTATCGCCGTGCACTCGCCCGTCCAAAGGAACGAGCGTCTGACCCGGTCGAGTAATTTGTCAAGCCACTTTGGCTTAGCAATTGCCAACATCTGGAAGGTGGGGATGGCCGATAGCACCACTTTGACAAGGATAAGTCTGCCCGCAATGGTGATTCATCCGATTTTCCATCCAGAGAATTTACAGATCAGTTTGTCCACGATTGGCTGCAGGTCACTTTTCTTCAGTCTATTAGGGGTAATGAGGCCCGTAAGTTTAGTGTAAAGTCCAGATTGTAAGATAGCACGGGCATGCAAGTTTCTGTTACAAGGTTGACAAATGGTCGGGCTCGCATGACAAAGGAATTAGACAATTAGTGGAGAAAGGGCAGGGAGGAGATTAATAAATATTTCTTCCTCCACCTTAGATAGTCGTCTATGTGAACCTGCAAGTCTTGCGGCACACTAAATCCTAATCCAACTCCAGTGTCCAACTTTGTCCCATGCCAACCGGGTCCAACCCCAGTCGGTTTAGTTTCAGTCGAATCACTCTTAATTAAGTGTGTGATTCCGCATGACGTGACATGAAACACGGCATATGCCACGGGGTGGCTTACTTGAGGGGTAGTGGGCACCTTTTACCTTAGCGAGTCTACCCTAGTTTCATGACCTCGTCATTAACCTTCAAGTCCTTCATGATCGCGGAGATTTTCAAAAATTATGACCTTATGTGGGGTATGGTAAGGGATACAAAGAGGAATATGTCAAATTTATGTTTGACTATATTGCAAGCAGAGCCAAAAGAGCACGTCACATAACAAAATGCTCATTATGAATGTACGATGTTGTGTTATTTTTATGTTTCCGTGGCAGCGCAGGGTACTATGCTAGTTACAATAACTAAAGTGTGTTACTACTGGAAAGTGTCTTTGGCTCCTGGGCTCAGTGCTCCCTTCATTTTAAAATGTTTGATAATAATATTTACGAGTTTCAAAAGTTTCTGAAAAAAATATTCGGATGTAGTCAATGGTGTATCTCACAAATGTGCAAAATATCAATTTCAAATACTTTGTATTATGAGCTACACAAAAATGATAAATTTAGATATTTGAAAATATGCATACTCATATCCGCACTTGTCATTCTTGTATGGCACAAATACAAAGTATTTGAAAATGAATTTTTCCGCGTTACTGCATCCGGATTTTTTCAGATTTTTTTTAAAACTAATAAATATGATTTTCAAAAAAAAATATATATATATATATATATATATATATATATATATAGGAGCATCACTGATTCACTGGACCCCCGGGAGATAAATATCTTCACTCTGATACTACGAGATACTATGCCACCGAGCGAGTACGATTGAAAGAACTACACAACTGGTGCTACTTCATTTACGATAGAAGAACACACCAGTGGGTCCTCCCACCGGCAACAGGGCCACGGTGACAATGCTACCGGTAGGGATGAAAACGGAGCGGATACGGACGGAACTAAGTGGTGCCACATTTGTTTTCATATTTGTTTGCGGAAGCGGAAACGAATACAGAAACCCCGGAAACAAATACGGAAACAAAAATTATCGGAAACAGATATGTACCGAATACGGTGCGAAAACGGAACAGAAAGCGGATGTTTGTCGGATCAAAGCAACCCCTTAAATAATGCACGAAAACTCAATTAAATCAACAAAATTGTCAATTTTCTACGACGAAATAAAATATAACGAGTTATCATGATTATATAATATAGTGTGCATATGCTATCAACTTTGGCAACATTAAGAAACATCTACTATCGTCCTTAACACTAGTGCTACACTGAAATGTCGAACTGGTAACGACTCGAGATGGACATGATATGCGAGTATATATGGCCTAAACACGGTAGCTTCAGATCCTTTTAATTTTATTTATTTATATCATGTAATGTGCCTAAATGTTTCTACTGAAATTACTGTCCCTACTGGATGTGGAAAGCACCGCATAGCAAAAACGGAAAGTTCTGTATTACCGGAAACGGAAAGTTCCGTTTCCGTGGTCATTCCGCCGGAATCTGCTGTTCCGTTTCCATTTCCGCATAAAAGTTTCCGTTTCCGTTTTTTCGCGGAAAAGTCGGAAAGATTCCGCCCCGTTTTCATCCCTAGCTACCGGCACCTTCCTCCGCCGCCAGTTCTCCGGTGTCGTAGTTGATGTCAGTCATGCAATAGCCAGGGTGCACGCTGTCGATGCGCAACGTGTGGAAATTCTTCGCCATTATCCGAGTGTATCCATTGATCAGGGCCTTGGACACCTTGTATGCTAAGTACTCTGCTTCGGCAGGCCATCCATTAGATTTCAGTTTACCATCTTTGTAGTCATTCAGGAACAGTCTTGACATCTCGTCTAGCCTCTCTACTGTCAGATATTCGACGTTGTTCAGTTCCTGCTTGAGGTGCTCGCCACTGAAATACTGGACCAGAAGAATCAAACAACAATACTTTTGAGAAGTTTTTATGTCTGATAACTGTTGGTAACTAATAGTACTAACTCAATACAAGTTTTTACCCCGAGTAAGCCGTAGTTGGACGACACGTTGACAAGTCTTCCATCAGAGGAGGCCTGAAGGAGTGGGAGGAGTGCCTCCGTGACATATTTGGTGCCGAAGTAGTTTATTCTCAAACATTCTTCAGCTTCCTCATAAGTCTCCGAGGAGTGCTGCAGCAACCACTGGAGCCTCTCCATTGCATTCTTGCTTGCAAGCTGCTCGATGCATCCATATGGTCTAGCCTATTACTTCAGATTCGGAAAAGAAACTAACAATAAGGGAAACGCAGACAGTGTTTGTAACTTGGCTGCTCTGACTTGGTTCACTTTATTTTCGAGTTGCGGGAGCTTATAACTTCTGTTAAGATTTCTTCAAATGAAGACGAACCAAATGTGAACTGCAAACTTGGACAGGTCAATGGGCCTACTACATCCTGAAGTGGTGTGGTGGTGTCAATCTCTGCAGTTGCACCTATAACCCCTGCATTGTTGCTCAATAATGCTTGGGTCCGGAAGATAAAGATGGACGAGGACTTCACCATGCAACACGTGCTTGAGTTTGTTGATCTATGGACGAAATTGCACGCTTTCTCTTTTGACGCTTCCATTGAAGACTCTATTGTGTGGAATCTCACGCCGGATGGTGAGTACTCCGCCAAGTCAGCCTACCAAGCGCAATTCTTTGGCACTACCTTCACCGACATGAAGCGGCTTGTTTGGAAAGCTTGGGCGCCTCCCAAGACCAAGCTTTTCGCGTGGCTTGCTCTCCAAAACCGGCTTTGGACGGCCGATCGTCTTGCACGTAGGGGTTGGCAAAATTGTGGTCTTTGTCCTCTTTGCAAGGCGACACCCGAGACGGCGGACCACCTTCTTCTACATTGCCGCTTCACCACTAGAATTTGGTCCCTCTTGAAGGATTGGCTAGGTGTCCCCTTGACCAATCGCTTTGGCCGACGCTCTCTTTCAAGGATTGGTGGCAACAAATGTCCGGCGTTGGGATCCCTAACCGCAAGGCGATGGCCTCCCTTGTCCTCTTAACCTCTTGGGAGATTTGGAATGAGAGAAATGCGAGGGTTTTCCGGAACAAGCACACTTCCTCTCAAGCCATCCTCGCGAAGGTCAAGAACGAGGCGAAGATTTGGGTTCTTGCGGGCGCTAAGCGTTTCGGAGAAATTTTACCGGTAGAGTAGTCCGGTTGTATCTTTAATTCGGTTGTTCTATGTTGTTGTCTCAACTCTCTCTTAATTAATATAAGGGACAAAGCATTTGCCCCATAGTTTCTATAAAAAAAAAATCCATATGAGTAAGCAACTTGTACATGATAACTTCGTAGAGAGACGATACCCACACTTAGCTAAGAACATGGGCATATCCAAAAAAACTCGGGCAGCAGGAGGGAGGAACCCCATGCGCCAATATCCTAAGAAGGAGGAGCTCTAGGCGCGCACAACCGAGGAGCCAGGGGCTCGAGCTCGGGTCGCGGGAGCGCGCACGGAGCGGCCGTGGGCAGCTGCCTAACTGGGCGATGCCACAGTCACCGAAAGGTGAGCGGCCGGAAAATTCGAGCGCACGCAGCCGAAGCTGGGGCTCGAACCCGGGCGGCAGGGCGCGCACACGCAGCCACTGACCACTGAGCTAGCACTCAGTTCTCGCATGGGCATATCCATATATCTTTTCTTTGGGAAAACATAACATTATCTCTGGTCTCTGCATCTAGATGATGCGCGACAAAAAGAGCGTACCAGTATATCTTTTTTTAGTATATCTAGCTTGCCGAACTTATTCTCGATAAACTCAGCCAAACAGGCAGCGCTCGACGGATCACTGATATCCAAGTTGTGATACACCACCTCGGATAACCCGGATGCGTGGAGCCCGCGCGGTGCTTCGGCGCCCCTCGTCTCGTGTCTCGCCGTCAGGACGACGATGACGCCCTTGGAGGCCAGCTGCCTGCATACCTCAAGCCCGATTCCCTTGTTCCCTCCGGTCACAACAGCAACCCTGGACGCAAATCGAACTCTGAATACTGAACATAAATTAACTCTGAATACTTAATTGCACACCTAAACAAAGTAAATAGAGAGTTCAGCGTAGTTGTATGGTTACCTTTTCTCAGAGGTGGCGCTCCTTTCCATTTTCAAGAGCTTCTGCTGCAACACTAATTGGGCATTACAGTAAAAAACACAAATTGGGCTTGATTGGTAATTATCATCAGTTCACCAAGTTCACCAGGTTGCTGTTTATAACAAGGTGACGAAGGCGCTGTAAAAAGAACCAAGGGGAATAGGGGATGGAGGCAGCGTGCAGATGCTTCTCACTGTTTGACAAAGACATCCTTATCACTCACTGACAAAACAAGGTAAGTATTAAACCTTTCGACATTGCATTCATCGGAGCCGGCTGAGTTCTTCATAAGCAGGGCAGACCCAACACTGGCGAACAGGTCTGTCCCACCATGGATAATTTTCTAAGCTTCTATCTACCTTTGTTAGAGCATCTCCAACCGGCTCCCCCAAACCGTCCCCAAAGGTCCGGGCGAACAGCCCGGACCGCATTTGGCCCAAAAACCGCCACCCAACCGTGACCCCCCAAACCGGCCCCAAACGACCGGGCTGACCGGCAGCCCCCAAACCCAGCTCATATGTGGGGTGGGTTTGGGTGGCGCGGACGCGTCCTCCCCGGTGGTCGCTGACAGCGCAGGCCCAGGTGGAGGGAGGCTGACCGGCACCATCAACGTGAGGTGGAATCGCCGGCGAGGCGTCCGAGGCGGCCTCCTCTGATCCCCACCGGTATTTATCCCCATTCCCCCTCCTCCGCTTCGCCACCGCCTCTCCGCCTCCGCACTTCCCCTCCTACTCTTCGCCGCCATCGCCGAGTCCAAGCGGGCGATGGAGACGAATGCGGCGGCCTCGCGCCTCGCCTCTGAGCAAGCACGCCATGTACGCCTCGTGGCGGCGCTGTCCAGGAGCGGCGGCGGCACCTCTGGCTCCAGCGGCGACCCGTACGCCATCTTCGAGCGCCTCCGCCGCCCCGGCGCAGACGAGAAGGGGAAGGGCAAGGCGCCAGAGTGAAGCGCCGCCAACGTATTCGAGCCGCGCCGCCGACTCCGGAGAAACAAAGTTTATTTTGCTAGTTGTAGATGCATATTTTGCTAGTTTGTATATGCCCGGCACCAGAAATGAAGAACTATGAACTGTGATGATTTACGTCGAAATCCTACGTGCATGCTTTGTATGGATTTAGGGGTCCGAGATGGGGGACACTGTTGTAGGAGACCACATTTGGGGGCTGTTCGTTCACTGTCCGCGGACACATCTGGACATATGCGCGGACAGTTTAGGGGCCGAATTTGGGATATCCGACTGTAGATGTTCTTAGAAATGTTAGTTCAAAGACGTCCTATTAGGCAGGGTTATGTTTTACCTAATCCCCGCGCGGCATGCCCACGATAAATAATAGCACGTCACTTGTCATGCTAACTAGTTGATACACCGCGCGTTGCCATGGAATTTTATACTATATATTACTTATCATTCTATATTTGTGATATCGGAAAAAATTCGTTAGTTGCCGCACCGTAATGTAAAATCCTGGCGCCTGAGCCTCCGACTCCTCATCGGAATCCAGGGAGCAAGGCGCCCAGAACCTACCGGCAGAGGGAATGACGCCAGCGGATTCTGGAATTTTGGTCATTGCCGGAGCTTGTTGCTGTAATTGTCTTTTTCGGAGCTTGTAATTGTCTTTTTCGGAGCTTGTTATCAGTTTATCACCATGACCTGGATCTGACCATTCATAAGCATGTCTCGTTTGGCTGCCCCACATGTATTTTCAGAACAGGCTCCACTCGAATGCCCCCCAGCTGAAGTACTTTGGCCGTTCCAGATGTGGCAACGATGTTGCAGCCAAGTTCACGGAACCCACGCCCCATTTCAGCAAGGTGGCGCTTTGTCAGGTCACTGAGGCTAAGGAACACGGTGCCACTTACAGGAAGTTCTGTCCAACAACAATCTGGACCTTGCCAAACGTACCTGAAAATTCAGTCAATGCACATAACCTCTCCAGTGTTGCGCATCTCTGATCCAAGAAGAACGTCACAGACATGGAATTTCTCAAATGGAAGAACAGCCTCCTTGACAGAAACATGCTTACGAATTATTGTACTTCTTTGGTAAACCCAAGCTCTAGCTGATGGCTACTGATGGTTTGGGTCTACTGGTTTGCAGTAAAAAAATTACAGACTTGATATATTTCTTTGCATGTACTGACTAGAGAAAAATTAGATGAGTGAATTGCTGCTAATTTTTTTTAGATAAAGGGAGCTTTATTACTTAAAAAGTTTAAGTATTACACCCAGTCTCTGCATAGCTAAGATGCACACAGCTGCAACAAGTCTGAAGTTCGAAACATAAAAAGACGAATTACATATCATAATGAGAAATTGTAAGATCGCCTATGGTGATGGAGGGCCAATGCGCAAATTATGCTGCCATCCATGTCGGGATAAAAAGTTTCTCGCCGTATCCTCCAGTCTTGTACAGACCTCCATAAATAGGTCTCGATGCCCCACACGTTGTAACTGAGACCACGAACGGAGAGTAGCAGTAGTCCTGTAGATAACATGCATAAGAGAACATTTTTTATCGTTAAACACATTGTCATTCCTACATAGCCATAGCGACCAAATTACGGAAAGCGCTGCCACCCTAATAAGTTGTTTAAATCTATTATCCACCCCATTTAGCCAATTGCCAAAAATATTGGCCACGCTTTTGGGAGGGTAAATAGTAGAACTTATTTGGATGATGGACCATATAGAACTAGCGAATTGACATTCAAAGAATAAGTGTTTAATGGTCTCGTCATGGTGACAGAAGACACACTGTTTACTCCCATGCCAATTGCGTTTTGCAAGGTTGTCCTTAGTAAGGATGATTCCTCGACGTAGATACCACGCAAAAACTTTGTTTTTTAGTGGGATCTTCATCTTCCAGATTTTCTTATGATTATCTACCGGCACATCCGGTTGGATCAGTGCTGTATACATGGAGTCCACTGAGAATTTTCCACTACCATGTAAATTCCACCGAAACTCATCGGTCCCCTGAGTCAAATTGACATCCACTAGACGCTGTTGCAACGTGCCAAGCGACTAGTCTGGGACCAACAAGATTTCTTCTGAACATCACTTGTGGATGATTATCCACCAATACTTGAGCAAGTGAATCACTCTTGTGACGTCCAAGGACTATATTATACAACGCTGGGTATTGTTCACGGAGAGAGGTGGCGCCTAGCCACTTATCCTCCCAGAACCGTACCTCCGATCCATCCTTTATGGAGAAAGAACCATATGGAAAGAAGAATTTCTTCGTCGCCATTAGGCCAGACCAAAAGTGGGAATCACCAGGTTTCGATGACACCTGTGATAACGCTTTTGATCCTAAGTACTTTCTCCTAAGAAGAGTTTGCCACACGCCGTCTTCAGTTAGTAGCTTAAATAGCCACTTACCGAGTAGAGCTCTATTCTTGACCAGTAGGTCATGAATCCCAAGTCCGCCATGGTCCTTGGGGCGGCACACTACCTCCCATTTAGTCAGTCGATACTTCTTTTTTTTCATTATCCCCTTGCCAAAAGAATCTAGACTGAAAGTAATCTAATCGGTGCAAGACTCCTTTTGGTAATTGGAAGAAGGAAATCATATACAGTACCATATTAGTGAGTACTGAATTTATGAGAACCAATCGACCCCCAAGGGATAGTAATTTACCTTTCCAGCTACTTAGTCTTTTTTGTATTCTTTCCTCCACATGTTTCCATTGAGCTAACGTTAGCCTCCTAAAATGAATTGGGATGCCAAGGTAACTAATTGGGAACTGGCCAAGCCCGCAGCCGAAAAGCTCAGCATATTGGGCGGACTCCTCCTGGGTCTCGCCAAAACAAAACACTTCACTTTTATGGAAGTTAATTTTCAGACCGGAAAGTTGCTCGAACGCTGACAATGTTAATTTCAGGTTTCTTGCCTTTTCCATGTCATGTTCCATAAAGAGAATTGTATCGTCAGCGTATTGTAGAATGGACAGCCCGCCATCTACAAGATGCGGCACCACTCCCACAATTTGTCCGTCCAATTTCGCGCGTTCAATGATGATAGCTAGCATATCAGCCACTATATTAAATAGTATTGGTGATAATGGCTCGCCTTGTCTTAAACCTTTTTTCGTCTGGAAGTATCTACCAACATCGTCATTAACTTTGATGGCGACACTTCCACCGGAAACGAAGTTTTGTATCATTGCACGCCACTCAGTCGAAAAACTTTTCATCCTGAGTGTTTGTTGGGGGAATGACCATTTGACTTTATCATAAGCCTTCTCAAAGTCAATTTTTAAAATGACTCCATTGAGTTTCTTCCGATGCATCTCATGAACCGTTTCATGCAATACCACAACACCATCAAGTATGTTGCGCCCTTGCATGAAAGTCGTCTGAGTTGGTCTCACAACATGATCAGCCACCGTATTAAGCCTGAGAGTGACAGTTTTAGTGAATATTTTGAAGCTAACGTTTAGGAGACAGATAGGTCTATATTGCTGGATCCTTTCTGCTCCTTCAACTTTTGGCAACAAAATTATTTCACCAAAATTCAGGCGAAATAGGTCGAGTTGTCCCGCATGCAACACATGGAACATATCGAGCAAGTACGATTTGATTACTTCCCCAAAAGATTGATAAAACTCAGCGGGAAAGCCATCCGAACCTGGTGCTTTGTTGTGTTCCATTTGGAAAACTGCCTTCTTCACCTCCTCCTCCGAGTAGGGGGATGTCAAGTGGCCGTTTTCCTGATCAGAAACTTGCGTAATATCATCCGTTTGGGTTTCATCTAGTGAGAAATTATCTTCACTTGGCTCCCCAAACAGATTTTGATAATACTTCGTGATATAGGATTTTAATTGCTCATGGCCCTCGATCGTACCCTCTTCCTGTACAAGAGAATGAATGAGTTTCTTTCTATGTCTGCCACTGGCAAGACTATGAAAGTATCTCGTATCCGCATCTCCTTCTAAGATAAATTGAGCTTTTGACCGTTGGTACCATTTAATCTCCTCTTCACGAAGAATAGCCGCCATCGCAGCATTAGATTGATTTTTTTGTTCAACCTCATGCGTAGATAACGGCCTAACCTCCGCAATGACCTCTAATTCATCAATAATAGATGATAACCGAAGCTTCTCATTTTTTAACTGTCCAACCATGTGCTTGGCCCAACCCCTCAGGTGTTTGCGCAATGCGCTAATCTTATTGTTCCACCTTTGGATTGGCGTAGACCCAGGCACTGGTCGATCCCACACTGCCTTGTTGCATGCTAATATATTTGCCACTGACTGTTGTGTTTTTGTGTTGATCATTCGCTACTGATTGTTGCATGTTTGTGTTGATTATTTTCATATGGAAGAAGATAGAAAGTAAAAGTTACTTCCAGTAGTAAAACTCTCTATGACCTAATCACCTAAACAATATTCAGTCAAACCATTCCGTACCAACGCACAGAAATAAACATGTACGACAACGATAATGAAAAGAACACTTGTATTTCATACATGTCTTCAAATGAAGGACCCCTGCGGACCCTCATGGAAGAACGCCCCAGTCGGCCCGTCTTCCGGCAGCAGCACTACACTCGTAATGTTGCGCGCGCCCTCCTCAGGATTCAGGATTCCGGAGTTCCTGGTGAGGTCAGTCCTCACATAGCCCGGGTGCGCGCAGTTGACACGCAGCTCTGGGTGCATCTTCGCTAGGATTCTTGAGTACGCGTTCATGGCGGCCTTGGCCACCTTGTACGCCGAGAACTCGGCCGGCCACCCACGCGCCTCCACCGCGCCGGCCTCGAAGTCCTGCAGAAACATGTCCAGCAGCTCGTCCAGTCTCTCCTCTGTTAGGTTATCGATGTCGTTCAGCTCATGCTTCAGCTCCTCGTTTCTGAAAAGCTGCAGCCGCAATGGAATTATGATATCATCTTTTGTTGTTGAGACCTTACTGCAGAGTGTAGTCTATGGTACTTACGTTTAGCAATCCGAAGTCAGACGAAACATTGACGAGTCTTCCATCCGATGAGGATTGGAGCAGGGGCAAGAGAGCTTCTGTTACCCGCTTTGTGCCATAGTAGTTGGTCTGCACGCCCTGTTTTGCAGTTTCGTATGTCTCTCGGACGGTGGTCCACATCCAATCCATTCTCTGATAAGCATCCATGCCATCGAACTGTTGCATGAACACACATAAAGGAATGAAATATGTGCGCACTGTCATGACAAGCCAAACACTGAAAAGTACATGTTGAACTTTACCGTTTCACTACCGGGCATTAAACCATAGACTGGATCAATTACAGGCTCCATCCCACCAATCGCGGCATTATTCACCTGTGAATCGGACTCGTTATCAATCACTTGTGAAGTTGTGAACTTGTGATGCCAAGATTTCAATACAAGAACACTATTTTATTTGCGAGAAAAAGAGTCCAATATTGTAGTTGATCCATCCTCTCATAAAAGCAAGACGGGCAGTTGCTGAAGCTTTGCCCAAAAGCAATTGGGTCGAAGACATTAAGAAGCCAATCTCAGTCAGAGTGTTCAGCCAAGTGCTTGCCTTATGGGAAGAAACCAGAAAATTTCAATTACAGCTGGATAGGCAAGATTGTTAGTTCTGGCTCTGGGAAACAAATTACATCTACTCCACTAGATCGGTTTACAAAGCCCACTTCGGGGGCTCCATCACCTGCAGTTCAGCGGTTTAGCCGACGCGATATGGAAATCTTGGGCGCCCCTTCGATGCAAACTGGCTCTATGATTATTCGTCAGGCAGAGTCTGGACTGCTGATCGCCTTGCTAGAAGTGGTTTGCCCCATAACGATAAATGTGTCTTCTGTAATCTGGTCGAAGAAGACGCGAAGCATATCTGTTCACGGGGTGTGCCGTGGTTCGGATAATTTGGAGTTCAGTCCTGGTCTAGGCAAATCCACAACAGGCCGTTCTTTCGGCTGATCAAAGCCTCAACTCCTGGTGGTCTTCGGCAAGAGATCTCTGTGCAAATCTTAGAAAAGAAAAGGCTCAACACAATCGTGATTCTTACGACCTGGACCATCTGGCAAGAACGTAATGGAAGAGTCTTCAGAAAGGATTCCAGACCTATTCGACAAATCGTCAGTGCAAAGGTTGTTTCCATCTTCCTCCAGATCGAGCGGCTAGTTTTTTGCAAAATGGGGAACGAAGCCCCAGGCCATCCAACAGCTTTTTTTATTGCAAAGTTCAAAGATACAAAGATAACAAACCCGAGGAACCCGAGGCCACATACCTCGCGATAGAAACTCAATCAGACTACCACTAACCCTATGGTATACGACAAACAAAGAGAAAATACACAACTTCTAGGCAGAGTCTTCAAGAAGAAAAAGTCACACGTGCGCCGTTAGTGACTGAGTCTAACCTAAGGTCGACCCGGGATTTTCATCCCCAAAGACGAGGTTTGAGCCACCACCTTCAGCAAGGGCATGACGCAAGTGCGCGTCAACATTGCCAATAATGTTTCCACCGAAGTTTGCAAACTCAAAGTTAAATACTATATGATCATCACCTATCCGGCTAATGATGCATCACTAACCAGATGCCGCTAGAGTAGAAACTGGAAGCCGATGACGCCCCATACCGCCACCCATCCAGCCACTGTTGCACCACCTTAGATTGAGAAGCAACAGGCATAACTTGACACCGTAGTGGTAGAGGAGACGTCGTGCGTAGCACCTGCCAGGATCATGCATAACCTGACGCCTCCGTGCGAGACGCCACATCGCCACCGCCGACCAGGCATGACTTGACAGCTCCCCAAAATTTTCGTGCGTAGCACCTGCTGTGTCGAATCGAACCCGATCAGTCTCCGAGTCGCCCACACGACCCGGAGTCCGCCGCTATGGAAGAAGAGGGGCCGATACCCCGATTCCAGACGCTACAAGGAGCACCCACCGCCACGTCAGCCGCTGTCGTCGCCCATACAACGGCAACCGCCGCCGTGACCGTCAGACCCGGGAACAAGGGCTTGAACCCCTGACGCGCCGCCACCTGTTCAGCTGCGCTCGACCTCCCGACAGGGTGAAAACGGTAGGATTATTGCCGACCGACCGACCGACCGGAGGCTCATGGAAGGCAAAAACGGATTCGGTCGGATAGTTTTCGGATATGGTCACGGATACGGATAGTAATTCACGGATACGGAAAAGGATGTGGTTTTACTAATATCCGTCCGTATCCGAAGATATACCATATTTCACAGTTATATCCGGCAATTATCCGACAACTGGTCATAATTTATGCCATGTATATTTAAATAGTTCATATTATGAGTTCTTTCATACTCAAAATATCAGTACGAACATTTTCCGTTGAGCACAAACTGTTGCAATTATGTGATCGGTTTATGGCGAGTAAGTTGACCCATAATATGTGCTATATTCTCGAAGTGACATCCGACAGAATTTCTATCTGCAACCGGACCGCATTTTCTCCGTATTCGTAACCGGTATGTTCCGACTCCGTATTCATATCCGCACACTATCCGCTCCGATTCCGAATCCGAAAAAAATACGATAACGGACATGGTTTTACTACTATTCGACCGTATCCGCTCCGTTTTCACCCTCCCGTCTCGCCGATGAGTGGCTAGCTGGAGGACCGAGCCTTAGTTTTGAGTACTAGTTAATTTTGGGTTTTGAATCTTTTTTTTAGCTGTTTTGCTTGTCCGCTCGCTCGGTGTTTCTGTTTTTTCTTTCGCCATGGTTTGCCAATCTGTTGGTCTTGTACTGCTGCTTTCGTGGCTATTTCCTCTCATATATTTCACATGCACATTCTCCTGCATGGTTCGAAAAAAAAGAAGAGGAAAACTTACCAGAATATCAAGCTTCCCGAAACGAGTCTTGAGGAAATCGGCCAGCCGAGCGATGCTGGAAGCATCCGTGATTTCCAACTGGTGAAAAATGACATCAGAGTGCCCAAGCTGCTTGATCTGCTCCACCGCCGCCGTTCCCCTCGTCTCGTCCCTGGCTGTCAGAACGACCGTGATGCTTTTGCTCCCGCCAGCTGCTTGCACACCTCTAGCCCGATCCCTTTGCTCCCGCCGGTGACAACAGCAATCCTAGCAACGGCAATCGAACATGGAGATTCGACAGAGCGGTAAAGTTCAGACTATTCAGCAAGGAAAAACATGGAGATTCTGTACCTTGTGTTGGAGGAAATGGGAATGGTTCCTTCCATCCTCAAAGTTCCAGTTCGGAGAGTTGCAGTCACAGATCAAGCCTTCAGAACAGAGTCTCGAGTTTCAAATGGAAGACTTGACAAACTCCCAACTCGGATCCAAATCTTTCAGCTCACGGAGATCAGATCAAAGCCCGATCGATGGAACTTGGAAGGAGTTGGCGAGCCACTCTGACGCGCGGTGGTCGAGCAGTGGAGCTGTCACCTTTCGTAGAGTGGCCGAGTGGGAAGAGATGACTAGATGAGATGCGGAAGCGATAGGGGAAGACGAGGAACTACGGCGGCTACAGGTACACTGCACACATGGTCCCGAACCGAAGCGGCGACGCGTCGTCTACATGCACAACAATCACGAGACTGTCAACAAGGGCTCTCGTTCCTGCACTTTCCCCTCCCTCCTCACTACAGTGCAGAGAGGGCGAATTTCTGGAATCGCCTGCCGCCGCGCTCTCGCCGTCGCAGATCCGTTGGGATCTCTCTCCCCCCGTCCGCTCCGGCGGCGGGTGGGTGGGGGATCCCCGGATCTCCTCATGTATATAGAGTAGGGGTGTGTGGGTTGCCTCCGGCGGCGCTGTGGAGGCGATGGTGCGGTCGGTGGTGTTTTGGCGGCGGCGTCCTTCCTCTCCGGCGGTGGAGCTCCGGTGGAGCTTCGTCGCACAGGCATCGTCCTCGCCGTGCTCGCGGATCCTTGGATCCGCCGTGCGCGGCCTTCTCCTCCAGCTGCTGCGGTGCGGCGGCGCTGGAGCTGCGGTGCTTGTCCAGGGCTGCTCGGGTTCTCCAGCCTCCTCCAGCGACGGATCCGTTGGTGGCCGAGGTGAAGAAGGGAAGCGGTGCCAGGGGGGCGTCTCCCTGCGTGTTCATCGACAACAAGTTCGTCGCGGCGCGGCGGGCAGGCTTGGAGGCGTCTCTCAAGGGTCGAAAAGTTGCCCAGGCAGTGGCAAGGTGGCTTGCTGGCCTTCGTCTTCGTCGCCGGCGGAGCTGCGGCTCGCGATGCTGGCTCTGGATCTTCCTCCTCGTATGTATGTTCTTCGTTTTCTTCGATCTGTGTA
The DNA here is from genome assembly GCA_947311845.1 of Poa pratensis. Taxonomy (NCBI): domain Eukaryota; kingdom Viridiplantae; phylum Streptophyta; class Magnoliopsida; order Poales; family Poaceae; genus Poa; species Poa pratensis. Next base: position 42,475,075 of record CAMZMU010000046.1, on the reverse strand, counting down.
CTTTGTATGTGGATGTTTGGTGAATATATGAGGGTGTTGGATGTGTGCAAAAAAAAAAAAGGGCTCTCGTTCCTATCTCTTTCTACAGTAGAGAAGAGGCGAACCGAGGGCGACCAAACTTCCCGCCGGGGATTCCGCCGTCCTCTTCTTCTCCGGTGGCCTGGTGCCGTCGGGAAGGGGAGGGAGGTTGAATCTTCGGCCGGATCTGTGTACAGATAGTTAGGTTTTAGCTATTCTGTTGTTGTGTGCGGGGTGGTGTTCGGTCTGTGCCGCCGCCGCCGCCTGTGTTGCTTCGGTTCTTCGACTCGTCGTTGCTCTGCTATGACGGCGCGGAGATGCGGAGCCAAGTTGTCTAGCCAGGGTCGCCGCGCGCGGCGACGGCCCTGTTATGGACTTTTGTTTCTTCCTCTTGGTCGCGTCTTGCCGACGTCCCCTCCGGCGCCAGTGGGAGAGAGGGAGAAGGTATGCCGGAGCCTCAGTCGCCGGTCTGCTTTGGCTGGCGAGGATCTGGAGGATTTTGGCGTCCGTGCTGGTTCGATGGTTCGTGGATGGCGGATCTGGGTCTGCTTCTCGCCGGCGGCGACGGGAGAGGCCGGATCTGATGGTCGATGTTCTGCTCGGGGCACGTCCCCGCCCCACACGCCACAGTGATAGGTGGGTACCCTGTGTACTCTTCTCGGGGTCTTCAAAGCCATTCGGCGATGGAGCTGCTTCGGCCTTGGGTTTGCTGGTGGTTGCTCCTCTTCCTCGCGGCGTCTCGGCGTCGGAGAAGATGGGTGCTTCCGTGCTGGTGGAGCAGAGAGCTCGGAGGACTTCGGTGTAATTTCGATTTCTTTCGGGGTTCTTTCTGTAATTTGTACGGCGTGTCGGATCCTTCTGGATCGATCTGTTGTTTCCGTATGTACGTATTTTGTACTCCGTATGCTACTGGCTTAATATATACGTATGTACTATCAAAAAAAAATCACGAGACTGTCGACCAGTACAATAACGAAATAATTGCGCATCTTGCAGCGCCGCGCTGGCTGTTCCAAACATATATGGCAAATAGTGTGTTTTGACTTTCGAGCTACAGTGATACTGGATTGGTACATAATTTTTTTTTTAAATTCCGGATGTCCATAATGGTGTATAACACAAAACTGCAAAATATCAAATTAAAATACTTTATATTCTGAGCTACATAAAAATGATAAATTCTGGTAAATTTGGAGATTTGAAAATATGTATACTCAGATCCACAATTTAGCATTTTTTTTTAGCTCGAATATAAAGTATTTGAAGTTTATTTTTTACACGTTTGTGAAATACACCATTGGCTATATCCGAGATTTTTTCAAAAAAAAATTAAAACTAGTAAATATTATTTTTCAATTTTTTAATACTAGCTGGATCGTTAAAACTCGGAAGTACGAAATCTCCACTCCCCAACTGAGTCATTCTAATATTGAAACCACAATACCGCTCTCAAAGTCTCAATCTTCATCACATAGAAAAAGTCTATGCTTGCTCTAAGCAAGTATCAATCACAAATATATCGAAGACTTTTGAAGACTTCCGAGATCTCAGATGTGCATTAAAACAATATTACAAGATTAAGAATTAATGTATAAGGTGTAAGGGAATTATAACTGTAGGAGATGAAGACTCCTACCGAAGAGTATATATACCGAAGACCTCCATCCAAACGGGATATCGTTCATCTGACACGTCTCTGTCACCTCTGCATTCACCAAAGCCTAACATTCGTAGTTTCTATATTCTAAAGCCTAGATTCATCCTCTCTTGTTGAGCGAATCTATAATCTCGACGAGATCATTCTATAGCCAATAGTTGTAGGATCTTGTGGTCATACCATGAATGGAGTATGAGAGAACTTCAGCTCCATCGTTTTATATCTAGCCCTGTTGACATGTCAACCAAACAAACAAGGTCAGTTAGGTTCACCGAGATGAGATTACCGTAGAACCGAAAAACCATGCTTCGACAATTAGCTATTATCAGAGCTCAATCTGGCTGGAATGGACTAGCAGCTCATGTTTGTCACGGAACAAAGCAGCGTGGCTGCTGGCACTTTGTCCCGATCGGAAGAGCGAAAATCATGGAGTGTTCGGTTGCCGAACGGGCCCTTAGAATGCCGCCAACCTTCCGATTGAATATAGTTTGAACGACCGCCATCAACCGAATGCACCCACAATGCATATGACCCGATGGTCGGGTGAGAGGAGAAAGGACTAAAGATAGAAATTGATGAAAACTTGGCACATAATTGAAATTAGCAGGCAAATATACATGGTAAATTACAATTTGTACTCCTCCGATCCATATTAACTGTCACCGAATCGGATATATTTAGACTAGTGAATATGTCCAAATTCAGTCAATATTCAGCAACAACTAATATTAATCGGAGAGGGTACTGCGTGTCTTCAGACGAAAGACGCCTGTGATCCCTCGTGGAAGTACGCACCGGTCGGCCCTTCTTTTGGCAGCAACACCACGCTGGTGACGTTGTGTGCGCCTTCTTCTGGAGTCAGGATCCCTGAGTTCCTGGTGATGTCGGTCCTCACATAGCCTGGGTGCGGGCAGTTGATACGTAGCTCCGGGTGCCTCTTCGCCAGGATCCTCGAGTACGCGTTTAGGGCGGCCTTGGCCACCATGTACGCCGAGGACTCCGCCGGCCACCCGCGCTGATCCAAGGCGCCGGCCTCGAAGTCTTTTAGGAACATGTCCAACAGCTCATCCAGCCTCTCCTCCGTCAGGCTGTCAATATTGTTCAGCTCCTGCTTCAGCTCTTCGTTTCTAAAGAACTGCGCCCGCAAAGAAAAATGTTCCTGTGGATTTAGGTTCTCTTTTTCTTTGTGAGGAAGTTATTCTAGTGTTTGATCTTACGCTTAGCAATCCGAAGATGGAGGAGACATTGACGATTCTTCCGTCTGATGATAACTGGAGCAGCGGTAGGAGAGCCTTGGTTACCCGCTTTGTGCGGTAGTAATTGGTCTGCACGCCCTGTTTTGCAGCTTCGTACGTCTGTCGGCAAGTGGTAAGCATCCAATCCATTTTCTGATAAGCATCCATACCATCGAACTGTTGCATGAACACACATAAAAAGAATGAAATATGTTCAGCGTCGTGGGAAGCCAAACACTGAAAAGTACTCCCTCCGATCGGTATTGATTGTCGTCAGTACTGTAGGGTAGTACATGTTGAAATTTACCGTTTCATCGCCGGGCATTAAACCATACAGTGGATCAATCACAGGCTCAATCCCATCAATCGCAGCATTATTCACCTGTGAATCGGAGTCGTTATCAGTTTTTGGGCAGAAGGCTCGAAGAGGCCGGCTTTAAATTAATAAAATACCACACACGCGTATGCTTTCTTAAAGCAGGGTTGTTGCCTTTTCTCTAAAATAAAACACCACACGGCCACGAGTCAGTTTTTAGATAGAAGGCTTAAAGAGCATGGCTTTAAATTAACTAGATTCGAACGGCGCGGCCCGCCGCGCACCGCTTGTTTCTTCTTTGAATTTCTTGCCCGTGGTTTCGATCATTTATACAGACCACTAAAACGACATTTATATTCATATGAACTTGATCATATTATACAGATTTAAAAGGCATCTTGCAGATCATATAAAATGAGTAATAAGAATATTATAAGATCAAACCCTTAAACAATAGAAACTGAAGGTATGCTGAAGCACATGTAGTTTAGGTTTTGGAATTTCCAGAATACATAAGTTTTGATTCCATGGAAATAAATACATATGCCTTCTAGAACACCTGATGAGTTTTGTGAGCTCAACAATGATTCTAAGTGGCAGAGGTAGCTGGCCTCAACAGCACTAACAATGAGACATGGATGGTATAACCAAAATATCACCTTGCAAAGTTTCTGATGCAGTCATGTACTTAGACGATGATCAGTCAAAATAAGTCCCAGTGAGTTTCACATAACAAACTGAACTTCCAAAAGGCATAGGCGTCTGGTCTTAAAAGCGTTATTTACAATGAGACGTTTGGCACCGAGCTCATTGATGATGACATGAGCTGAATCTAAACCTACGGGTCGCTGGGAGAGTCACGAAGTACATGCAGTTTAAGCATGTTCTACTGGTGTGGAGCATCACCATTTAGCCCCCTGAGACCTATAAAGGAGGAGCATTGACACAATATTAGGTGTTGAGGAATAAATGTTGGAACTGTAAGATGCATGTGCTTAAACTGGAGTACCTACCATCAAGCACCAGTTTGCGTTTTTTACGATTGATAGCCGTGGCGACAGGTCCCGGCTTGTAATTGTTCCCTATGAACATAGTACGATACATTACTTGTAAAAAAATGCAGTATAAGAGAACAAAGTAACTTAATATGTTAGTTATCTAGAACCACACCTAGCAGTGTCTTTATTGCCCCCCTTCACAGGTAAATAAACAAAACAGTGGTAATTGGGTTAGGACAACAGACAGGAGTATTAACACTCTGAAAAAATAGAATAAGAATGATCGTCAAACGGTTTACCCAGCAGATGTCTCCTCATTGATCCTATTCCTATGTTTCCTCTCAACAGCATTCTGGAACATTGAAATGAAGATTATAAGAAGCGATAACACCTGTCGTTAAGGAGCAGATTATTTTCTCTCTTAAGCAGAACTTATGGACGAAGTTTTGTGTCTGACCTTACAAAAAGCATCAGCGCGTTCAACAGACATGGCAAATGCTTGGTCTAGGGCTTCCATAACATGTAGACTGTAAGAATCAGGGTTAGTCGGTGTATTGTTGACCTGATTAGAAGGACCAGGTTCGGTGGTAGATGAATTTTGGACAGAAGGGGCAGGCTTGAGCATTGGGGTGTCTATGTCCCAAGACGTGGCAGGAATAATAGTGTCAAGCGAAGATAGCGGACGAATCCTTGGGAAAACAGCTTCAACCTTACGGACCGAGAATGTAGTTCGTGGCTTAAGAAAACTTTCCCGGGTCACTGCTACAACAAACCTGTATCTATTACCGAGCCTCATAGAAACCTCCGGTGGTGGGAAGTGTACCCGGGCTGCAGCAATCGCATCATTCACTATATGAGGTCCAACTGACTGATTGTCTCGTATCAACTGGTGAATACTACTTCCAATAACTTGTTCAGCGAGTCTTCCAAGCAGGGTGAATTCATCTTCACCCGTTTGATCATAACCAATGACTGTTAGAGAGTACCTACAAAGTAATGTCATGTTGTTTATTATGTCGGTTTATACCATACAAACCAAAGAGGTATAGCAAGCGGAAATCAAACTAATATAATGGGAGTTTAAACCATTGGCCACTTACCCAATGCTTGCAGTTGTTGATGGGCATCTTGAATCACTACAAATATATGTGTCTTCATCTACAGCGGTTGGCCTAGCTAAACGGCGGAAAGGTGACAGAATGTGTACCACCACCGTTTGTTGGGGTAAACCCTCGATAACGTGACGGTGCACCTGAACTGAAATTCCTGCGAATTGAGACTGGATTAACCATCTGTTCACGCAGAAAATTTCTAGAAGCTAAAATGATCTCTTTTATAGAGGGAGTATTACCTTGTTCTCAAAGAAGTTGAACGCAGCCATCTGAGACACATTTTTTTTAGGCCAGTCGTTGCCAACCTGAGTTCAGCGAGGAAGGAGAAGCGGGAGTGGAGCATTGGTAATGGGCTGAACAGCAACGTCCAAACTGTATGCGAAGGTACCAATTTAGGCCGAGTATATGGATAGGTAAATGAACTATTATATGTGGAACATCCTAAGTTCTACGATTTGAATACCTTGCGTGGAATATATTTATGTCTACGATATCTTCATTAATGTACCATGAACAGGCAGCCATACCAGCCAGACCCCTTTCACCTACACAGTAATAAGAAAGAAAAGTAGAGGTGCTAAATAAAAAATGACATCTTGTTAGTAGAAGCACATAATTGAAAGAAAAAGAAGTACCATCATATTCCTGGGAGGTGGTTCCAACAAAGATCGCAACAGCCGATTCCGTTTGACCAAGGGCACGAATAGTATTCCCATTGAAACGTAATGCACAATTACCCCACAGGACAATTTTTATCTTATGGCCACTGCAGTCAGAAGAAGATATAAATTAACTGAAAGCCTTAACTTGAAATCTACAAAGCAAGCAGCATAACATATCTGACAGCACACACCTAAGATCTCTGAGATGCACATGTCGTTTAATCATAACACCATTATGTTGTGGAAGGTTAAAGGACTGAATATCAGAGACTCCGCAGATGGTACCGATAACATCTACATTGTAAGTAAGATGTGGTCATAAATTTCATAGATATAGAGCATAATTGATGTATGTAAAAGTAATTTTACATCGACATACCGACTAAACATCCTGGCTCTACGGTTGGAACAGGTAAGCTTTTGAACGGTGTTAATGAGTACGACCATTCTGGTAAGGCATTTGCTAAGTCTCCTTTCAACTGAACTACTGTCGAGCATGTAATCTTAATAGCAAACGGGGCATCAACCGGCCTCATGACTTCCTGTCTTTTTACCAGCAGAAACTTGCTGATCTCGTACACATTTTGTTCATGAAGAACATCAATAAACTGATGGAAGAAACCATCTGGCACAATCGCGTGCAAAGCGTCGGCCTATACCAAAGCTTAACGTCAGTCAAACATCTTTTTTCCAGAGTAGTATAATGGTGTCGGTAAAACGGTGTTCGGAGAATGTACCTGGCCGTCGACAAGCAGCATGTGCATATCCTTAATGGGTCCTTCATCAGTGCCACCGCGATGGTTCCAAAGACGTGTCACGCGATCACAAATGATTTCATCGGCAATAGGCGAAGAGAGAGTGCGGAGTGGAGTGTACTTTTCCATCTAGGCAAGAAAGGCAGATACAATGGTTATTCAAAAGTGAGTAAGGGAGGCGTAATAGTGTCCTAGCACGAACGAACTGCGTAACAATGCGAAAGAATGAGATTAGATCCAAGAAAAAGTGGATACCTCGAATCGTAATGGAATTGGATATTGCCTGACGTTCGGTGATTAGATCTGACCAAAGGTAGAAAAGTTCCGTGTGCCCATGAGGTGTTGCGGTGGGTGCGGCGGCGACTCTGCTGTGACTTTGCTGGAGTGGGGAACGGAGGAAGAAGAAAACGAAGCTAGGTTAAAGAAGCTCGTAAATAGTAAAACTCACAGGCGGGCCTATTTCGAAGATGAGCACAGCCAGCCAGCCCACCTAGTGGGCCAGAGGTAGTCTATGGGCCGTCTGTACCAGGTAATTTGAGTTTTTTTTGTCACAGTATTTATGTTATAACAAAATCAATTTGGTCACAGTAATTGTTTTCCTTTCGTAAGAATTCGGTTTTAGAGTAAGTCATCTCTCTTTTGCTGACTGCTTTTGGTGATAGGTACATTGGTGTTGGATAAATTGAACATGATAGGTGTCAATCAAGATTTTGGACAAATTAAACGTGCTAGGTCTCAACTTCATACTGGTACCTGGTCGTGTGAGACTCGCCAAATAATCTATGGTTAACGGGTCTTATGTACTTTTCTTCAGGCACATGGAGTCGCACATCTTCTATGAAAGACTGAAACTTTAGTTCTATATAGAGCGATGCCGAGCCTTTTGCAATTCTATCGAATATTGCATTCGTTTACAAAAAAAAGTTAATTAGAACATGATAAGATCTTATTAAATCTTAACCATATTTACAGATAGATAAATAATACACAGCATTCTCAAACATAAGAATGAAAACATTGTAGCAAGAAGATAACCTAAGAGTCTGTTCACACATAAGTTTCATCAGCACGAATTACATAGCCAAGATGATGCTAGAACCAGACCAACATTATTATTGGGAGTTTGGAGGCGAGCACACATGGGCAGCTTGGATTGGAAAAGTAAGAAAGCCTATAACATAAGATGGCTCTATAAGAGACGCATCTAGGTGCACATATTACAAACACGCTGACACAGTACCAAATACATAAATTCTGATAAGATCACTGATCCAACGTGGGGAGGGAGTCCTGATCTCAATCACCTGATGAGTTTCATGAAACTAACAACAACTCCAGAATATAAAGGTAGCTGGTCTCAACAGCGTTAACAATGAGACAAAGCAACCAAGACTTGGAAGGCCTAACCAAAATCTAACCGAGCAGGGTCTGTCGAGGCAGTCACGGACATAAGCTTTGTACAGGCAAAATAGGTCTTAGCTGCAGGAACGAAGTTCACAATTAATGGAGGGAACCCTAAAGTACTGAATCAACAAAAGGCATGGTTTGGTTGGACCTTAAGAAGCAGCATCGCTGCACGATTACTTAGTGTTTGTTTTCTTCGCTAGAGAACCACCCCCAGATTTCGGCCTGTGCCTAAAGTGAAAAGGGAAGAAGAGGTCACTATTAAACATGAACAGAGGATAAATGATAGCTCAAATATCAAATAGTTTCTGCAACGGTGATCCTAAAAGTACCTGGTGGTCTCAGATGAATCAACGGGAGTTGTTGCTTCAGTCACGGGCAGGGCTGCCTCGGTTTTGGACTCCACTTCAGAAGGTTCAGCTACCGTGTTATCAGCAACAATCATTTTCAGCTTGCTTTCAGTTACGTCTGGGCTGTTGATATTCTCAGAGACTTTACTGAGAACACTTGGTTCTGTAGACTTTAGCTGATCCTTCACAACTGTTCCATCAACAACTGGCAGGGTTGGAACCTCATCCGTGCGAGCTAGCAAGTCCTGGATAATGGTACAAATGTATACATTGGTAACCATGTCCAACAAACAGTGAAAGAAACCATACAGAAGGTCTATTCGATAATGATAATCCAAACTGATTTAAGAGATATGCTACCAGTACTTGACAGATCAGAGTGTAAAATCCAAAACTTCAGAATTCATAGCATGATCATGCAACTTGCTATCTTGTTGTTAACAGCCAACAGGGGCACAGTTTATGTGTGTAGCTAGTTCGTTCATGTTAATAAACTGAGTGAAGTAGGTCAAGTTCAAGCACCTGTTCATTCTGAAGGTCATGGCCATCTTGAACGAATAGTTTTTTTCGGGCAGCTGCAATGGGTGAAGCACCCTTGTTCCTGCACAAATAAGTCCCGAGATGCCATCAGGGAAGAGTGCACTAAATCATAGGGATAAACTCTAGGAGACGATATAAGTACCTAAGACTTGGAAGCTTGTTCACAGAAGGAGGGGCTTTCTCAGGTGATTGAATATAGCCAGACTGGTGCAATGGCAGGAAAGAAATGTCAGAGATGCAAAATCCGAACCAAATAAACATGTAGATTGAAAACCTAGCGTTCCACAAAGAAAAGCTGTAACTAACATTTGTTTCGTATGATTCTTGTAGTGCAGAAACAGCGCTTGATGGAGAACGGGCTCCACCCGGTGACCCAATCATCAGACAAGACTGGCCAGCTGGTGACTGACTTGAGGATCCAGCCCCTAATGCAAATTTGTGCCTTAGAGCGGATGAATGCGGCTGTTTCCCAAAGTTAGTATCGATCCTATGGACTTGGTAGGATGGTCTTGCTGATTCAGACTCAAAGCTTTTAGATGTCACTTGCACAACAAATCTGTACTTGGTGGAAACAACAGCAGCTAGCTCCTTTGGAATTGAAACATCTCCCCTTGTGGAATTCAAGATATCTTCAAGAGGGGTACTACTGGAGTGACCAGCACGTAGAATGCTAAGGAGGGGTTTGCCAATGATCTCTTTGCCAACTCGGTCGAAGAACACAAGCTCAACCTCATCTTGACCATCACCACCAATAAAGCAAACTCGATACCTGTTAAACATAGGAGAAGGCATCAATAACTCTGACGGAAACCTGGGGCACAAATTAAAACAACATCAGACTTACCTTGGTGATGCACCAACAGAACCACACCCTGGATCAGAGCACTTATACACAGCCCCATATGGAACGGCTGATTTATGACACGTGTTGCAAGAAAAGAACCACCACCTTTGTAAAGGACTAAGCTTCAAGATCGTGACAGTGCAGAAGAATTTGGTTTGCTGAAAAGAGAGGTCAATTAGAAGGATGAGTATTAAAAAAACACAGAAAGGATGGAAGTAGGACGTGACAACGTAGAGGTGTAATATAGAGGTGTCACAAAGCATACCTCATGGCGCCAGATGTCAAGATCTATGAGCTCACCCACAGTTTTAGTTTCAAGATCAACCTGGGCTGCTATCTCGGCAGCGGTTTGGTTTGGAAGTAAGATGGCTTCCACCTCAGGGATCTCGTCTTTCAGTCTAGAGACAAAGAACAGAGACAAAGAATGAACATTTTGTATAAAGCACAGAAGTGTTGGCAGGTGGACTAAAGCATGTAAAGGAGTCCAAACTAACCTTGTATGTATTGTATTTATCTCTGGCAGATCTTCGTTTATGTACCAACGGCACGCAGAACTACCACTTAATCCCTTATGGCCTATCAAGGAGGAACAGGGACATAATATCAGTTTTGGAGCAGTAAAGCGAGGAGTGGCTAGTTCAAAGAGCATGAACCAGTGTACGGACCTTCGTATCTTTTGACCAGAGTACCAACAAAGATGGCTATCATCGGGCTTTCCTTGCTAGTCTGAAGAACCCAGTCACCCTCGAAAGCTATAGCTCTTTCACCCCATAACACAATGCTGATTTGATGCCCACTGGTATGAACAGGTACTGTTAGTATGTGGAACAAATAATTCTAAACAGAGGCTGTTAATATCTGGACAAAATTAATAAACTTGCGGAAAGAATAGTTCAGATGTAGCTTTTCCTTTATCAATTAGAAAGGACGACTAAAATCTCATGCCAAACCAACCATTTCATCAAATAAATATGTGGTTCAAATATATATTCCATCAGACAAACTACTGTCGCTATTATAAGGAGGATCAAATTACAGACAGCCAACTAACTGGTCCTAAGTAGAATCCAGAGACTACTGCAGTTTGCAATAAGTTTGTGGACAACTGTATAAACCAGACTACTACTTATTTTATCCAGAAATGGATCCTGTGCAGTAACCGGAATCCATCAGCACCGTTATTCCAGTTCAAGACATTAAGAAAACGAAGATAACAGGCGTATGTAACAAAATTATATTATGTTTGCGAACTAAGGCTGCAAATTCCAACCAAGCGAAGCAACTGTCCCATGAGTTGCACATATCCAATGTAAGCGAAAAGGATAACTGAATCTAAACAGAACGAACTAACTGTGTTGACACACAAAAAAAAGATCTCACAGGTAGGCTAATTGTATTGATATAAAAAAGAACCGGGAGAGCAAGTACATACGAAAGATCCGATAGGTATATGATTCTCTTAGTGGAAGGATCCGCACGGCTGGCAGAATGGTACTGAGTAGCCTGCGATACACCTGTTATTATACCAGCGACATCTGCATAATAACAATAAAGAGTAACAATATAAGAAGGAATGAGCGTATTGAGTAGCAGCCAAAGAAACTGTACAACAGGAATGATAAAGGCTTAGGAAGTACCCGTGAAACGATTAGGACGATCAGTAGGGTTTGTGAGTTCGGTGATGGGAGTCAAAGAGTAGGTGCAGAATGGGAATTCCTCCTGAACATTTAACTTTTCCTGGACACATGTGTATCGACCAAACTTAATCATCCAAGTACCTTCGACTGGCCTAAACTGGGTCTTGTTTGGATAGACAACGAATTGTGTAAATTCATAGATCTTTCCTTCTTCAATGAGTTTCATATACTTTTGTACGCATTCAGTGGGAATCTCTGCATACATGTGATTTCCCTGCACACGTAAAAGAACAACATATTGTTTAAGCAGAAAGAACCGAAGTAAAAGCACGTCACAAAATAATAAGCAGACGTGGTAAACTAATTATAACCTGCGCATCAATCAGCACCATATCAGTATGCTGGATAGGACCATTATCAGTGCCTCCACGGTGGTGCCAGTGGCGTGACACGTACACACAAACAGTCCAGTGCTTGCCGCGGGAAAGCTCAGCAAGCGTACTGATCGGCATCTGGATAAACAGAAGATAACGGCATGAGTCAGTAAACAAAACAGTAAGTAGCAGGTCATACAAAATACCAAGGTAAGTACCACTAAAGAGGCAGCCTTTCCCAAAACAGCGGTAAACATGAAAACATCAATTGGCATAGAGAGGGATATATAAACCAGCATGATAATCCGGACAAAATGAACTTGTAAGACAAAAGGCTATCTGAACAACTATATATAATTTTAAACGCACACAAAAGACAACAAAATACAGTGACCAAAATGAGATACGGACAGGGTATCAAAGGGACTCCACAGTTCGGAAGACCTCAGGATAAACAATATTCTGGGTCTCCGAACCACACGTGCCATCAGCGTTCTCAATTAGTATTTTCAGGGATTTCCTAGACTTTACACGGGACACGGCAACATACAACTGACCATGCGAGAAAACAGGCTGTTTTAGATATATGCCAACATAAGTCAAGGTTTGTCCTTGGCTTTTATTTATGGTCATAGCATAGCAAAGCCTAATAGGAAACTGACGGCGCTGAAGAACAAATGGCCATTTGGTTTTCTTGGCTGTTAATTCGATTCTAGGAATGTAGACAGTGTGGCCTACATGAGAACCAGTAATAATAACAGCTTGGATAACAAAGTCCCCTAGTTCGGTGATAATCAAGCGTGTGCCATTGCACATGCCAGTGGACTGACTTAGGTTCCTAAGAAGCATGATAGGGGCACCTTTTTTCAAAACCAACTTATGCTCAGGAAAATTGACAACAGACTGCACATTGAGATACTCAGTAGGGTAGAAAGTATCTGCCTCCTGAACGGCATCAGGTGAACCAGCAATGGAATCTGAACTTAAGTACTCCCTACCCTGAGTAGGCACCATGGAAAGCACAAAGTCATTAATAAGGTCAGCAATTTCATTAGTTGGGGCTAGAATGGCTCTCTCCTGTAAGTATGTACTGTCCAAATAGTTATTCACAAAATCAACATATGTGGACAGAACAATGGCTTCGACCTTATTCCCATCAGTTTGAATCAGCAAATCTTTTGGAATATTAATCCATGTTGGGGTCACCTCACCATCTCTCGCAGTCATAGGTAGTTTTCCTTCGCCGAGGTCCAGCACCCAACTACTAAATAATGCAACTTCTTGTTGTATCGAAGCACAAGCACCTGGCATAGACAACCTCATGTTTTCTGTCAACTCTATAAACGTGATCTGCTGCCACATCGGCGAGTTGGTGATAGTTGCAGCCACAATTTGTGGACGGGTACCACCCTCAATGACAGGCAGAATCTGTCTAAGATCCCCACCCAAAACCACAACTATGCCACCAAATGGGACATCGGCAAGTAAAGGGTCATTAGAAGACATAATATCACGCAAGGATCTATCCAAAGTCTCTAAACACTTTCTATCTGCCATGAGTGCTTCGTCCCAAATTATAAGAGAAGTTCTCTGAATTAGATTACTCAAGTTGGTACCTCTTTTTATATCACAAAATGATGTCTCGTCGACTGGGATAGGTATTTTGAAACGCGAATGTGCGGTTCTTCCACCAGGAAGCAAGAGGGACGCAACACCCGAAGAGGCAACTGTAAGAACAATTTTCCTTTCACCTCGAAGCAAAGAAACTATTGCATTCCACAAAAAAGTTTTGCCAGTCCACCAGATCCAGAAACAAAGAAAAATCCAGGTTTTTGGTCCACAACAGCAGCAACAATTTGTTTGTAGGCAGAAATTTGACCATCATTAAGTTTGGCAAATAAAACAATAGCTTGCTCCGCAAGCTCTGCAAAATCATATGACGTCTCTTCATGAAGGAGTCTATTTTCATAAGATGAACTTTCGAATGTTGATTTAGGAGGCAAGTTAAAGTTACTAATTTTGGAACCATTTAGAAGGAAAACTTCCGCTAGTTCGTCCAACAGCATATCTTTAAGCTGATCTACAGGGACAACATAGTTTCTATCACGACCTCCTAATTCCATACTGGATATCATCAGCAAGCTGAAGCCAATATCTATCAAAGAATTCTCTTTCACTTTTGACCCCACAGTTTATAAGCATAACGACAAACAATTGACGAAGCCGTGGGGCAAAACCCCAAACCAAGGCTTCGTCAAAAGCTCGGTACCACTCAGAATCATCACCCAACAGACCCCGAGCACCACACGTCTCTTTGAAGGTAAGATAAGTACGGCCTTGAAATGATCTTAGATCAGCGAAGCACGTCGCACCCTTAACAATCATCAGGAGTGAACGTAGGTAGTATAACTCACCGCTGGTAGGCTGCACATAGTAAACACGTCCTATCTTTTCACCACCTCCTCTCTCATGCCAAGACCTACTCTGGGAATCCCATGTCCATTTAGTGGGAAAGTCGCAGTATGTTAAGGTCCGAGCATTTGGGAACGTCTATTTGCTACAAACCATTCTGTCAGCATAGTTTTTTTCAAGAAATCAGTGTCGATAATAGTTGTCAGTATGGCACCAGCACGAAACCTAATAATATTCTTATCAGGCAAATGAACTGGCAACCTCTCAACAGCCGGATATTTCGTGTGAATACTGTATCCGAAGACACGCCAAAGTGCATCGTACTCACATATGTATCTACACTGTATGTACTCAGCAATCTCATCTACTGCAGTACGGCTAGAACCTTCTCCAGCAACCCCTTTACCCTTCATCCTCTCAAGTATAATCTTAGAAAAATCAGGTCCTTTAGTAACATATTTAAAAAGATATTTCATGACCTGTGTCTTATTGCACCATTCTAAATTAATGTGAGCCTGATATTTCTTAAGCAGGGTCATATTATATGGAACAACCCATCTATTGTCAAGTTTTTTACCATTTTTGTAAACAAAGCGACCATTCTTGGGGCGTTTATAGAGGGCGAATCCATGCTCATCAATAATTGTTTCAGGCTGGAAAAGTTTTGGAAAATGTTTTGAACATTCACCGTCTTTCATGCAAATACACTTGTCATTTAATTCACCACAGGGTCCATGCATCATAAATTCAGAAACCAAGGCATAGCCTAAAGGATCTACAACAGGATCTGGGATCTCAGCAGAAATATAAGAATCTATTAAGGCTGCACTAACCTGACGATCGTTGTCTACGTCCTGCCAGATAAGGATATGAGCATGCGGCAGACCTCGCTTCTGGAACTCAACAGTGTACAGAACTGCAGAAAACAATACAGAACCTGTTAATAACATGTATGTGAGAATACAGAACAGGATCACATGGCGAAATAGAATGTGGAGCAAAGAAATAGTACCAGCCTTTACAGGGCCAAAGATACGACCAGCCCTAATATCATCTACATACTCAGCAAGTTTGAGCCCATACACTCTAACAACAATATCCGCCCTATCGGACGGCTTTTGGCCAGGCTCTAGCAGTAGGGCCTCAGTAATTTCCGGCCACTTTGGATTACAGGTAAAAGTTGAGAACAGATCAGGAGCGCCATGGACACGACAAATGGCAAGACCATCCTGGAAGTTCTCCACAAAATACCGACGACCTCCGGTATGACTTGAAGGCAAGATAGTTCTTTTTCCAACATCACTACCATCTACGAAACCCTCTCCTATAGCATCAGTTATACCCTGCAGATGTTCAGATCGAAGATCTTTTTGATTTTTAAGAATGTAGTATAATCTATTTTCATCAATGCACGCCCTTGAATCAACAACAGCCTGTGAAGAAAGTAACCCATAACAAAGATATGGATTTGGCTGATCAGGTCGATAATGGCAAACATAACAGTAGTACTCTTGCATGGTCATTTTTTTTTGGGACACAGATGAAGAACCAATGTGTGGAACATTGAGCTGGAACCCCCTTTCGGCATATGGAAATAACAAAGGGTACTGAAGTGGCATGAAAGCAGGATGCAAAAAAGAGACCTGCTGCAAACCATCAGTTTTATTGTCGACAACTATATCACGAAACGGTGTCTCAGTAGTGAATTCGCCAACAACCAAAGCAGCCAATTCAGAAGTGGTGGGCAGACTAAACTGAGGACCATCTTCAGGAGACGGACCAATGATATGGATAGCCACATGCTCATCTTCATTACCCTCTAAGCGTTCTTTTGCCATCCTATAAGTTTGGACCAAAGGATTATGAGCGTTAAGCATGTCTATCAAGGCAGCTACAATTTCAGGATCTAAATCACTCTCATACTTATCGTCCTTGTTCAAAGCATTCATTCTATTCCTGACTTCGTTAGTGGTGTCATAAATGTAAAGTTCACAAAATTTATGGCCACCCTCTTTGCGAGATAGAGAACCCAGGCGGTGGTGGACAGCCCCACAAATTTTAAATATTGGAGGTCCGCGCGACTTATTGACCGAACGATCTATATTGGCTCCCATTGAGGTGAAGGCAAACAAACAGTTGTACAATCTGATTTTTGTTAGAAACTTTTTTGCACGACGGTCACCATCGAAATGCAAAAGGTCAGCCAATACAGGTGGGGGCGGAACAAATACAGGAATGCAAACTTTTCCACTCTTGCAGCAGAGGTTGTACACAACTCGCCCTTTAGTGGGAGCAGAGGCACTCTTGACCCTTTCCTCATACCAGAAGATGGATGAGCAATGACAACATTTGTATTCAGGAGCGCCATGGTAAGAACGACCTTGATAAGAAGCTATACAGACACGTTGTGGAAAACGAAGATTAAAAGATGGTCTACAAAAGGGCAGGGAACAGGCCAAAAGAACGCCACGGAAGACCTAACTATACCTTTTAAGATCTCAACAAAGGCATCTGGGAAACCTGTCCAATCATCAGGCAAGGGGTCTTGGATGACAGGTTCTATATGGAAAATACAAATCGCTCAATAAGAACCCAAGATAGGAAGGATCTCTAAAGCAAGGCGCACGAGCACAGAGGAATGCTGAATGCACCTGCGTAACCAGAACGGAGCAGATTGAGCTGAAATCTGCGTTTTTTTCGATTGAAGGCAGTGACCGCAGAACTCAAGAACGGCAACCACTTGTCCCCTATTTATCGCAATGAAAACAGTAGGATAGAATTCTTATAATGAGCTACATTAAAGAAGAAATAGACGGGGATATAGTAAGCACCGACGATCATACTTTTTCTCTTACGACCTAGCAACACAGTAACCGGTGGTGGAACCAAGATGGGAGCACCGACCGGGTGACTGCTAGGCCCCGGCGCACCGCTGCCCACCCCACGTCGACGACGACCCCGAGAAGGCATCAGAGTATCAACAACACATTTTTTACGAAGCACAAATCCTTAATAAAGACAACAAACAATATAGGCAACAGTCAAGGATTAGCCGGGACACACATACAAAGAGACTGCGAGGAGTAATTTATAACATATATAATTCAGAACGGAAAGCGAACCATCATTCTAAATTTCATAACTTATCCAGAAACGATAATAGCCGCATGAAAACAAAATGCAACCTAATCTCAGTCCCAAGAAAATAGACAGGAAAGATTCAAAGTCTGAACCTGACGAAACATTAAAGAGGATCAGACTTTGGTTGCACCTCAGATTATTAATGGCACCAAAAAGACAAGCCCAGAATACACAACAGCAAAGAAAAACGATGGCAGATCATTAGCTATAAGATGTCAACACTCATTCATATAGTGGCATGCAAGGCCATATCCATTACAGTGACAACATTAAGAATACAGAACATCAACGTACACTAAAACCTACATGCCGAAGAAACCATCTGCAAATACAGGCCCCGCCACTGCGAAGCGGCTTCTACATCTATAACACAACTGTTTGTGGAACCCACACAGCTAGAACCAGCTGTCCTTACAACGGAAGCAGCTAATATAAGAGCAGACCTTGCTAATTCCCTGTAAGCTAACATACCCTGGTAATTATAATCACATATTACAAACCCATAATATTCTTGAA
This sequence comes from Poa pratensis, assembly GCA_947311845.1. Lineage (NCBI taxonomy): Eukaryota > Viridiplantae > Streptophyta > Magnoliopsida > Poales > Poaceae > Poa > Poa pratensis. Next base: position 42,457,104 of record CAMZMU010000046.1, on the reverse strand, counting down.
GAAAAGAAAGAGCTTGAAGAGCAGCCTGATCATGGGGGCGCGGAAAACCAGAAGAAGCACAGGCCCAGAAAAAGCGACGCTGCAACACATTGACCTGTTTAGCAACAGGGACCTCAAGCTCAATCCCTCCTAGGACATCACCATCACCAGCCACCTCGCTCACACACGAATGGAAGGGAACCCCACACCGAGACGCGACGATGTCCAACAAATGAAGGTAAGACGAATAAACAACGAACATCCTGCCGCAAACAGAAGCCATGATTACCCAACACAAAAAAAAACACCCAAAAAAGCAACACCATTAGACACTTCCACATAAGAGAGCGTGAAACCCTGAAGCGCAGACGCAACGAATACGCACTCAGGTTCATCCACACATAAAACTAAATACGAAACAACAATATAAAGGAGGCCACTACCTGACAGAATGCAGCAGAAGACAGACAGCAGCAATGAAGCGAGACCTGAGGCGTATGAAACTTTTCCCTGAGAAGAGCCTACAAATGGCAAAAAATTAGCTTCCATCGCACACATGAAGATAGTATCAAACCTACAAAGCACATGATGAAATTAATATCACAACATATAGAAACTCCACCTCCCTGCAACAATCTCCAAGAACTGCAAATACAGGTACAAAAATATATAGCAGGACAAATGACCCACAAATTCCAAACATCTCCAGCACATAAAAAATATCAAATGACAATAAGCAAGCACAAACTGAAACAATCAGCAAGCAGAAACTGCAACCAAAATATTACCCCTTGCAACTACAAAATCCATAGAAAGCTTCCTAAACAGCAACGAATATGCACTCAGAATCATGCATGCATAAAACTAAAAGAGGCAACTACCTGACAGAATGCAGCAGAAGACCAACAACAGCAACGAAGCGATACCTAAGGCATCTGAAACTTTTCGGTGAGAAGAGCCTACAAAATGGCAAAAAATTAGCTTCCATCTCACACTTGAAGACAGTCACAACCTACAAAGCACATTATGAAATCAATACCATAACATACAGAAACTCCACCTCGCTGCAACAATCTCTAAGAACTACACCTACAACTACAAAAGTATATAGCAGGATAAATGACCCACTAATCTAAAGACACAGCTTTGGAAACATTCAGCAAGCACAAACTGCAACCAAAATATTACCCCTTGCAAGGGCAAAATCCACAGAAAGCTCCTAAACAGGAAGAATCTAGAAACTCTATGTACCTAAAAAGGTAGTTAAAAGGGGTACAACTACCTCTATCCATAGCAAGCTTCCTAAACAGCAAGAATCTACAAACTATATATACCTAAACAGCAAGAATCTAAAATCAACAAAGTACAGCAAGAATCTACAAACTATATATACCTAAACAGCAAGAATCTAAAATCAACAAAGCACAGCTGGTTCTATCAATAGGAAGCCAATAGCACAACAACAAAAAATCAATGCTTCCACGCACCTGAAACCAACGCTTCGAATATAGCACCGGATCCAACCAGAGAGCAGGTCACAGCATCCACTGCAGAGAAGGAAAGATAAGAGCAAGAATAATTAGCAAACAAAAGATAGGCACAACGCAAGCAGCGAGATCAAGAAGCGCCCTACCTCAACCAGCGCCGGACCCCGGCGACGGCATCATGAACGTGGTGGAGGACCAGCAAGGCGGTCGCAGCAGCGGAGCTCGCGCGATCCGAAGCGGCGGTGTGGCGACGGCGGAGACTACCAGTCGGTGACGGCGGGGCTACTCGAAAACCCTAGATCGAGAAATATCTGGTCTAGGGTTTCAGCTGCGAGGAGGCGCCTCACATATAGGCTGGCGGCGGGCGGGGGAGCGGAAGGGCGCGGAGGGGCGCAGGCGACCACCGCCTGTAGCACCCGTACCCGGCGACGCCTCTCCCTCCGCCACGCACGTACGACCGCCGTCCCGTCGCCACGAAATGGACATGGAATGACGCTTTTGCCCACACAGGGTTCGGCCGAATTACGTCCCCTGCCACCGCGCCGCGCTGCCCCCCGTCTCGCGAGACACGCGGAGACAACCCACAGCACACACTGCCAGGCGGGTCCGGTAAAGCCTCGGGGCCATATGCTGCGTCTCGAGGCAACGTCCGGGCGTGTAGAAATTGACCAGCCGACTGGGGATCTCTAGGAAATGGACGGTGGAGATGAGATCAAAATTCTATAGGACGGCTGAGGTGCTCTAAGCTCTGTGAAGGGGGCTGGCCCTAGCAAGGATGTAATCTTTAGATAAAGACCCACGCGGCGACACTTGTGGAAGATTATCAGTCACTTGTGATGCCAATATTTCAATTACAAGAACACTATTTTGTTTGCGAGAAAAAAAAGTCCAGTATTGCAGTTCTAAAGTAAACTGTCCGTCGGAATATTAGGTAGCAACAGATAGAATGTTCAAGTTAAACGGAGGAAAACTTACCAGAATATCAAGCTTCCCGAAACGAGTCTTCAGGAAATCAGCCAGCCTAGCAATGCTCAAAGCATCCGTGATGTCCAACTGATGAAAACTGACATCAGAGTGCCCCAGCTGCTTGATCTGCTCCACCGCTGCCGTTCCCCTCCTCTCGTCCCTGGCTGTCAGAACGACTGCGATGCCGCTGCCCGCTAGCTGCTTGCACACCTCTAGCCCGATGCCTTTGCTCCCACCGGTGACAACAGCAATCCTAGCAATGCAATCGAACAGTATGTGTTCCGGCCGTATCATAGAGCGGTAAAGTTCAGACTATTCAGCAACGAAAAACATGGTACCTTGTGTTGGAGGAAATTGGAATGGCTCCTTCCATCCTCAAACTTCCAGTTCGGAGTAATGCAAAGTTGCAGTTGCAGTTCACAGATCAAGCCTTCAGATAAGAGTCTCGAGTTTCAGATGGAAGATGGAAGACTTGACAACTCCCAACTCGGATCCAACACTCTAAGCTCGCGGAGATGAGATCAAAGCCCGGTCGATGGAAGGTGTTGGCAAGCCACTCTGACGCGCGGTGGTCACCTTTTGTAGAGTGGGAAGAGATGAGATGCGGAGGCGATAGGGGAACGGGGGGTTGACGAGGACCTACGGCGGCTAAAAGTATAGCAAAACCGAGGCGGCGGTCTTATAGTATGCAAAACAATCGCGAGGTAGACCGTCGACCAGTAGAATAACAAAATAATTGCGCATCTTCCGGCGCTGGCCGTTCCAACGACTTTTTTTTTTTGAGACAAACGACTCATTTCTTAATGCAACCAACATACTTCCGTCATTTTGACAAAAAAAAAGTACATATAATCAATGAACTTAAAGTGTGTTTCAGTCCGCAATATCTGTATTCTGCGGTATACAAAAAAGACAAAATTGTATATCTAGGTGTGTGAATATTGCATCGTCAAACCTTTTCTGATTTTGTCTTTTTGTGTGTCCAAAATATAAATATTTTGTATTGAAATATTGCACGCTTGAAATATACATCATTCCCTATATTTACATTTTTTTTAGATTTTTCGAAACTTCAAAATATGATTTTCAAAATAAAAAAGCTCATGTGAGCTCGGGTTCCAATAGGATTTTCCGTCTCAAAAAGTCCCAATCTTTCCCAAAGTCTCAATCTTTCTAAGATAAAGAAAAGTCTCAATGCATTTTTTTTTGCGTAGGAAGTCTCACAAGTATCAATCGCAAATACCTTTCATCTCAAGAAATTTCAAATTCCGTTCTAGATCTCAAACTGCCATTCCCCATAGGAGATATCAGATTCTATTATTTATCGTAGGAGTTAGACAAAAGAGACGCGTGAGAAATGCATAGATGGCAATTCCTTCTTCCCCCTTCTTTTCTTACATCCCGGGTGACCGCCGCAAGTCGAGAGAGGGTGTACCAATGCCTCAACGACTATTGTGCTCGCCACGGAGTGTGTTGTGCAGTTTGTACCCCTGGTGGGTGCCTACATCGCGCGGTGGAGGTTGTTTTTAAACCACTCAACCGAAGCGCGACACCTAGATGCATTTGTACCATTGATAAGGATCTGGAGCTTCCTCCAATTGAAGGACCTACAGTGTGGAAAGGATGAGGTGGTTGAAGAGTAATTTGGCTACCTCTAGGTGGTGTCCTCGCCTCGTCCTTCTGGTACTAAGGTTTTAGCCCCGTGCCTCCACACTTCTCTCGTCTGGATCTTCCATGATCTGCTCGTCGGCCATCAATTCAGAGTTGCATACTATTTTATGCGCCGCCTCTCTGGTTTAGTTTCTTACAAGCCCACAGAGTTCTGTTTCTCCCAGGATTTTTGGAGTCGTACCCACGAGAAGGCAACTTACGCCGAGGTCTTACATTGTCAGCCGATGCAGGAAGGAGGTCAATAGGCGGCGGGGGTTGGAGGTCAGGGGCGCGGCGGTGCCCATCCTCCTCGTTAGCAATGTTATGGTGGTGTTCCTCAGCACAATGGTGGTCAGAGGCGCAACCCCCTAACAATACGGCAGGCCAGCATCGAATCTGCCTCCGCTTGTGGCCAATCACCCCCAGTGCCGCTTGCTACGGGAGTGGTTCAGCCAATGAAGGCTAGATACATGAATGTTGTCTGCTACAACTGTGGCGAATCCGCGTTGGATGAGATGGCGAAACTGCTCCAACGACTCTACTCCTGGACCTTCTCTCCAAGGTCGCGCACCGTGCTTTTGCCTTATCTTAACGAAGCTACTGTATTTAGTTGTCATGTTCTACCTTTGTTACTTTTGCCGTTGGGTCGTGTTGTAAAACTCTAAGCTACCCAGCTAAGGTAGCACTACTGTTGTTGTTTCGCCTTCGGGTTTTATTAATGTAAAGCCAGACACGTGGTGCCTTCTGTCCGAAAAAAGGTTCAGGGCAAGAGCAGCACAACGTCGTTTTATATGGAGTATGCATAATAAACCCAAGGCAACTGGCCTTCGATAAGTAGAATAACGAGTTACATTAGAGCATCTCTATCCGGACCCCCACTCTGCCCCTATTTGTCCGGACGGTCATACATGAAGAAAAGAGAAGAAAAAATACTACCCCTTACATGTTCGGGCTGTCTAGCACCCTCAATTTCAGCTCATATTTAGAGTGAAAATTAGGTTGTTGGACGTGTCCGGCTAATGTGCCACATAGAACGTGGCCCACTCTGGAACCAAAACACGAACCAGAACACTATTCCACTCACAAAGTCCCAATCTAAGCATTCCAATCACGAATACCATTAGTCACAGGAAATGTCAAATTCCAACGTTCTCGATAACAGGAAACTTCAGAGTACATTATTCCCATCTCAAACTAGCGCGTAACGCGCGCGTAGCCAGTGAGCACCAGACGAGCTGGGTTCATCGGCAGAGCACGTACGGCAGGAATTTCACACGAACGACGCCTCCTCGCCCTCGGAGAAGTACACGCCGGTCGGCCCACCGTCCGGCAGCAGCGCAACCTTCACCACGTTACGCGCGCCCTCCTCGGGGTCAGGACCCCAGAGCTCATGGTCATATCGGTCTTGACGTAGCCTGGGTGCACGCAGTTGACGCGGAGCTCCGGGTGCCTCTTCGCCAAGATCCTCGAGTACGCGTTCATGGCCGCCTTGGCCATTTTGTATGCCGAGAGTCCGATCTGCCACCCGTGCGCCTCCAAGGCGCCGGCCTCGAAATCCTTGAGGAACTTGTCCAGCAGCTCGTCCAGCCTCTGCTCGGTCAGGTTGTCTATATCGTTGAGCTCCTGCCTCACCTTCTCATTGCTGATCAACTACATACATGGATTCAAAATCTCTTAGGACAAACAAAATATGTTGTTGGGAATTTGGGACATCACTATAGAATGATTGGTGAATAGAGCTTGCCGTTAGCCGCCCATATCCGGAGGAGACATTCACTATTCTTCCGTCGGAGGAAGATTGCAGCAGAGGCAGCAGGGCTTCGATTACATGCTTTGTGCCGTAGTAGTTTGTCTGCACGCCTTCCTTTGCAGCGTCGACGGTCTCGTTGACACTTTTCATCATCCATTCGAGTCTCTGGTGGGCATCCAGGCCAATGAACTGGTGTATGTATGGACAGATAAATATAATGAGATTGGTGTGTCCGAAAAAATTCAGAACAGAATCACGTACTACTACTACCACGATTCGTCTACTACTACGCGGGATCGGGAGGAAGGTAGAAAATGTGACCTCACCTTTTCCTCGTCCGTATCGAGTGCTTCCAGGTACTCCGCGCCACCAACTGCGGCATTATTCACCTACAGATTAACATAGCATACATACATCTATCAATCAACGGCTGCTTGCAAAGATGCTAATCAGCGTTTTGCTAAACTTAGAAGTGACAAAAAAATCCAAAATCAAAGAGGACTCAACACCAAGGCTTGGATTACCGAATTGGAACCTTTTACTGAGGGCTTCAGGAGTTCCTGGTTACAATGGTCACCAAGAAATGCCATCCGGTTATCAGGCAAACTTGAAACCCAAAATCTGAATTCAAATTTCTTAGTATGACCATTTATAGAGGGTGCTTGTTTAAATTAAAAAATATTCGGTATTTTTCGCGATAAGCCCATTTACTAGGGGTGCTCGGGAAACTCGGTTACCGGGCGGTAACCTCATTTGCCGCCCGGTAACTAAAGCCCCTCTCAACATGCCAAACACTAGTAGAAAAAGAGCCTTCCGTTCGGTCCTTTTGTCCCGGTCATTATTAGAACCGGGACTAAATGGACCATTAGTCCCGGTTCGAACGGCCAGGACGCTGGCCAGCTTTAGTCCCGGTTCGTAGGGGACCTTTAGTCCCGGTTCGTATTACCAACCGGGACTAAAGGGTTGCAGCAGGCAGCCACAGACGTGGGGCCCAGCGCGAGACCCGCATTATTAGTACCGGTTTGTGATACCAACCCGGACTAAAAGTCCCGCATTTTTCATTTAATATGAAATAATTCATATCTTTAAATCCGTAAATCGAAATTTAACAAATAAAATGTCTAAATCAATTAGAAAAATGAGAGGAATCCAAATATGACAACTATATCATCTTTTGGATCACAAAAACACATTTAACTAGGCAAAATGACTTTCAAAAAATCAACATAAACTCATTTAAATAGGCGAAATTAGGTAGAAATCAAGAAAATTCCTAATACTTGGGGATTATTCATAAATGTGGATTACTCTTTGTGAAATTAGATGGTGCCATTTTGCACCATATCTGTTTTGGAGGTTTTTTTTTACTCTATTTGATTTTTTCAAAAAGCGGTCAAAATGGCCACCATGACCCTCCTCGAAAGAGGTCAAATTTTTTAAAACGATCGATGTTTCTGTGATATAAGTATATAACTACTAGTTGTTTATCTTAAAATGATTTTTAAAAATTCAGACCAAACTATCAAACACTTGTAGTTCAAATTTGGATTACTTTCGGAAAATCAGCATAAACTCATTTAACTAGGCGAAATTAGATAGAAATCAACAAAATTCCTAATACTTGGGTATTATCCATCAAATGTTGACTACTATTTGTGAGAATTAGATGGGTGCCATTTTGCAACTTATATTCTGTACTTGGTTCATAAAAAAGTCATTTTTGCCACTTAGAAAAAGGAAAATGATATTTATAAAAATAATTTGAAAAATCCCTTCGCAACCATTGCTTCCTATACCAAGACATACATATTTATCGAATATAAGAACTTTATCACAAACTATGCCGTGGGAATTGCCATAACTTGGTCATTTGGCTTGAAACTTATAGATGTTTAAACATGATAGACCTTTTTGTGAAGAAACTTTTTGAACAATTTGTCCAAAATTAAGTTTATCATTTTCCATAGCAACTAGTACACATAAAAGGACTCATGCAGTGGATATCTTTTTTGAGGGTTTTTTTCACTTTATTGGATTTTTTTCGAAAAACGGTCGAAATGGCCACTAGAACTATTCATCGAAAGAGGTCAAATTCTCTAAAACTATTGATATTTCTGTAATACAACCACTGGTTGTGTACCTTAAAATTATTTTAAAAAAATTCAGACCAAACTATCAAACACTTGTAGTTCAAATTTGGATTACTTTCGAAAAATCAGCATAAACTCATTTAACTAGGCGAAATTAGATAGAAATCAACAAAATTCTAATACTTGGGTATTATCCATCAAATGTGGACTACTCTTTGTGAGAATTAGATGGGTGCCATTTTGCAACTTATATTTGTACTTGGTTCATAAAAAAGTCATTTTTGCACTTAGAAAAGGAAAATGATATTTATAAAAATAATTTGAAAAATCCCTTCGCAACCATTGCTTCCTATACCAAGACACACCTATTTGTCGAATATGAGAACTTTATCACAAACTATGCCGTGGGAATTGCATAACTTGGTCATTTGGCTTGAAACTTATAGATGTTTATACATGATAGACCTTTTTGTGAAGAAGCTTTTTGAACAATTTGTCCAAAATTAAGTTTATCATTTTCCATAGCAACTAGTACACATAAAGGACTTCGTGTCAGAGTATATCTTTTTTTGAGGGTTTTTTCACTTTATTGGATTTTTTTTCGAAAAAACGGCCGAAATGGCACTAGGACTATTCATCGAAAGAGGTCAAATTCTCTAAAATTATTGATATTTCTGTGATATAACCACTGGTTGTGTACCTTAAAATGATTTTTAAAAAAAATTCAGACCAAACTATCAAACACTTGTAGTTCAAATTTGGATTAATTTCGGAAAATCAGCATAAACTTATTTAACTAGGCGAAATTAGATAGAAATCAAGAAAATTCCTAATACTTGGGGATTATCCATCAAATGTGGACTACTCTTTGTGATATTTAGATGGGTGCCATTTTGCACCATATTTTGTACTTGGTTCATAAAAAAAGTCATTTTTGCACTTAGAAAAAAGAAAATGATATTTATAAAAATAATTTGTAAAATCCCTTCAAAACATTGCTTCCTATACCAAGACACACATATTTGTCGAATATGAGAACTTTATCACAAACTATGCCGTGAGAATTGCATAACTTGGTCATTTGGCTTGAAACTTATAGATGTTTATACATGATAGACTTTTTGTGAAGAATTTTTTTGAACAATTTGTCCAAAATTAAGTTTATCATTTTCATAGCAACTAGTACACATAAAAGGACTACATGCCAGAGGATATCTTTTTTTGAGGTTTTTTTCACTTTATTGGATTTTTTTGAAAAACGGTCGAAATGGCCACCAGGACTATTCATCGAAAGAGGTCAAATTCTCTAAAACTATTGATATTTCTGTGATATAACCACTGGTTGTGTACCTTAAAATGATTTTAAAAAAATTCAGACCAAACTATCAAACACTTGTAGTTCAAATTTGGATTAATTTGGAAAATCAGCATAAACTCATTTAACTAGGCGAAATTAGATAGAAATCAAGAAAATTCCTAATACTTGGGGATTATCCATCAAATGTGGACTACTCTTTGTGATATTTAGATGGGTGCCATTTTGCACCATATTTTTTGTACTTGGTTCACAAAAAAGTCAATTTTTGCACTTAGAAAAAGGAAAATGATATTTATAAAAATAATTTGTAAAATCCCTTCAGAAACATTGCTTCCTATACCAAGACACACATATTTGTCGAATATGAAAATTTATCACAAACTATGCCGTGGGAATTGCCATAACTTGGTCATTTGGCTTGAAACTTATAGATGTTTATACATGATAGACCTTTTTGTGAAGAATTTTTTTGAACAATTTGTCCAAAATTAAGTTTATCATTTTCCATAGCAACTAGTACACATAAAGGACTACATGCCAGAGGATATCTTTTTTGAGGGTTTTTTTCACTTTATTGGATTTTTTTGAAAAATGATCGAAATGGCCACTAGGACTATTCATCGAAAGAGGTAAAATTCTCTAAAACTATTGATATTTCTATGATATAACCACTGGTTGTGTACCTTAAAATGATTTTTAAAAAAATCAGACCAAACTATCAAACACTTGTAGTTCAAATTTGGATTAATTTCAAAAATCAGCATAAACTCATTTAACTAGGCGAAATTAGATAGAAATCAAGAAAATTCCTAATACTTGGGGATTATCCATCAAATGTGGACTACTCTTTGTGATATTTAGATGGGTGCCATTTTGCACCATATTTTTTTACTTGGTTCACAAAAAGCGTCATTTTTTGCACTTAGAAAAAGGAAAATGATATTTATAAAAATAATTTGAAAAATCTCTTCGAAATCATTGCTTTCTATACCAAGATACACCTATTTGTCGAATATGAGAACTTTATCACAAACTATGTCGTGGGAATTGTCATAACTTGATCATTTGCTCCATGATAGAGGTTTTTTTTTCATAGCAAGTTTATCGATGTTTCTGTGATGCAAAAGATATGATTGATAGGATGGCATATTTGAATTCCTCTAATTTTTTAATCAATTTAGACATTTTATTTGTCAAATTTGATTTACGGATTTAAAGATATGAATTATTCCATATTAAATATTATTACATAATCACTGTTATTTATTCAAAAATATTATTACATAATCATTGTTATTTATTCAAAAAATATATTACATAATAATTGTATTTATTCAAACAAATTTTGAAAATTTAAACAATAAAAAAGTGTAACATCCTGACTTTTTTTTTGAAAGGAAAGCGGTGGGGTAAGCCCCCACATCGAGTTTTTTTTCAAATAATAAGAACCCAAATTCGCGTCCATCAGGACTTGAACGTGGGTGGCTGGGTCATACATCCACTCCACTAGCCAAGTGAGTTAGGCTCACTTCTTGTAACATCATGACTCAGGGGTTAATATGATTGATAGGATTCTATTATCAGTAAGTTCTAACTTATTATTTGGGGAAGCGGAGTTTTGGCTCCCGGGCACCAGTGCTCCTGGTGCCCCAATTTTTTTTTCAAAAAATTGTTGTTACACATAAAATTCTGAAAAAAATCTAGCATGTAGATTTGAATGTTCATTACCATAGGAAAAATTTGCAAAACAAAATGTTAATATTTGCAGGCTGTGCAAAAATAACAAATATCAGCAGTCAACAAAGCAAATTCAAAAACTTGCAAACATGCCCATATTTCTTATTTTTGCACAGGTCAAATTATTTCGAATTATTTTTTTGCAAATTTATGAGTTAAGCACACATGTAGACTACTACCTGTGTGATTTTTTTTTGTGATTTTTTGGCAAAAGAATAAAGTTTGAAAAAAAATTGGGCACCAGGAGCACTGGTGCCCGAGATCCAAAACGTATTTCCGATTATTTGGAAGCTAATTTGGAAGGAACTCAAAAGTTAAACGTGCTCGGGCTGGAGGATGGGTGACCGAATGTGAAGTTTAACCAGGATAAGTACTTTGACCTGAGATTAAGTGTATAACTAGTTATTAAGTGTGTGGCTAAGTGAGAAATTTCAGAATAGAATTGAGAATAATTAAGAATAGAATTGTCAGTAATGGAGAATAAAATTGAGAATAGAATTGAAAATAAATTTAAAAAAATTCCCGGTACCTTTAGTCCCGGTTCCCGGTTGGTGTTACCAACCCGGACTAAAGGTTCTCCACCCGCCCACGCACGGCTCCGCCCACGTGGGGGCCTTTAGTCCCGGTTCATGGCCAACCGGGACTAAATGGGGAGGGCCTTTAGTCCCGATCTGCTAGTCCCGGTTGGCAAACCGGGACTAAAGACCCTCTAGAACCGGGACTAAAGGCCCGTTTTCCACTAGTGAAAGTCAAGCCTGCCCAAAAAGGCGGGAAGTACAACAAATATTTTCACCTCATATCTAATGTTAAAATTAGAAGGAAAAATATTTTCTAACTTGAACAAGACGACGGAACAAATAGTAGAGCAGAAAAACCTCAAGGTGTGTCACAGAGTATTATAAGAACTTGTTTGGAGCACCGGCTCAACACCGTTTCTCTTCTCAAGACATCACACAACTTTCTTCTCATGAGAATAATATAACGGATTTCAATGAGAAGGAAGTGTACGGAGTTGTCTTGCCAATAGAAAAGAACAAAACATCGGGATGGGATGAGTTTCCTGCTGAGTTTTATTAGACAATTTGAGAAGCTTCAAGGAGAGATATGATTGCCTTGTTTGCTACGTTAAGACAAGGGCAATTGCCTATGTTCCATTTAAATTTCGGCACCATCATCCTTCTCCCAAAAAAGAAATGTTATTCAAACTTAAAAGTACTGCCCTATTTTCCTACTGAATGTTAGCTTCAATTTTTTTAAACTTAAGTTGGTTCTAATCGTAGAATGGGGATCGCTCAAAAGGTTATTTAGCCAACCCAGACGAATTTTATGCAAAGGCGTCACATCTTAGAAGGGGTATTAGTTCTCCATGAAACAATCTATGAGCTTCATAGGAAGGAAATGGATGGCGTACTTCTCAAAATATTTTGATAAAGCATATGAAAAGTAAAATGACCTTTCCTGCAACAAGCGTTGTGTATAAAGGGTTTTAATTCTAAGTGGTGTGACACGATTAATCAATTTATTAATCTTGTTAGTGTTGGTATAAAAGTTAAGGATGACAAAGGCTACAATTTCAATACTTTAAAAAAGGCTTGAGATACGGTGACCCTCTCTCCTGTATTATTTAATATCGTAGCAGACATATTGGCAATTTAAGTTGCTAGAGCAAACGAGGGTGACCCTCTCTCCTATATTATTTACTATCGTAGCAGACATATTGGCAATTTAAGTTGCTAGAGCAAACGAATATGGTCAGATAGATGGCCTTATTGCTCATCTAGTTGAACGATGGGTGTGTATTCTCCAATATGTGAACGACGCAAAAATTTTTGGCACATGATATAGAGAGAGTTTTAATCATGAAATCATTTTTTTATCTTTGAATAACTGCCGAGGCTGAAAATTTATTTTCACGTGACTGAATTTTCCATTTGAAAAAGCAAGATATTTAGAAAACCAATACATAGATTTATTTGGGTGTGAATGAGGGTCCTTTCCATTTAGATATTTGAAAGGCGCAATTCATTTCCGTAAGCTAAAAAAACTGACTGGAAAAGGTGGAAGACTATTTTAAAGCTGGCATCATGTTGGGTAAATTGCTTTCTTACGGTGGTCCTATTTTGCTCACCAGTTTACCGATGGTCATATTATATTTTTCTCGATATATACCCAAAGGGGTACAATAATGTGGGCGACTATGTCTCCCATGCCCATGCATTGTCGTGTGATTGGTCATCAAGATTCGTACAAGTGATTCGTTGTTAGTATATAATTTAATTAGCCATTGACTCTACAAAGTGTGCATTCACATTGTTGCTAGCAGTCATAAACCACCTGAATTTCAGAGTAAGGCAGTGTGTTGCATGTAAACTAAGCAGGGGGGCAGTCAGACTTAATGAAATACCTGTCCATTTGAAGCATTGCGATAACAGGTTCATTCGAGAATCGAGATCAACACTGCACAAAGATTCGCCGCAAATTGGAAAAGGACGACGCGGCGGGACAGGCCATGCAGCAAAAGTGACACACTGTTCTGTTGCATGTCACATGTCAGATCTACTTTCTTTTGACTTGTCGTAATGGTTCTTTGGCACTTGGCAGCCAGACTCTGTGGCCTTGAGTCATATTTTTGGTCCCATGTCGTTTGTCTACGAGTGTGTAAAATAGCAACGAGCTAAGCATCTCCGACCACAACCCCAAATTTGTCTCCCAAACTATCCGTGGACACGTCTCCGCGGAGTGACCGTACAAACCCCAAATATTGCCTCCTCCAACCGTGTCCCCTAAAATATCTCTAAATTGTGGGGTCAATTGCATGTGATTGGTGGAAAAGGAGAGAGAAAAATCAATGAAGGACAAAAGAAAATAATACAAAGGAAAAGCGCACAGCCCGGACGCGTCCGGTCGCCCCCAAACCCTCCCACATTTGGGATGAATTTGGTTGTTGCCGGACAGCCCGGCCGTTTGGGCTTATTTTGGGGAGGCGGTTGGGTGCATGTTTTTAGCCCAAATCGTGTCTGGGCCTGTCCGCCCAGAAGTTTGGGAGAAGTTTGACAACCCGATTGGAGATGCTCTAACGACCTTAGATAAGTATCGAGCCAGTGGAGAGGCCGAGCTACAGTGAGCACTTTATTTTAAGTAATTCAAATATCATATTTTAAAATTTCAAAAAATTCTAAAAACAATCCGAGATGGAGATAATGATGCATTATGTTAGCGTAGAAAATCTCAGCTCAAAATAATTCATATTTTGGGCTAGACAAAAATAACAAAATCTCGAAGATTTGGGAGAGTTTGAGTTTTGCACTGCAATTGTGCAAAATTTTAGTGCAAAATAGTTTACGTTTCAAGCTACACAAAAATAGCAAATATATAGATCTGAGTATAGTGAACAATATATATTTTTAAATCTCTAACTTTTGTCATTTTTTGTGCTGCTCTTAATACAAAAAAAAATCGCACTGTCATTTTGCATGCTTATAATATACATATTTGACAGTATGCAGATTTTTTTGAAACTTTTAAATATAGTTTTTGAATTCTATAAAATTGTGGGACCACTCGAGTTCAGGAGTCCAGATGATTTTTCGATGTTTGATACGTCTTATTAATTACTGCAACACGGAAATTAATATCAACTAAGTAGCATTTTCTAATTATTTGTATTTTGGTGCTGGCACATTAATTAGTTTCCCAAAAATAAAATAATCCAAAACCAGTAAGCAATCCATCCCGAGAAAATACAAATATGGGAAAAGTTTCGAATGGCTAAACTTCGTGCGTGGACATGCTTCCCCATTCATCAAGATCTTTTTATCTCTTACCTATTTGGTAGACCTTTTTTGATATATTGTTCATATAATGTTTTATCTATCAGCTCCTACTAATATAATGAATATATTCTGTAATTGATTGAATGGGAGGACAAAATTCAAATCAATTGGAAGTTTGTGCTTTAATTTGCGCCATATGACATGTATGTAATGATTTTATTTTTGATAGAGCAAGAGCTATTTTTCTATTTTGCAGATTATCATTTTGATTATCCACTGACGTACATGGTCTCACCTCCAACTAGCATAAATCATGAATTCTGGATGTAACCGTTTGCAAGCGGCCGAAACCTTGCTAATAGGATTACATTCCGATGTCAATATTTTTTTTTAAACGGGAATGTCAATATGATTCATGTTACCTATTTTGGTTGATCCATGTCTCGACTTTATGTGATATTTAAATTGAACATTTCTAAACTAATAAGGTGCATCGATGGATGCCGAGGGCCCTCTTTTCAAAAATAAATCCATCAAAGATTGCATCAAATTAGCCATGGATGCAAAACATTCTAGCAGAGTACAAAGGGAAACGGAAAAATTACCAGAATATCAAGCTTCCCAAAGCGGGTCTTCAAGAAATCGGCCAATCCAGCAATGCTGGAAGCGTCCGTGATCTCCAGCTGATGGAAGACGACATCGGAGAGCCCCAGGCCTTTGAGCTTCTCCACGGCCGCCTCGCCCCTTGTGACGTCCCGTGCCGTCAAAACGACGGTGACGCCACCGCTGGCCAGTTGCCGGCACACCTCGAGACCGATTCCCTTGTTCCCGCCGGTGACGACGGCAATCCTAGCAAGTAGCAACCGCAACAGATCAGAGCAGTACATATACTGGTACGCGTATACTACAGGATCGAAATGCTAGCGAGGGTACACGGCGATGTCGGTATGGATACCTTGTGTTTGGAGGGCTGGACATGGCTCCTTCCATGAGGGTGAAAAACCACGAGCTCGAACAACACGATGTCAGGCGTGGCCTTGCTCTCAACCAGAGACTTTTATGTGGGAGGAAGGAGACGAAAAGGACTCGAAACTGGTCCCGTGATACCCGCATTCGCCTTTGTGGTAGTGGTTGTACTGCACACGAGTGTGGGCACCAGCACGATGCCTACACATTTCCCTGTTCTTGTCCTGTGTGTGGCCACCTCGTCTTGCCCGGTCATTTTCTTTTTAAAAAGACACCTGTTAATTGATTAAAGCCGAGAGAAAACAAGAAACCTTGTTATTTAATAGGACAATAAACTTTCACGTTTTGCGGGTATCAATATGCCTGCTCATTTCCCCGCAAAATAAAATAAAAGATGCCTGCTCATTGGACTCAGGTAGGGGCATTCCTTCTCGCGCACTATCAGCGGGATCTTATGGCTACTGGGCGTACATCACTCCTGGCGGTCGCTTAGTATATATTCAGCCGGGCTTCATGGTACCATATTAGTCGATTTCTGAATGTCTAGTTGTTTTATGGTGTCATTCTTTTGTTGGTTGATTCATGTTTCAACCTTATATGATCCGTGATTTGTAAACTTGATACTACTAAACGTTGCAATGAAAGGATTGTGTGCATCAATTGATGCAGAGACTGGGGTTATATTCCCATTTCGGAGAAATAGAGAAAAAAGATTTGTAAACTTGATACTACTAAACGTTGCAATGAAAGGATTGTGTGCATCAATTGATGCAGAGACTGGGGTTATATTCCCATTTCGGAGAAATAGAGAAAAAACAAAGGATGCCACACACAGAAATCTAGACAAGGATATTACAGAAGAAGATCTTAGGATTCGATAAACAGTTGACAGTTTAATTTCCATAATCATTTTATTTTGTTACTCGTATGCCACAGAGGGAATCATATAGGAATCCTTTCAGCTATTCATATCATGCCTATATGAAAATACCTCATATTTTTTCAAAACCTCAAATGTCAAATATCATATTTCCCTTCGCCCACCCCCACCCCACACGCACGATTGCCGTCCAATTTGCTGGAATAGTGGTTGGCTTTGGAATGTTTGGACTCCCTCGGGCACCCCGCTATCCACGCGGTTATCCAGAGAGTCCAAACACTCAAACAATTGGTGAGATCTGCCCAACTGTTTTGGCACATATAAATACCCTCTTCGTCCCCAAATGAATATAAGGTTCCATATACATACTTGCTTCTCCATTGTTGAACCTAAAAACTCGAGTCTTCTTGATTTTACCAACCAAATCTTAAGATTCTTCGGGGGGGGGGGGGGGGGGGGGGGGGGGGGGAATATGAGATCCAGATCTACAAATCCCACCAAGAAAAAAAAGTTGATTTACCCTTAATTCCATTGTTGTTCTTGTTACTCTTAAAGTTTGAGTGCTCTTAGGCATTAGGAGTCATCAAAAGCTTTCAAGTTGTGGTTTGCCCTGGAAGTTTGTGATGTATCTACTACTTTGTGAAGGAGGCCCAAGAAGAAAAAGGTGAGCCTTCGGTGTCATTTGGGGGTCCTTACTCCTTTGTGTTAACACATACATCTCCAACGGTGATTAATTTCTTTTCAAGGAAGCGACCATCGGAATATATTTTTGTCTCGAGGTGTCTCAGGTATTTCTATCCGAACTATTTCACTTGTTGTTTACCTTTGTGATAGACTTCTTACTTGAAGCTCTTATTGCCGTGTATATAGCTTTTTTCACATAGTTTCATTAGGTTTATGTTATTTATTCACAAAACCTAAAACTTTTGAAGAAAATCATAAAATCTATAGAACTATATTCACTCCCATTCTAGTTAGGTTATCCATCTCGATCCTTCAATCACCATCCCCATTTGTAGAGCATGAGCTTCCATTTGAAAAGACCGTACGTATCCACTACCTTTGAAACCTAAGTCTCATGTCAGGAATAAAAGCCTAGTCGGTCACAGAAACACATATATGCAGTATCCCATGCTGACGAGTGAAATGCATGCCAAATAGCCCCCACTAAGATCTGGTGAAATCCCATATGAACCCATACATCCTACAGGTGCTATTTAGCATTCAAACTAGATGACCACTAGCCAGGGATGCGCGGGCGGCATGCCGTGCCGAGGACTTAGATTTTTATTTATTTAACCTAAGCCTCGACTAGGCGTGATTTTGTTATTTTGTTGTTATTAAACCGAGGCTCGACTGGGCTCCTCATGTCATTTTATTTTCTGGCCAGGCCTCTCATTGGCCTGAAAAAGGGTATGTGTTGGAGGAATCAGAAGGAATTTCGCTAAGCAAGAATACTAAATCTATGCAGGCTTGAAAAATTCCTCTGCCATTGCAACTGTGCGAAATCATTTATCGCATTATCTTGAAATATTAATAGGCTTTCTCCCGGTTTATAGATAAAGCATTAATGCTCACATAACTTCAGCATACAACTTGACAACACACCACACGCACCTAAGACAAGATACAAAGGTGGAAACAAACAACTACGACACCCCACCACGAGGAGACAGAGCCATGTCCAACGAACTATGGGCTAAAAAACAACGCCTGGAAGGGGACGACACCATAGTGCCAAAGGATCGGGATTTTTACCCGGCGCCATGGGGAAAGGGGAGGCCCTGCCGCCGTCGCTCACCGGCGGCAGCGAGGAGGGGGAGGGGCTGAGAAAGGTGGCGGCGCTGGATGCTCCGGTCGCTCGCGGGAGCAGCTAGTTTTTTTTGGCTTCCTCAGTCGCCGATCAAATGGGTTAGGTTATTCTTACAATCCCTAATGGGGGACGAGGGAGTATGATCTTTTATTTCATTTTTTTTAAAAGGGGGAGTCTCAGCTTCTACAACGAGTGATGCATGCGGCTTTTTATTATCATAAAAGCAAATGCATAGTGTTTACATCTCAACGATCACACAAGGTTGAGACATGTATCAACCAACGAAAAAGATCATAATGCAGCTACTGAAGTCGACTTATATGTTGCCACGTACGCCGGGAAAAAATATCATGTGCCACCGACAGGAGTTTTTTTCCTTCATTTATCACATTATTCTGTATCATCTCAAACTTGAGTACTAATCATTTATCACAGGAAATGTCCAAAAACTTCTTGTTCTCAGTCTCAAACTACCAGCCAGCTAGTGAGCGGCAGACTGGCGCATCGCGCAGACGGACTGTGTACGCCGGTATCTCACAGAAACGACGCCTCCTCGCCCTGGTCGAAGTACACGCCGGTCGGGCCACCGTCCGGCAGCAGCGCCACCTTCACCACGTTGCGTGCGCTCTCCGCTGGCGTCAGGACCCCAACAGTGATTAATTTCTTTTCAAGGAAGTGAACATCGGAATATATTTCGTCTCCAAGTGTCTCAGTTATTTCTATCCAAACCCTTTCACTTGTTGTTTACCTTTGTGATAGCCTTCTTACTTGAAGCTCTTATTGCCGTGTATATAGCGTCATTAGGCTTATGTTATTTATTCACAAAACCTAAAACTTGTGAAGAAAATCATAAAATCTATAGAAATGTATTCTGTCACGTTCTAGTTAGGTTATCCACCTCGATCCTTCAATCACCATCCCCATTTGTAGAGCATGAGCTTCCATTTGAAATGATTGTATGTATCCACTACCTGGAATAAAAGTCTAGTCGGTCACAGAAACACATATATGCAGTATCCCATGCTGACGAGTGAAATGCATGTCAATAGTTTCAGTCTTTTCTAGAAAAGACTCGAGACCCCATAGGACAAATCGCCCCCACTAAGATCTGGTGAAATCCCATGTGAACCCATACATCCTACAGGTGCTATTTAGAATTCAAACTAGATGACCACTAGCCAAGGATGCGCGGGGCGACATGCCGCATTTCAGCCTTTCTTCTCCTTTCAGGGCCTATCCTAAAGCGAACAATCAGTCGAAGGAGCGGAGCGCGGGCACACTCACTCTAACGGCGTGCCGAGGACATAGATTTTTTTAATTTAACCTAAGCCTCGACTAGGCATGATTTTGTTATTTTGTTGTTATTAAACCTGAGGCTCAACTGGGCTGCTCATGTCATTTTATTTTTTAGGCAGGCCTCTCATTGGCCTGAAAAAGGGTATATGTTCGAGGAATCAAAAGGAATTTTGCTAAGCAAGAGTACTAAATCTATGCAGACATGAAAAAACTCCTCTTATGCACAGGCCATTGCAATTGTGCGAAATCATTTATCGCATTATCTTGAAATAGGCTTTCTCCCCGGTTTATAGATAAAAGCAATGATCATATAACTTCAGCATAAAACTTGACAACACACCACACACACCTAAGCCAAGATACAAAGGTGCTAACGAACAACTACGACACCCCACCACGAGGAGACAGAGCCATGTCCAGCGAACTATGGGCTCCAAAACAACGCCTCGAAGGGAACGACACCATAGTGCCAAAGGATTAGGGTTTTTACCCAGCGTGAAGGGGAAAGGGGAGGCCCCGCTGCCGTCTCTCACCGGCGGCGGCGAGGAGGGGAAGGGGCTGAGAAAGGTGCCGGCGCTGGAGGCTCCGGTCGCTCGCGGGAGCAGCTAGGTTTTTTTTGTTTTTCTATTTCTCTCTTTTTCATTTTTTTCTTGGCTATGTGCATCCGTGTTGTCATTTGACATCTTGTTGGTGCAGAGGTAAGATGTAATTGGTATCTTCGCGATATTAATATGTTTTTTTTTTTTTGCTTCCTCGGTCGCCGATCAAATGGGCTAGGCTGCTCTTACAATCCCTAACTGGGAATGGGGGAGTATGATTTTTTTTTTCATTTATCACATTATTCTGTATCATCTCAAACTTGAGTACTAATCATTTATCACAGGAAATGTCCAAAAACTTCTTGTTCTCAGTCTCAAACTACCATCCAGCTAGTGAGCGGCAGACTGGCGCATCGCGCAGACGGACTGTGTACGCACGGCCGGTATCTCACAGAAACGGCGCCTCCTCGCCCTGGGCGAAGTACACGCCGGTCGGCCCGCCGTCCGGCAGCAGCGCCACCTTCACCACGTTGCGTGCGCCCTCCGCTGGCGTCAGGACCAGGGTTCAATATTTCATTTTAGTTTTTTTTCTCGCAGCTGATCGAGATTCGCAAATTTCGAAGAAATTTTTCAAAAATATCGTCCAAATTCAAAGTCCGAAGTTTGAAATTATTTAGCAAAAATATATGTGATTGTAGAGATTCGAACACCCTACCTAGCAAAGCAATGCGCCGACCCTGTAGCAATTCACTGAAGCCTATTTGATGATAGGAACATCATTTCTCTCTTCTAGAAACGTTACGTATGAGATTTTTTCAAATTTTACCGAAATTTTTGGGCGATTTTAAGTTTTCTCGCCCCTCATCGAGAACCGTTAATTTCGCGAAATTCGTCCGAAATTTCGACGAAATATTTTTCACTGGTCAGGACCCCGACCCCATGCTCATGCCCGTCTTCACGAAGCCCGGGTGTACGCAGTTGACGCGGAGCTCCGGCTGCCTCTTCGCCAAGATCCTCGGTAAGAATAGTATGTATTGTACTAGAGTTAGTACGTTGAGTTAGGAATTAGAAGTCCTAGTTGGAATTGAACTTGTACGATGAATCTGTTTAGGTGTTGAGTACGTACAGGTGTAGACTTGCTGGGTCGGTTGTTTGTGTGTATATATACACAGCAAACCGTGAGTTTGTAACACCGAGAAAATTGAGAAATAAAGAGAAGCTTTGGAGGGTGCGACACGTGCCCTGGCCACAACTTTTCGTGTGCGTGTGTTCGTCTAGTTGTATGTGATCGATCCTTGGGCGAAACCCAACAATTGGTATCAGAGCGAGGTCGAGAATCTGAAGCGCTTGACCCGGGGAGGCGGCCCGTACTAGCGCCTCGGGGCAGGCGATAGTCGTTCAGCGAAGCGACACGAAGGAGACGACGGGGTTGTCGTCGGCAAGGAAGCAGAGGCGGATGATCGTTGGTGAGAGCAGTGGTGCCGAGGCGTGGTACCGGTAAATCTCGTCAAGATCGTCATCTGGAGGAGTATGGATGAGGATGTCAAGCTGTGTACATGAGTTCTTGCAGATGCGTCCAAGAGCTTGTGGTTGTGAGTTTTTCTGCGGCAGTTGTGTTACTGGCAGAGAAAATTATATGCGTGAGCGAGCGGAAAAAGGAAATTGTGTCCTTGCGGTTCTGTTCGTGATCAAAGCTCCAGCGAGTTCGTATACGGAAGTTGTGTTGCCCGTATACGGCCAGTTGTGTTGCCGCTGGACCAGTGAAATTGCCGCAAGATCGTGCGTTCGATCTTGGGCAAAGGTAGCAAGTTCTGGCGAGTTCATGTACGGAAAGATGTGGTACGCGTATATGACGAGTTGTGTTGACGCCGGACGCGAAGTGTTGTTCGGAAAGATGCGTCGTCTGCGGGAAGTTCGTTGTAGTTGAAGCGCGTCACGGTCGAGGCACTCCAGTGTGGTATATCTCCAAGGGCGAAGATGTGATACGTCACGGTCGAGGTGCTCCAGTGAAGGTGTATCTCCAAAGAGCGAAGACGTGCGCGGAGACAAGATGGCGGGTGGCTATCTGCGTGTCTCAACGAGAAGACGAAGACCAACGTGAAGATGGATGCGAACAGGTTAAGATGTGTTCCTGCATGAGCCTATGCGTTTAGTCTGCATGTGGCACGCTAAGATGCGACAACGTGGGCTGGTAATCCGGAGGTCGTGTTGAGTTGAGTCATCGAGTTGTGAAGCTGGAGCGAGTCAAGACCAGGAGGAGCACAAGGAGATGACAATTTTGGATTAGGGGGAGAATGTTGGAAATAATCCAACTTGTTTAGCTATGTTTGAGTCAAATTTGGAAAGTGTTGTCCATGTGCTAGGGGTGTAGCTAGCTGGGTAGTTTCGGTAAGAATAGTATGTATTGTACTAGAGTTAGAGCATCTCTAGCAGAACCCGCAAAAGGGGCAAACCCGCATAATAACCGCCCGATGCGGATTGAAAACCGCAAAAAGGCGGAGAACAGAATCCGCAAATTTGCCCAACCCGCAAAAGATTTTGCAGGCCCCCGTGAATCCGCGCCTCCGAACCAAGAAAGCTAGGTTTCCTCCCCCGACCCGCAGCCGGAACCTCATCCTCTAGTGTCGTTGGTGCGAGGGAACCTTCCGCGCGCCCATCCCCGCCGCCGCTGCAACCTCTTTCTCTTCCCCCACTCCGGCCACCGCGCGCCCTGCCCCGGACCGGCCATGAGCACCGCCGACCCGTCCCTGGTGACCGTCCGCGTCAGGGACGCGCCATCGTCAGATCCAGCGGGCCGCAGAGAGCTCGGAGCCGCCGCCGCCGCCGACACCGCTGCTGCTCCATTGGCGGCGCTGAAGCGGAGAAGATTGGGCACCGCAGGCGCGGCCCAAGTTCTGCTTGCCGCGGCTTCCGCGGGCACTCCCGCCGCCGTGAAACCTCCCGCCGCCGCCGCGAAGCCGAAGAGGCTGGTGGGGAGGAAAATCAGGGCCAGCGCCGCCGCCGCTGCCGCTGCTGCATCCACCGCGCCCGTCCCCGGTGCCGGGACCGAAAGGTATGAACTTTCGAACTCAAAATTGGGCTCTGTTCACCGCGCCCGTCCCCGGCGAGCTGAATTCGTTCATCTTGCAGCACACAAGTATTCATGGACATGCTTGGGTCGGTAGACATCGACTCGCCTCCGCTCGGCAACTACAGCTACAACGAGTTCGACGGTGGCATCGATGGTGGCACGGGAGAAGACGACAACGAGGTCGAGGAGGTGGACGGGGCCGGCCTGAGTCGGAGAGATTCGAACTACACCATTTTGGAGGACCAATGCTTGATCAGTGCTTGGGAGAATATCTCTCTCGATGCAACGGCCGGCGTTGATCAAACCAGAGACCGGTATTGGCAAAGGGTGGAGGACAAATTCTTCCAACTCATGCCACGCAATGGCCGAACGGTGCCCGGACCTATCGATCACTACAAGGCCGTTGGGAAACTATCAAGACTACATGTGGTCGATGGAGTGGATGCTTGCAACAACTGATCAATGCGCCTCCGAGTGGTACCGTGGAGGGTGATTGGGTGAGTTTATTCACCATTGTTCATGTAGTGTTCTCACTACTTGTTCACCATTGTTCACCATTTGTTCTCGGCGGTGGTGGAGGTGTTGGTGGTGGAGCTGCCGGCAATGGTGGAGGTGGTGAGCCGAAGAGCACGGTGTAGGGCCTTTCGACGATGTGGATGGTGTTTTGAAGTCATTTTTTGGTCACACGGATGGAAAACTAGTTAATGGCCGTCTTGGCGATTCAAGAAACTACTTAATTTCCTATATTAATGTCGAATTTGTAAGCAATTTGACATTTTATGATATTCATGCCTATCTTGCTGTTTTGCATATGCAGTTTCAGAACGCCGCGCGGCGGAGCAGAACCCGCAAAGCAAAAACCAGATCTGCTTTGCGGGTTCTGCTCCGCCGCGCGGCGTTCTGAGCAAAAAACCGCGAGTTGCGCGAACTGCAAAACTGTTTTACGGGTTCTGCTAGAGATGCTCTTAGTACGTTGAGTTAGGAATTAGAAGTCCTAGTTGGAATTGAACTTGTATGATGAATCTGTTTAGGTGTTGAGTACGTACAGGTGTAGACTTGCTGTGGGTCGGTTGTTTGTGTGTATATATACACGGCAAACCGTGAGTTTGTAACACCGAGAAAATTGAGAAATAAAGAGAAGCTTTGGAGGGTGCGACACGTGCCCCTGGCCACAACTTTTCGTGTGCGTGTGTACGTCTAGTTGTATGTGATCGATCCTTGGGCGAAACCCAACAGTCCCGATGGAAGACGACATCGGAGTGCCCCAGCCCTTTGAGCTTTGCACGGCCTCCGCGCCCCTGGTCTCGTCCCGGGCCGTCAAGACGACCGTGACGCCGCCATTGGCCAGTTGCCGGCACACCTCGAAACCGATCCCTTTGTTCCCACCGGTGACAACGGCAATCCTATCAACAGGGATGGCAATGATCAAAACTGGACAGTGCATATGGACGGTACAGTGGATCGAGAATTCGAGTTTAAGGGTGCGTTTGGTTCACGAGTTGTCCATTGCACGCTACAGTACGTTGTCGACCGGCCATGCCCCCAGCTATTCGTAGCCACACAGCTAAGCTCCAGCTGCTAGCACCGCATGGAAGTAGGTGAGGTGGGCAGAATTGCATGTGGTGGTGTTTTGTTTGGCTGCGTCCTGCCTGAAGTGTGAGAGGAGCTTGCAAGGTGCCAGTGATTTTTTTTGTTCCTCGCGAGAAACGGCCGATTCGAGCCTAGGAGCCGGGCCCGTTTGAGCACTGCTTTAAGAAGCGCGCTGGCCACAATACGACCCCTCATATCTAATCAAACAACACTCAGGGTGCAAAATGGTGAAAAAATACTCTTGTTTTCAGTCACCGTGCGAGCTTGGCCCTGGGGCTGCGACATACCAAACGCGCCCTAATAGGAGCTATGAATGCGTGTAGTAATTCACGGGAGCGCCTACTTATCACGTTACGCGGACTTAGCAACGCTCCGCGCACCCCTTCGACGCAAATGGGCCCGGCCCTTTTTCTGGCGCTTTTGGTTATACTGTTTGCTGATTCGATGCTTCGGGCAAAAGCGTATGTTTTGGTTTCGAATTAATTTGGAAAGCAAGGTACTTCGCTGTTTCGCTGTTTGGCTGATTATTTAATTATTTTGAAAAACATACATGTACCAACTTTCTTAAACATAGGTGTACGAACCTACTTTGTTAGTTTCGTGCACACGTGCGCATTTTGCTGTTTCTTTGCATGTTCTATGTCAACAAAAAAGTTGTAGTGTCATCCAATTTAAAAAAAAAAACTGTACACGAAAATTATGCGCGTCCACGAGTATGTTCCATTCCTGTACTCAGTTCCAAGTTTCATCGATTGTAACTTCTCAATTTTAAATCGATGTTCGGAACTTTATTAACCAAATTTTATCAAATTCGTCGCACTCGGTTAACAGTTTGAAATATCCCTTGACGAGGAGGTTAATCTCAGCATTTCGCACAACTTTCGTGTTGTAACTTTTTCGTTTCATCAGCCTGTGAAAGAAAATTATTTTTGAATGATTTTAAAAAATGTACAGAAAATGACGGTGGACGGAAACTATTTTTGAACGGTTTTAAAAGTGAACAGAAAAGGCCGGTGAATAAAATCGATATTTGAACGATTTTAAAAAGTGAATAGAAAAAACTATGAATTGAAATTATTATTGAATGATTTTTAAAAAGTAAACAAGAAAAATCTATGAACGGAAATTATTTTTGAAAGACTTTTTAAATGAAATTTCTTCAAATATGAACAGTTTTCAAATCAGAACTTTTTTTAAATTTGAAAAACTTCACAAAACGAAAATTAAACAAAAATTTAAAATAATATCTAAAAAGAAAACAGAAAAGAAGAAAGAAAAAAACAGACAAAAAAGGAAAATTGAATCATTTTAAAAATTGAACAGAAAAGACCGGTGAACGGAAACTATTTTTGAACGGTTTTAAACGTGAACAGAAAATGGTGGTGAACGAAAACTATTTTTGAACGATTTTAAAAGTGAACAGAAAAGGCCGATGAACAAAATCGATGTTTGAACAATTTTTAAAAAGTGAACATAAAAAATTGTATGAACGGAATTTTTTTTGGACGATTTTAAAAAGTGAACAGAAAAAACTCTGTGAATGAAACTATCTTTCAACGATTTAAAAGATGAACAGAAAATATCGGTGAACGGAAAAAAATTTGTACGATTTTAAAAGTGAACGAAAAAGGCCGATGAACGAAATCGATTTTTGAACGATTTTTAAAAAGTGAAAAAAAGACTCTGAACGGAAATTATTTTTGAACGATTTTTATAAAGTGAACAGAAAAATCTATGTGAACGAAAATTATTTTTGAACAATTTTAAAAATGAACAAAAAATGGCGGTGAACGAAAACTATTTTTGAACGATTTTAAAAGTGAACAGAAAAGGCCGATGAACGAAATCGGTTTTTTCAACGATATTAAAAAGTGAACAAAAATAGTCTATGAATGGAAATTATTTTTGGACGATTTTAAAAAGTGAACAGAAAAAACTCGGCGAACGAAAATTATTTTTGAACGATTTTGCAATATGAACAGTTTTCAAAATCATAACATTTTCTAAATTTGAACATTTTTCCTAAGATTAAAATTAAACAAAAATCTGAATCTATATTACTATTAAACAAGCAAACTTGATCTTTCCTACACCCACACCGGAAAACGTACACAGAGCAACACAGAACAGTTGCCACCTCATGATCATGCCAACTTAATTAGATCTAACCGTTAAGATCGACTTGATGACAAACACATGTGCGCTTAGCAATTAGGCCTGCAGCACCGCACTCTGCCAAAAAATTCGTCCGCCAATACGTGTTTCGAAAGCCTATTCCATCCATAGCATCCCTTCCACCTTTTTTTTGCAACTCAACAGCTTTATAGATTAATCATGAGGATTACAAAAAAAGTAAAAGAAAACAAAAAATACAAAAAAGGTCGGTTAACCAAAAATAATAGTGAAAAAATACCGGTGAACCAAAAAATAATTTCGAACGAAAAATATATGTGAACAAAAATGTCGGTGAACCAAAAAAATAGTGAACCAAAAATGCTGGTGAACCAAAAATAATAGTGTACCAAAAAAGTGAACATACAATATTAGTGAACGAAAACTATTTTTGAACGATTTTAAAAATGAACAGAAAAGGGTGGTAAATGAAAACTATTTTTTTTAAAGATCGAACTATTTTTGAACGATTTAAAAGTAATGAAACAGAAATTGTCAGCGAACTGACACCATTCTTGAACGATTTTGAAAAGTGAACAAAAAATTGTTAGTGAACAGGAACTATTCTTAAACGATTCAAAAAGAGTGAACAAAAAAGGATCGGTGAAACAATTTTTTTTATTTTTTAAAAAGTGAACAGAAACTATTTTTGAACAATTTTAAAAGTAAGCAGAAAAAATTGATGAACAGAAATATTTATTTTAGACATAAAATAGAACATTAAAAACTAAAAATAAAAATTAAACGAAAAACGTAAAAAACTAAAAGAAAATAAACAGAAAAACAAAAAGGAATAAAAATAAAAGGAAAACCGGTCAAAGAGGACAGGAAACAGAAAACCAGAAGATACCGCGAAAACCCAACGTACCTGGAGCCAGAAGTGACGATTTGGGCCGGCCCAAGTCAGCGACGCGCGTGAGCGGAGCGCATTGCGCTCTGCGTTACGCGGCAACTAGGATCTGGCGTAATTCACCCATTGGCACAGGTCCAGGGTGGGCCGCGGACCACCCTGAGATTCAGATAAGGCCCATATACCATGTCCGCTTAAAAAAAAAAACTAGATGCATGTCTGCCTGACGAACTGAATCCATCCCTTGTTCGCTCATTCCCTTCTATCTTCGACTCGTACGAGCGAGTGCTCGCCGTCGTCGCCACTCCAGTTCACCGCCGCCACTCCATTGCGCCACCACCGCACTTCCTCCGGCCGTTCCCCGTGCTCGCCGTCTCCGCCACGCAATGATGCGCCCACCGCTCGGCGCTCGCCCCAGTCTTCCCTAACCCTAGCGACGGATTAGAAGGTCGACGCCCGGCGGCGCAGCTTCCTGCAGGCTTCAGCTTCCCGCCACCGCCGCCCGCCGGCGGGGAGTAGGCGAGGCCAGCAGCCAGCACGCTCCAATTTTAGCAAGGTACAACTTCAAGTCTTCAACCAATCAATCCCCAATTTGACAGATTATTGAGTCTGATTTAGATTGTTGAGTTTAATTAAATGTTGTGTGTAAGTTGAAACTTATTGATTATTGAGCCTGATGTATTGCACATTTGCACACACTTATTGTAGATTTGTTGAAAAATGAAGAGGACCGGATCCATCGCTTCTCTTTTCCTGAAACATGCGGCAAAGAAGAATGCTTCTTCTCCGGCTCCTTCCCCAGCGGCAGATTTGGCAGAAGAAGCTTGTTCGGTTGGCAAAGGATAGAATGCAAGAATTGAGGTCTGATGGGTGGGATGCATTCCTACAAAAGGTCACATTATTTTGTAATAAACATGGCATTCAAGTTCCTGCAATGGAGGATAACTATGTGCCTTTTGGAAGATCAACACGGTTTTCTCGAACTCAAACAAATGATGATCACTTTAGAAGAGAAGTTTATCTTGGGATCGTTGATAAAATTATTCAAGAGCTGACTAATCGATTCGATGAGATCAATATGGAATTGCTGAATCCTGCCAACTCATTTGCTGCTTTTGATGCACACAAGGTACGTAGGCTTGCTGAGTTCTACCCTGATGATTTTTCACCCCAAGATTTGATGCATCTTGAGCTACAACTTGATAACTATATCGATGACATGAGAAAGGATGAAAGCTTTAATGGCCTAGAAAATCTTGTTGATCTCTCGGTTAAGCTTGTGGAAACAAGGAGGCATATAGTTTATAATTTGGTGTATTTGCTTCTCAAATTGGTATTGCTTCTTCCGGTGGCAACAGCAAATGTGGAAAGAGCTTTATCGGCAATGAGTTTTGTGAAGAACAAGTTGAGAAATAAGATGGGTGATAGTCTTTTGGATGATTGTCTAGTTACATTCATTGAGCAGGAGACCTTCTCCAAAGTGGATGAAGATGATATTTTTGAGACTTTCATGGCCATGAAAAGGGCGTAAGCCTGATAAATAAAGTTAGTCTTCTTTTGAGTTTTTGTATCCCCTCTTTTATGTAAAATTCAAATTTCCTCATGAATTATTATATGTTGTAAGACTCTATCAGCTTTTGTTCAATTATGTGCTATCATGTTGACATTTCCGTATTAGTGTTGTGATAGTTTTATCAAGACGGACCAACCCTGTGTCAAAATCCTGGATCCGCCAATGAATTCACCTCGTGTTTGGCGGGCTGGGGATGGCTCCTTCCATGATGGTGCACCACGAGCTTGAACAGCACGACGACAGAGAACGGTGGCCGGTGATGCGTGCTCAGAAGAGGATACGGTATGTTAGGAAGGAAAGCAAGAGATTTATAACTACTCCGGTCGTATCTCGGTCGTCTTTGTGGCCCGATTCAGACGTCATGCCATGCGTACTTTTCATTTTAAAGGATCATGCCATGCGTACTTGTGTTGTGTGTTGTCTACTTGTCTCCTCGTTTGACCGTGCCCATACCAACTGGATAGGCTAGAGCGACCAATGTTACTAAAACAGTAGAAGTTTAATAAGATAAGAAGTTATTAAAACTAGTTATATTTTGTAGAAACAAAATGCTATTATTACAACTAATCTAGAAATATACTGGTTGTATTAATACCTTATATTTTGGGACAGAGGGAGTACATCGTAACATAGAGTACATCGTAACATAATGACAGTGGTACATAGCAGAGCGTGCGTGATCGGTGCTGCAATCTGGTATGAATATTATCTCATCCATATAGATGCTTAAAACTTAAAAGAAAAGCAATTGTCTTCGACCCGAGATAACCAATGACACCATGCCGGAGCATATTCTACTCCACTGCAATCATTTTCAGAGGGACGGTGCAAAGCACAGAACCTCACTAACTCAGTAAAATTATACTACTATATCCATCTGTCCACGTGTCGATCTGAGTGCACAGGTCAAACTATATTGTTTGTTGACAACAATTACAACGTGCAACTCTTCAGTCTTATTCTGAAAGTGAGACCGGAAGAAAACGCTAGTAGCCACTCCCGGTATGAGTAATCTAATCGTACGGCGCAGTCAAACATAAGACGCCTCGCCATTCCTATCGAAATAAGCGCCAGTCGGGCCATCGTCAGGCAGAAGAGCTACCTTCACAGGGTTGCTAGCGCCCTCCTCAGGTGTCAATACTCCCATGTGCATTGAAATGTCAGTCTTGACATAACCAGGCGTCAAACAATTGATGCGCATCGTAGGGTACTTCTTGGCAAGAATCCTTGTGTATGCACTGAGCGCGGCTTTGGCAACTTTGTAGGCTGAAGATCCGCCCGTTGGCCACCCACGTGCCTCTGTTAAGTTGGCCTTGAAATCTTCTAGGAACAAATCCAATAGCTCATCTAGTCTCTTTTCAGTAAGGTTGTCAATGTCATTAAATTCCTTCTTAAGTTCTTCACTGTTGAAGTTCTGCTCAAGAAAACAATAGTTATTAAAAAAAAGAAGTAGTGCACTGTTCAAGGTTTCCGTAATCTGAACGTCTATGCTTTCTGACAGAAAAAGAAAAAATGTGTAAGAGGATCAGGATCTGAGTAAGTTGGAACAAAACAAACATTCGGTATCGCACAACGCCGGAAAATGGTAACTTATGTCACATTATTTTGAATGAACACAATGTCGATCTAGAAATATCACTAAGAAATGTAGTGCAGTCACGTGCTTATTGCATCTCACAAAACGAGTTAAACTGAAATAAGATCATGCGTTCAAATAGAAAATCCTTATTCCGAAAAGCTATTTAACAGTGAGATAATAATATCACGATCAGGAGAAAAAAAAAACCCGTCGCTCTCGCCAAGGGCGACTCGGGGGGCGACCCACCAACCCTAGCTCCAGCCCGCCGCCACCCTCCCCGTCCCCGCGCCGCCGCCGGAGGAAGCCGCCGGGCGAAGCCCGGGCGGCTGACGGCGGCGGCGGGGCGACTCCTCGCGGTCCCCTGTGTCCCCTGGCGGTGGGATTCGGCGGGACTTGGCGGCTCGCCGGCGCGCTTGCTCCTCCTCCCGGTGGGCTCCTGCGGGCTCAGATGGCGGCGTGACGCGACGTGCGGCGGCGGCGCTGTGCGGGTGGTGGTGGGACGTCTCGGCGGTGCACTCGCTGCCGCGGCCCGTTGTCTGGGCCCGATCTGGGCCTGGACGGGCCGGGCGCGCCATCTCCGGAGCTGCGGCGCCGGACCCTCCCTCGGCAGCCACGCGGTGGCGCGCTTGGGGCGCGGCGGCGGTGGTTGCAGGGTTGCAGCCCGGGACCATGGAGGTTCTGGACCACGGGCAGCGCTCCTATGCTTCGTCCGGCATGGTGCTCGGAGGGGTTGATGGCTGGCGATGCGTCCGGCGACCATGGAGGTTCCTGTGCTAGTTCTGGTGCTTGGCCGCGGCTGGTCTCCGCATGGTGTGGTTGACGGCAGCGGCTGGTGGTGTCCGACAGCCTTGCTGTAGGTAAAATGCTCAACTCCAGGTGAAAACTGTGCATTGTTTTTGTCAATGCCGGCGGCAGCGGTTTCTCTGGACGCCGTTTTCCTCGCTGGAGGTGCCGCCGTGGAGCTCCAGCACCTACATTGCTTTGGGTCTCCGGGTGAAAACCTTGGGTCCGGCTTGCCGGACCGGATGACGGTGTTGCTCGTCAACACAACCTCCCTGGAGGCGTCATCTTGGAGACGCTAAAGTATGGCTTTTGTCGATGCGTGTGCTGGTGGTGCTGTGTTCTGGTGGTGTTGGTGCGGCCGACTTGGGGCCGACGGCGGTGTTTTCTCTCCTCGGCTAGCCTTCACGTGGTCTCGTCCTCTTGGATGTGCTTGCCCAAGAACCTCCGTTGGTTGCTGTTGCGGTGTCGGAGCTTCGTGCTCTCGGTGGCGTCTCAGCTCACCTTTGCTCGTTGACGACACGATGTATGTCTCCCCCACCTGCTTTTGTCTCGAATTCCATGGCGGAGCTCTCCATTTAGGGTAGTGCTAGGTGCTAGGCTTGACACTCCGATCCGATGAAGATGGCGGTGCTCCTGAGTTGTGCCATGAGGTTCGAGTCGCATGCCGGTGCGGTGCGTGAGGCTGATTGCCGAGTCTTGGCATTGTGATCCCTTGACTGCACCCCCTCGCCTCTTGTGACTCTTGGCGGCTCTTGCTTTTCCTTTTCTAGTGGTTTTTTGTCTTGTATTTTCTTTGTTCTCTCTCCCCTGTATCCCCCTGTAAAACTGCTATTCTGTTGTAAGAACATGGCCCGCCAGGCTACTTTTCGGAAATATAACAACCGGTGGGGAGCAATCCCCCCCCCCCCCCCCCCCCCCCCCATTCTCGAAAAAAAAAAATATCACTGGAAATGCGAGACTATATAGATACTTTTCAAATAACTCGAAGTAAGGCGAAGTGATCGGAAACGATATAGCAGAAATATATTGGTACAACTAATGTTCCGTATAATATATAACAAAATGCAGCGTGGTTAACAATACTTACTCTTAGTAGTGCAAAGCCTGAGGAGACACTCTCCCAGAGGAGGACAACTGAAGAAGAGGAAGTAGTGCCTCTGTGACAAGCTTTGCGCCATAGTAGTTCGTTCTCATACATTCTTTTGCTTCCTCGTACGTCTCTTTTGAATTTTCTTTCATCCATTGAACTCTCTGATCTACATCCATGCTTTCAACCTATCCATGCATAGACATGTTAATTCTTGTACAACCTCTTATTGGAAATGCAAGTGGGTTAGGTCGGACGACCCATCCTAGTTCATTTGCTTCAGAAAATTTTCAATTGGTGTACACAAAGTGAAGTACCAGTTAAAGTAGAGGTTAAATTTTCAACTAAGTGAGATGTTCTGATGGGCCTACCTACTTCCATCGCTGCATAGTTAAAAACAAAATTTCAGAAATATAGTCATGTATGTCAGTATGTAATATAGAGATCGAAATCACTAAAAATAATAAAATTGAAGAAACCGATGCTAAGATTTTACACACAATCCACTGTTGGAACACAGTAGCTGCAGTACAGTGCACAATTTTTTAGGATTGTCAACTTCGTTGAATGATGTTTACAACCCGGACTTCCATGTTCATCCTGTATCACAACATCAATAGGATGTGTTCATGCTAAACAAGGATTCGGTACAAGAAACGATGATCCGTATGTCTATGCTGCGATCGATATATGGCAGCAACAGACGAGGCAACTTCAAAAACACGGAACTATTATTATTTTATTGAGTTTGTCTGATTCTGAAATAGAGGTTGGCTGATTCTGAAATAGAAGTATGTATTAACTGCTGACAAACTGCAAATTGGTACATAGCAATATTTCACTTTCTTACCTGTTCTTTAACTTTTGCAACCAGAACTGGATCACGATCAACACCTGAAATCCCTGCATTGTTTATCTACAAATAACAAGAATCACATGATCATTATGATGGTGATGAATTGAAAAATGAAAGGAAATATCACTTCTATACTGACAACAACGAGAAGTTAATAATCAATACAGCTTTGTTAAATGTGAATGAGTATCAACAACAGTCAACAGGTGAATTTTATAAGATCTTTATTAACATCATTTCAACATCAACAAGTAGAAGCCTGGTAAATGAAATGTACACCACCTATACTTCTCAAAGAAATTCGTATACTCATTTAAAATTACACCTAAGAGTCTGAATAAAATGCACAGCACACCTAAAGAGTCTGAATAAAATGCATAGTTCTGAATCTGCCAGGCCCTAAACTTCAAAGCACAAAGCAGGGTACACATACCAGGATATCGAGCCTGCCGAACTGATCCCTGACGAAATCCGCCAGCCGGCCAACGCTGTCAGGGTCGGTGACATCCAACTGATGGAAGACAACATCGATTTGGCCGCCACCACCGGAGCGCCTGACGCCTTCGACGGCCTCCAGCCCCCTCGCCTCGTTCCTGGCCGTCAGCACGACCCTGAGCCCCCTGGACGCGAGCTGCCTGCACGTCTCCAGCCCGACCCCTTGTTCCCTCCGGTAACCAGAGCGATCCTAAATTATTACACATGGCAGCGCGACAGAGATTCTAGTAAAATTTGCTGCGAATGACGTACGGAAAGGGGAGATACTAGCCGAGTGCCGAACCTCTTGCCTGAAGGATTCGAGGTGGCTGCCGCCTCCATGTTTCCCCTCGCGGCGGGTCGAGGATGAGCGTGTGAGCTCTGGACTCTGCAGCCTTGGAGAAGATGATTCATCGTGCACTTTCCCTTTGTGCTGATGAAATGGCGCTCTTGGTGGGCCTAGTGAGTAAGGCATTCGACCTCGAGCCATGATACTTGGGCCAAACGGCCAGATCTAGCCAGTAAGGACCGGGCACAAAGACGGGC
Organism: Poa pratensis; assembly: GCA_947311845.1. Taxonomy (NCBI): domain Eukaryota; kingdom Viridiplantae; phylum Streptophyta; class Magnoliopsida; order Poales; family Poaceae; genus Poa; species Poa pratensis. Next base: position 42,422,280 of record CAMZMU010000046.1, on the reverse strand, counting down.
CGAAAATAAATGGGAGACAGGGAGAGGCAAAATCTCTTGGCCTGTTGAGCCTAACCCGCAGTTGAATTTCTTCCCGAAAGCATCTTCATTCTCTCGGACAATGGTGACGGCGTCTGCATTGGCAACGGCCATGAGATATTGAGATACACTCCAAAGAGTCAAAGATAACTACTGGAGACGCAATCAGGTTTGTGAGTGACATTATCGTTAGTTTATTCATTTAAAAAAGTCACCTTCCATGGTCCCATGTTATGTGTGTTCTTATTGTTAAAATCTATATGCAGAACTTGTCAAATGAAACACTATTAGTCGGTAAATTTATGGTTCAGTTTCATATATCGTTGCTTCGATATCAAAGGTGTGCACCAGGGTAATTTTTTTCTAGCTCCGCCCCTGATGAGATACACTCCAAAGAGTCAAAGATAACTACTGGAGACGCAATCAGGTTTTTCTTATACAAAGATGGTACTCTACTGGAGATAGAGTTGATAGAGACAGCTGCCTGTGAGTTTTGTTTAATCGACTTCCATGTGCTCGGCGGCTTGCAGCAGTGCTTAACATTCCTCTTTTATGCTACAGTAGACAGGATTGCTGAAACCTACCACATGCGAGAGGCAGGATTGTTTAACACGGCCCATGCGCTCTGATCCGTGTGCAGAGTGCTATAGATAGATTATCACCGAGATCTCGCAAGCTGCAACAAGCTAGACCGTACCAATCGGCAATCGATTCGCTTGCTTGAGAGGGACTGTACATCGTATATGGACGGCAAAACCTGTCCGACCACGTTACCCTTGCTCGCTGAATTCCGGCCTTGTATTCAGGGCAATTTACCTACCGGCTGTCGGTCAGCATTTTCACTTTTGTACGTCGCCGTCGGCATCAGCGTGTATGACAAACCCTCCCTGACTAGAGACTGGCAGTGGAGTTTCAGAAAAAGCCACTGTTTACAAGCTCTGTTTTAAATAGCCGACAAGGCAATTTACCTACCGACTGTCGGTCAGCATTTTCACTTTTGTACGTCGCCGTCGGCATCGGCGTGTATGACAAACCCTCCGTGACTAGAGACTGGCAGTGGAGTTTCAGAAAAAGCCACTGTTTACAAGCTCTGTTTTAAATAGCTGACAAGGCAATTTACCTACCGGCTGTCGGTCAGCATTTTCACTTTTGTACGTCGCCGTCGGCATCAGCGTGTATGACAAACCCTCCCTGACTAGAGACTGGCAGTGGAGTTTAAGAAAAAGCCACTGTTTACAAGCTCTGTTTTAAATAGCCGGCTATAGCCCGGCTATAGCTCAGCTAGAGCTATAGCCTTTTGAGAACCTTAGGGCTAAATGAATTCACGTACAATTTACTGCTATAGCCTCATTTAGCCCCGGCTATAGCCCCATTTTCAGGGTCAGAGCTATTTTCTATAGCCGGCTATTTAAAACAGAGTTTACAAGTTGAGACTAATGGGAAGAGAGTACCTGAAACTTAAACTCACAACTACACTGTAGAACAAGACCAAAGCTTCAACCACGAAGATCCCGTCTATACACAATAATCCTCAAACCCCGATCAGCACACCTCGTATGTGCACCAAGGTATGCAGCAAGTGGCCCAATCCAAACTCGAATCTAACTAACAAACGAGGCAAAAACGCTAGGAGTAGGTAAACTTGTCAGGTATGTATAATTGTCAACAAAAGATAACATTATGTGCATAAGTTGTAAACATAAAAGACAACATGTTCTAAGCATTATGTTCTCGCACACTAATCATCAAGTTCTAAAGATCATCTGGTGCATTCTGTGTAGGGCCAATTACATCAAGATTTTCTTCATTTTCTGCACAATCATCTCCAAACAGTAGGTCATATGCACCCCCAGGTCAAGTATAGTGGACTCAACTTCGGTGACTTGTAGTGCACAAGTCAACGAGCGACTTTGGCGAATCTGGACCCTCCGTTTTAGATCCCACGGATAAGATTCATACAAATCTGAAACTAAAAAAATAAAAAAATTCAGAAAAAATTTCTAGCAGTTGTTTCATTAGGATTTTCTGCGTCATCAGTAGTTCTTCCTCTTCCTCTTGTTTATCATGGCAACAAAGTCTGCATCTCGCTTCAATGCTCTCAGTCCATCATCTTATGTCCTCCCTAAAATGCACCAATACAAAGCAATTGAAGATCACTTTGTCATTATCCCACCTAGATCAAGAATTTTTTTCAACCACATCATCTACCAACTACAAGCAACATAGTGTCAAACCAGTCCATTTGAGCATCAGTGTATATGTATATCATGTTCTTCCTAATTTCACGAAAAAAAATCACTGTGATAACAAATTATCCTTGGACCTACATCTCCAACAATGCAGTGAAATATATTCAGTACAGACTGCTAGTAACAACAACATTTAGAAATTTTAAAATTTCTTAACACTTTCAGTAAATGCAGTCAATTACGTTAATGCAGAACATGTACACAGTTTGGTTAAAGAACACAAGCCATTAGTAAACACAACCCATACGATCATTGCTCCACTCAGCTCCATTTTTTTCAAGAGTTAAATTTTTCATTTTTTACTATGATTTTAATTTTTATTTCAATGCAAAAGGATAAAGAAATATCGTCTTTTCAGAAGAAAAAAATGGGACTTTTTCTTATCTTAATGCCCGTTTTAGTTTTAGAGGGGTTATTTGGATTCCTCGGAAAACCCCACCTACATCACCATTCAATATGTCTTGCCTCTCTGATCCGCTAAAACCATAGTATCCACTACCCCTTCCGAACATAAACATGCACAATTTGCCATGATTTTAAAAACTAAGATCTAACATGACCACAATCAGCAAATCGACATCAACTTGCAGCTCAAATCGGGGTTGTCATCCAAACCCAAAACCCTTTTGGGTCACACGTTATGCTATGCTAATACAAAATAAAAAATCGACTGTGCAATACGAGGAACATGCTAAGAGTTTAGGTAACGGGTGAAAGTGCATGAGCCCTCATGTGTGGTTTTGGTAATTAATGACAATCTCTATGGACTAATGGTTGCATTGAGCTATCCTTGTAGGGCTTGTCCATTGGCAATGCTTGAACACCATGTGTTGGTATCAAGATTGAAAGAAGAAGATAAAGTGATGACCAAAGCAATATCCAAGTCATCATATATATTAAGAGAAGAAGTTGAAGTGCAAGTTCAAGAGAAGCATCTCGAAGAAATCCTATGCTTGAAGCTTGTCACCCTTTTGGAGATATTGGTCAAGTGAAGATGTGCCTTATAGAGGCTCTCCCATATTAGTATATGGGGGAGCGATATGTGAGTCTTCACCAAGCAAAGCGCAATCAAGAAAGGTGGTCCACTTGAAGAGATCAAGATCGTCATCATCTAGCTCAAGTGGAATGCGCAAGGCAAAGGTGTGATCTTGATAGGGTTTCTATTTTACCGGTCTCATGGTGTTAGTGGGAGACCGAGTTATAGGATAGACGGCGTACGATCAAACCTTTGCATACTTGGCATATCATCTTTCTTGGTTCTTATTTGGTTTTTCTCCTAGTTGGGTTTTGGTGCTTGTCGTGATCTTCATGACAAGCCCAAGTTCTTCGAAAACGGTTTTTGTTGGGACAACTTGTTGCGTTTTCGTGTTGGAAATATTATCGGTTTATCCGTGAGGAAAGTTTCACACCTCCCATGTGTGTCAACTTAACTCTATTTATGGCTCTTGTCGTTACCTTTCCAACAAAATTGGTTTCTCCTAATTTGGAGTTCAAACGAGAAAGTTAATGGGTTTACAGTTTTGCTGATTTGCTGCTGTTTTTACTGGCCGGAGTGTCCGGTGTGCCAGGGCCGGAGTTTCCGGTGTGCCTCAGGGGTGCTCTGGGGCTGGAGTCTCCGGCCCATCAGGTTTTTGGTGCGAAGTGCGCAACAAGACGGTGCCCTCTGCGTTGGGTCCGGAGTTGGTCCGGAGGGACCCCGGAGTCTCCGCCCAGGCCGGAGTCTCCGGCCCTCCTGGACCGGAGTCTCCGGTGTAAGTTTCCTCCAACGGCTCTTTTTCTGGGGACTTATAAAAAGGCCCCCTTCTTCCCCAAAGAGTCAGCTCTTCCAAGCACGAAATTTCCCCCTCTCTCACCTCCATTGTTGACCTTGGAAAGCTTGCCCCTCTCCCAATTCCTCCCATGATTCTTGCATATCTTTGAGGGATTTGAGAGAGGAGATCTAGATCTATAATTCCACCTATCCATTCTTCCTCTAAGTGAGGGAAACCTAGTAGATCTTGATCTTGGAGTTCCATTCGTTGAGTTCTTCTTTGTTCTTTCTCTCTTCTCCTCCCATAAGCATTAGTTGCTTTTGGAGTGCTTTGAGAGTGAAGGATTTGAGCACTTGTGCTCTTGCCATTGCTTTGTGCATCGGTTTGCGCTCTCCACGATGATTCGTGGAAGTTGAAAGTTCGTGAACTTGTTACTCTTGGGTCTTTGGACCCTAGACGCCTTTGTGGTGGTTGAGACCTTTGTGGTCACTTGTAGCCGTTCGGAAGCCCCCAATCCAGTTGTGGGTTGTGCCTCGGATTGTTGTTGTAAAGGCTCTGGATTCCGCCTTGAAGGATTCCGATAGTTGAAGGTGAACCAAACCTTTGTGGTGCGGTTCATCGGAGAAGAAGGTGAAGCCTTTGTGGCTGTTGAGTTGACCTTTGTGGGATGTTGATGCATGTAAAATGCATACATGAACTTTGCATTATATTACTTATATTTCAATCATATTTGCATCATATAAGGGCTATATCATTGTTTTACATTGATTTTGGGAATATTTGGTATGTTTCCTATTTTTATGGAATTAACCCTGCACAGTCAGAAAACCCTGTTTTCTATATTTTGATGTTTCAGGGACCCAAACGATGTCCAAATGACCTGCAAATTTACGAGCGTCAATTTTTGGAAGGAAGAAGACTTGGGAGCGAAGGAAGCAAACAAGCGGAGACCCGAGGGCCAAGATAGGTGGGCCCACGCGGCCAGGTACATGGGCCGCGTGGGACCCCTCCTTTTGGGCCTCGGAGCTCCGTTGCCGTCGATCTTTCCTCCACCGACTCCGTCTTGACCTAAAACCGACTATAAAAATAGCCCCCGATGTTCTCTGGAAGGAGCGCCGCAGAAACACAGAAACACCGAAACAGAGACCTGGAGTTGCAGATTGGAGGGGGAAAACTCCGGCGGGGCGCTGCCGGCGTGGTCTCCATCTTCTCCAACGACTTCTCCACCGTCTCCATGATGAAGAGGGAGTAGTCCACCCCTAGAGTATGGGTTTGTTGAAGTAACTTATGTATCTCCTCTCTCTTGAGCTTCACTAATTAGTACCGTATGAGCTGCTGAACATGATTACGGTCATCTATGTAATACTTTTGTGGTGGATCTTTTTATGAGTTAATATATGTTTGAGATTGCAATGGTTTTGTTTCAGTTATGAAAGTAGATGCATATTATGTACCCCGTTCTTATTTACTTGTGATGATCAAGCATGTTTATGAGAGCGTGTGAGGGGGAACGTGTGCATTAGTTGGAGTAACGGGGGCTGGCTAGTGCAGTGAACGTGAGAGAAAGTTCTGCGATCCACTTGGGTATCTCTACCTTACTTTGTTGCCTCACTAGGGATAAAAAGAAATACCATGCTACCGGAGATGTGGGTGTGACCATTGCCACTACTCCATGACTAGATCTAGCATGTTCTTATTTTAACTTCATGTCATGATACTTATTGCTATACTCTGAGTTATCTTAATTACTGAGGTGTTATGATTTAGTTCGCATCTTGGTGGAGTATAAGAGAGACTAATAACCAAAAGGTCTCTATGTTAGGACGTGATGTCCATATAATTATAACTTATCATTAAACTGTTGTGTTGCAATCTCATATGTCAATTCTAGTGTTCCATTGTCTACCACTTTATTAAAGAGAGAGTGCATTTGTGAAACCATGAACCCCGATCCATTTTTAATCATAAGAAACACCTTTCTAACCACTTTTACCGCTTTTCCATTTTCTGCCATTTAAAAATCCGAAAATACAAAAACACTTTTCCATCTTGCATTCATCATATAAAACCCAAAAATATCATTTATCATTGCTATCACCATCCTTGCATATTTATTTACCACCATTGCATATTTATTTCTTGTTTGCATTGCATATTATCTTGATATCATTCTCACACCTTGTGCTTGACAACTACAAGGTGAGGTTGAGGACCAAAACATTTACTTTGTTTTGTAGGTAACCAAAAAAGGATAGGAAAGATAAATCTTCACTACTGATTCCTCGAGAGTTCGATATTAAACCCTCGAGTCACCCCTTGTGGGGAAAACACGTCTTCCACTTACTACACACTCTGCACTTGGAGTCTCAACCTAACCCATTTACTTTTGAAGGGCCATCAGAATCTCACACCTCTCCAACGAGACGTACTCTCCTAAAAAGGAGGAACTCGGGAATACATCCTCGTCTCCGCGTGCCTCGGTTATTTCTATACCCGGGCTATTTATTTATGCACTTTACATTGTGATAGCCTTCGTGCTTGAAGTATTCTATATTGCTATCACTTTGTTGCTTGTCTTGCTTAGCATAAGTTGTTGGTGCACATAGGTGAGCCTAGTATATTTAGGTTGTTGGCTTGTTAATTTAAACACCTAGTTTTATTCCGCAATTATCAAGCCTAAACCGAAAAAATTTAATCGCCTATTCACCCCCCCCCCCCTAGGCGACATCCTTGTCCTTTCAACGGGCTTACCACTAGATGCGTTGAAAGTGCATGTTGCCCCCCATGTGGTTTTGCTAATTTATGACAATCCTTATGGACAAATATTTTCTCTAGCGTATGGAGCTCTCATGTGGAACTCAAAGCATAGATGTTGTACCAAGTGAGATCAAGTGATCTCATGGCATGGTAAAAAATTGTCATAGAGCTTTGTGAACTAATCCATTATCTATGTGTTTGGTGTTTATGTGTGGGGTTAGATATATTTCCATGTGTTTACATCAAATGTTTTATTCTATATAGCCCATGAGAGGATGACACCAAGCCTTGATCATCATAGAGGTTTTGATATGCAAGTTCAAAAAGAGTATCTTGAAGATATTATATGCCATCCATTCGATGATAATAGACAACTGAAGATGTGCCTAATAAAGGTTTCCCCATAGTGGGGTATGGAGGAGCGAGTTGCGAGTATTTGACAAGCAAGCGCAATCAAAAAAGGTGTTCCGACTTGAGGCGAGCATGATCATCATCATCTAGATCAAGTGGCATATGCGCCAGGAAAAGGTAAAACATTGAGAGGTGTTCTAGGTGGTTGTTGGTAGACTAAGTTATAGGATTGATAGTCATACTATCAAGAGAGACTCTCGAGTGAGTAGTTTGATCGTATCGTTCATAGAGAGATCAAAACTTTGCATCCTTTGCATCATCTTTCATCGTTATTATTTGAATTATATATATGTAAGGTTTTCGAGCTTGCCACCATCTTTAAGATAATCTCGAATTCATCAAAAACAGGTACGAAACACTGTTGTATTTTTATGTTGGAGATTTTGCAATTTCTTTTTTATGATAGTTCATACCACCTTTCCCCTCTTGGATTATCCTATTTTTGTTGGTATCTGGTATTCCTATGTATGATTTCTTAGAGCTTGTTGTTAGCTTCAAAACAACCCCGGGTTCGTCGAAATTGGAGTTCACATGCAAAAACTTTTTTGTTTTGTTTTATTGTGTCCGAAAGTTCCAGGGTTGACGCTAGTTGTACCGGGAAAAGTACCGGGGTGTCCAGAGACTTGCGCATTCGGGCGCCAAGGAGTGTCCAAAAGTACCGGGCCAGTCTGGTTGTACCAGGGTACCAAAAAGGCATAGCGGTTGAATTTGGGTGGGGGGCACTATTTAAGGGGCCTTATTCCCCAATGGTTCTAAAACTATTGGAGCTTCACCACCTAGTTATCTTCCACCATTGTTAAACTCTTGGAGCTTTACCACCTAGTTCGATGGAGGACCTCTCCCCCCCCCCCCCCCCCCCCCCCCCCCCCCCTCTTGGGCGACCACGGGCAAATCCTCCACGGCCACGACCCATCGGATATACATAAATCCATTCACCAAACTTTACATCTTTTTCTTCAAACAGACTGTTACCCAACTCCTTATATTCATGTCCAATCAAGTCGCATGCATAGCACAACAGACCAAGTTTTTCATACTTAACAACAAACATAGATCATCTACCCCCGAGTACTATTGGTACAAAGTGTGTGAGTCGCTTACGCAAATCATGCTTGACATGAACCCTCACATAGTCCCCTAAAAATCCTCCAGACCAACTGCTTAACTACATTCTCCTTCCTGTATCCCTTAGAAAATTTCTCGACTTGGATCCAAATATGCATAATGTCAAGTTGAATAAGATCAGGGTCTGAAAATCCATCGTATGGAGACAGAAGAGCCTCCCCGTCACGGAAGAGCCAAGGTTCCCTCTCCATGACTTTCTCCCAATCGTCTAGACAACATGCCTCATGCTAATTTCTCTAGCTAGATTCCATGCATTGTGCATCTGTTGAACGATGGCCACATAGCTAAAGGATTTAGGGCAGTGTACCCTTGCCACTGCCAACAGCCAACCACCGGGTGCTCTCCTGGATCGCAGCAACGTATTGTTCCAATACCAGATCATCAAACTCATCATCCCTAATTTCCAATCGATCAAACATTGAAATTAATCCCACCTTGCAGACCAAAGCGGCGGTATGAACGGGGAGGGGGATCGGGGACCGGACGAAACCGGATCAAGAATCAATTAGAACTCAAACTCGCCGCCGGCGTCGTCACACGAGAGTACTAAAACCCTAGGGGTACACGTATGACAACTCTACTGAAGTTGCTCTTACTTCTTCATAAATCCACTTTTGGACATGGGAGCATATACATCCCGACATTCTATGCTCGCACACACAATTTCACGATTTTTATGGCATGTGTTAAAAAGGCAAAAAAAAATGTCTTGTGAAAAGTAATTTTGGCGCACTGAAATGCTCTTTTTACAGAAGCCAAAAAAGTCTTTTTATTTTTGCAAAACTTTGTGCGTGAGTATAATGTCCGTATGTACACCTGAAATTTTATCATAATATTTTGGCTGCTTTAAATTTTGTCTTCTTCATATTGCGAGTATCTAATCCTCCTTACTTCTAGCGTTATTATCTGATTCCAAACCACCTTCTCTTCGCATGTGCAGTGGCTAGGAAAACAACAGCCGTGCTCGATATCTCATCAAGAAACAGCAGCCGTCGCGTCGCGGCCACCCTTTTTAGCCATCGTCTTCGTCCTGTCGCCCACGCCGGATCCAAGCCCAGCCGCCATCGGTGATAAAGTGCGGTGCCGGTGGGCGGTAGCTGGACGATAACATAGATATTACGCACTCCATCCACCACGAGGGCGGCTAGCTCGCATAAGAAAGTCCAAAATCCCCAAAGCCAAATACGAGTTTGTTCTCATCGCAATTGCTGTCGTGCAGCAATGGCAGTGGAACCGGACGTCGCACTGATGTTTCTATGACGTTGAACGCTTGAGGAACATCGGAATCCCAGGTTAGAGATTAGAAAAAACATCACTGTGTTACTACAGTAGTTTACTACATGCACCACATAACCAGTACTATCAGCTAGGAGTAATTAATTACTACAACTAGTTACTGTACTTAAAATGCTCTGCTCCGTAAGTTCACGTGAGATGAGGTACAAACCGATTAATCTCTTTACCATGCGCTAGGGCTAATACTGTCGAAGAACGCCGCGATTACTTGTTTGTTTATTCACCTTCCTCCGGAGAGGCCGGACACGGCCGAGACGTCGCCGGACACGGGGCTGGCGTCCGTGGTGACCGTGGACGGGAAGGACATGGCGAACGAGTCGAACCCGTCGTTCTGCATCAGCGCCAGCGTGGTGTAGCTGAAGAAGGTCGGGACGACCTGTGGCATGGGCACCTCGCCCTCCAGGTACTGCGTCACCTGCCGCATCCCGGGCCGCGCGTCCGGCAGCGGGTGCGCGCACATGAGCCCCAGCTTGATCGCCACCCTCGCCTCGTCGGCGTCGTACTTGCCGCACAGCCGCGGGTCCACCGTGTCGAGCGCCGCGTGCCGCCGCTCGTGCTCCTGCACCCAGTCCAGCAGCACGTTCTGGTCGTCGGGGGCGAAGCTGCCCAGCGGGCGCCGCCCGCAGGTCACCTCCATCACGAACACGCCGAAGGCGAAAACGTCGGTCACCGGCGTCGCCTTGCCCGTGCGCACCAGCTCCGGGGCCAGGTAACCCATCGTGCCCACCACGTGCGTCGTCTGCGGGTCCACGCCGTGGTCGTACAGCCTCGCCAGCCCGAAGTCGCCGAGGCGCCCGTTCATGTCGCCGTCCAGGAGCACGTTGCTCGCCTTGACGTCGCGGTGGATGACGATCTTGTCCCAGTCTTCGTGGAGGTAGAGCAGGCCGGACGCGACGCCCCTGATGATCTGAAACCTCTGCCCCCAGTCGAGCACGGGCCTGGTCTTGTCGTGCAGGTACTTGTCGAGGCTGCCGTTGGGCATGCAGTCGTACACCAGGAGCAGCTCCCCCTGCCGGCGGCAGTACCCGAGCAGCTGCACGAGGTTCCTGTGCCGGAGGTGGCCGAGGCTGACGACCTCGGCGATGAACTCCTTCATCCCCTGCTTCGAGTCGTGCGACACCCGCTTCACCGCGATCTCGAGGTTGGATTTCGGGAGCACGCCCTTGTACACCCTCCCGAAGCCGCCGGTGCCGAGCAGCTGCCTGTTCTTGAACCCCTTGGTGGCCTTGTACAGCTCCTTGTACGAGAACCGGTGGGGGCCGAACTCCACCTCCCAGTCCTCGCGCACCTCCGCGTACCTCACCCGCGTCCGCACGAACAGGAAGAAGGCGATAGCCAGAGCCAGGACGAAGGCCGCGGTGGCGATGGGGAGCACGATCTCCAGCACCTTTGACCGGGGCTTCGGGCCGAACCGCGGCAGCGCCGGCAGCTTCGAGGTGTCGAGCGGCGGCGCCGCGCCGTTCAGAGCGAAGCTCCAGCGAGAACGTAGTGCCGCGTGAAGATAACCCCCGTGGCCGCCGAGAACCCGACGTACGCCGTGTCGGTCACGACCGCCGAGAGGTTAACCGGGGCCGAGATGAGCGGCTTCTTAGGCCTGGGCACGTCGAGGGGCGCCATGGTGACGTCGAGGCGCGTGGTGGCGCCGTCGTAGTCCACCCAGACCTGCATGGGCTGGCGGCTGATGAGGCTGAGGTTGTTGAACGCCCCCGTGGCGTCGTCGTAGTAGCCCGCGGAGTGGTTGTGCACGGAGCGCATGCTGTTCACATCCACGCCGACGTGGTTGCTGTTCATGTCCTGGAACTCCGGGTTGAGCATGGTGTCGAGCTCGACGGCGAAGATATTGTTGTCGGCCTTGCCGTTGTCGGTGACGTTGAGGATGCCGAGGTACTGGCCGGCGTTGAAGGTGGAGAGCTTGGTGCTTGGCGCGACCAGGAAGGTCATGCCGTTGTCGCTCAGGATAGTGAAGTTGGAGACGATGGCGAAGACGAACGCGGCCGAGAAGGACTGCACGGTGCCGTTGCTGAGCATGCGGAGCGGCGTCGGGTGGAACGCGTGCCCCGCCGCCTGGCTCGTGCCGTTGCTGAGCACCAGGAGCCCGTTCGGCGCCACGGCGGCCATGCCGTCCTGGGTGAGGTTGGCGCCGGAGAAGCCGTTGTAGGTGAACTGGTCGTCGGCGGCCAGCACCGCCGCGTGATCATTGGTGCCGAGAAGGGCGAGGAGCAGGACTGGGAGGAGGAGGAGGATGAAGCCGCGTGGACGCATCGTGAGTGTCTGTGTTGCTTGCGGCGTCCGCTGCGCCTCGATCGTCTCTTGTGCAAGTAGCTCAACCCTGAGCCTGTGGCGGTCGGTTTGTACTAGTGTAGAGGGTGCATGTAGAAGCAGAGTACTCCAGCGTGTGAACGATGCGATCCCGATTTGGTGATCATTGACTCGAACGGCGAGTCTTCGTTCAAAAATTTGCTGCTGGAGTGCGGATCAAGATGATGTTGCTGCTAACGTGGGTGGAGGGGGCCATTCGGTGCTGTCCAATATCAATCGTGGGTTAGGGCCGCCCACCTGGCCCCTCCTACTCGTGCCATTATACATCGACGACTCTGGGAGTCAAAGTGAAGAAGAATTCAGACGCAAATAAATCTAAATCTTAGGTGAGCCATGACATTATTAAAGATCACGGGATAGAGTGGTTAGGTGTCGGATTGTAACAACACTATGTCACGCCCTGACAGATACTCCCTCCGTTCGGATTTAATTGACACACATTTGATTACACATGGATGTATCTAGACACCAAACAAGTATAGATACATCCATATTTGGACAAGAGCAAGTCAATTAAATTGGAACGGAGGAGTAGGTTGTTATTAATTGCGACAAAACTGGGGTTGCTCGCTCGGTTGACTTTGTCTTTGAAGTGATCTTTCTAGAGAATAGGCTAAAAGGGCTTTGTTTATAGAAAGCAACAGACATAATACAAGATTTTTGTACAACACGAGGTTAAAGCACAAACTATAGAAAATAACTATCCATCCAGACCAAAAACTCAAGCGGGAGCACTAAGTCAAACTACTAAGAGCAAGCACAGTGTGCGAACTAAGCCCGTGTCTATGGAAATCTTCCTGACAAGATCTAGTGCTATACGCTGCGGCCTAGCTGAAAGGATAAGCATGTCGCCTAGAGGGGGTTGAATAGGCGATTAAAACTTTTCCGGTTTAGTCTTGATAATTGCGGAATAAAACAATGTGTTTAAACTAACAAGCCAACAATCTAAATAAACTAGGCTCACCTATGTGCACTAACAACTTATGCTAAGCAAGACAAGCAACAAGGTGATAGCAATATAGAATACTTCAAGCACGAAGGCTATCACAATGTAAAGTGCATAAGTAAAAAGCTCGGGTATAGAAATAACCGAGTCACGCGGAGACGAGGATGTATTCCCGAGTTCCTCCTTGTTAAGGGAGTACGTCTCGTTGGAGAGGTGTGAACCAACACAATGGTTCAACAATCACAAAGGTTTCACCTTCTTCTCCGATGAACCGCACCACAAAGGTTTGGTTCACCTTCCACTATCGGAATCCTTCGAGGCGGAAATCCGGAGCCTTTCAACAACGATCCGGGGCACAACCCACAACGGGATTGGGGGCTCCCGAACAGCTACAAGTGACCACCAAGGGGCTCAACCACCACACGGGCGTCTAGGGTCCAAAGACCCAAGAGTAACAAGTTCACAAGTTTTCACCTTCCACGAATCCTCGTGGAGAGCACACCGACGCACCAAATGCAAAAGGCAAGAGCACAAGTGCTCAAATCCTTCACTCTCAAATCCCACCACAAGCAATTAATGCTTATGGGGGGAGAAGAGAGGAAGAACAAAGTAGGAGAAACACCAAGAACTCCAAGATCAAGATCTACTAGGTTCCCCTCACTTAGAGGAGAGATGGATTGGTGGAAATGTAGATCTAGATCTCCTCTCAAATCCATCAAAGATATGCAAGAATCATGGGAGGAATTGGGAGAGGGGCAAGCTTTCCAAGGTCAACAATGGAGGAGAGAGAGGGGGAAAAACGTGCTTGGAAGAGCTCAGCTCTTTGGGGAAGAAGGGGGCCTTTTATAGGTCCCACGAAAAAAGAGCCGTTGCAGGAAAAATTAACCCCAGAGACTCCGGTCCGGGAGGCCGGAGACTCCGGCCCCCGAAGACTCCGGGGACACTCCGGACCCCTATACCGAAAGCGCCGTCCGCTGGGACGAAAAACGAAACGCGCAGACCGGAGACTCCGGCCTGGAAAATTCTGCAGCAACACCAACACGAAAACGGCAATAACTTTTTCATCCGGACTCCGATTTCGATGATCTTGGGCTCGTTGGAATCGTGATGAAGAGCTTTACAAGATCATGCAGAGAAACATCATAGTAAAACATGGGAGGATAAAACCAAATGTATAAAGTAAACCTTCTCTATAAAAGAACAACCGGGAAATCTTCCAACATCAAAACTCAACAAGATATTCATCAAGACTTTGTTTTCTATGATCTTGGGCTTGTTTCGAAAATAATCACAAGCCCTACAAGATCATGCATATACACATCCTAGTCCATCATGTGAGGAGGAGACCACAAGGAGAGAGTTTGACCTCTCTAGAAAAGATAAGCCGGTAAATCCTCCAATATCAAAAACGCAACAAGATATGTATATGAAATCCGTTTTTGATGAACTAGAGCTTGGTATGGAGATGAACACAAGCTCTAAATTCTCACATGGATAAAACAAATAACAACCAAGAAAGATGATATGCCAAATATGCAAAGGTTTGAGCTCTCCACAAAGATGCGATCAAGTTACTCACTTGAGAGCCCCTCTTGATAGTACGTCGTCTATCCTATAACCCAGTCTCCCACTAACACCATGAGACCGGTAAAATAGAAACCCTATCAAGATCATACTTTGCCTTGCGCATTCCACTTGAGCTAGATGAAGACGATCTTGGCTCCCTCAAGTTGGAACACCTTTCTTGATTGTGCTTGCTAGCATATGCTTGATGAAGACTTCTTCAAATACTCCCCCATACACCATTATGGGAGAGCCTTGCTAAGCTCCGTCTTCATGTATCCACTTGCACTTCATCTTCTTCTCTTGATGTATATGATGGATTGGAGATAAACAAGAATGTTCACCCAATCTTCTTTCCAAGCCACACTTGCAATAAGCTCAACTCTAGATGACCATTTGTGTGGATCACACCTTGAATATTACTTTGGTCATCACTTTATCTTCTTCTTTCAATCTTGATACCAACACATGGTGTTCAAGCATTGCCAATGGACAAGCCCTACAAGGGTATCTTAATACAAACATTAGTCCATGAGGATTGTCATTAATTACCAAAACCACGCATGGGGCAACACATGCACTTTCAATCTCCCCCATTTTGGTAATTGATGACAATCCCTTTTATGAGGGTTTATATAATGAATTAAGCAACCAAGCAACACAAAGAG